>CM043015.1:67478390-67608514 GCA_023690525.1 Holotrichia oblita
CATATTTATTTTCATTAATTAAGTTATTTTCTATTACTGTACTTAAGTCATAAACAACACTATTATTTATGAATACCGTAATGTGAACAGTGAGCAATTTTTATACATTAGCTAAGTACAGCTACAGTAGCAAACAATTAAATAATTATTATGATGTCACCGATTTATATCAATTATTAGGCAGTTTGAATGGCCCAGTAAGTGTTTTAAATTAATAGGTGATGAAGGCGATATATTAAACATACATGTATTTAAAACCAAATGCTCCGAAGATGACCTCTAAAGAGATTAATTTTTATGTGATGCTTCGTGTAACATTATGTGTTACTACAATGATAAATATAGCTCTTTCTATAAACATTTTCTCTAAGCCCTTAAAACAATCTTAAACAAAACCAGTGATCCTTCCTAGGATTTCCAATTTAAAAGATAACGCTGTAAAGTTTAAACAATCTACAATGGTACACTGCAAAATATAGCCCATGTTCAAAGCGTTTGATTGCATATACTTATGTAAGTTATAGGTACATAACTATCTTCTAATAATAGTAGTTTAACATACAATAAATATTAATCATTGTGTGTTTAAAACGATAATTTTACTACTGTATATTTTAAACTATTTATATAAACTTGAACAAAATATTTGTTTAAGAGATAGATACATATTATAAGTACACGTACTTGTTGACTTCTTTGTTTCTACAGCTGTTATTCCATAATGTGTTTATTTAACTATTGATACCCCAAATACTGTGTGTACTTCGTCCAAGGTACTCTATTTCCTAAAAAAATTTTACACTATATAGGCTACTGCGTTTTACTTCTCTGCTATTGACTACCTTGTTCCTTCTTTACGAATCATTGTTTGTGTTATTTTCTGTTTAATTGGTATTTTAATTCTTTGTTATTTTTGCTATTTTTCTAAAATTGTATTTTTTAATATGGCCGCAGTTCTAATTTTACGGTAAGTAATACGGGAAGGAAATATATATCACATAAAGAATATTGTTTAAATTGCAATTAATTTTTTTTTTTTCAAATAAGGAGAAGTTGGTGATTTGACTTATTCTTTGTAATCGTGCTCTCAGAAGTTTAATATCAAATAGCTCCATGATCATATCCCCTATCATGTATGGTTAGTCGAGAATCCACATATTTATGGAGAAACATACAGTCTGTTGCTGGATAGGTGTCTCAATAGGAAAAACTTCTTTATTATGGATTTATGGAAAAAAAAGCTTTATTAAAGTTTTTTCCTTGATCTGAAATATACAAATAATACTAGACTAGAATAATATAAATAATTATCATTGTAATGCGTAAAGTAGTTGTTTTTAGCAAATTTTTTAGTCACAGTTTTCTAAGTCCGAATGTAAATGCATTGTACACCGTATTAAGGTGATCTGCTATCATGTACAATTACACTGGTCAACAGGGTTTTTTTTCCTACACTCTGATACGTGTACGTTATGGATTTTTCATTGTAATTCAGAAAATATTTTCAAAAAATTGGCTATCACGTCAGGTTTCTCATACATATATGGTATATGTATTAAATGTACTGTATGTCTAAAGATATTTTTTATGAGTAAGTTAAAAAAACTATCAAGTGTCTGAACAGGATTTAACATGTTTGGGCTTCATTTGTACGTCATAGTCGTTAAACCATTCCGTTTTTCTCTAGAACCAATCAAATCAAGGAATTAATAGATCTATGCATATGTGAGTATATACACGTAGGTTCAGCTCACAATGCACCATAGGCAGTATGAATTGCAACAGCGCATCCCTCTTCGCGATATACCTCGTGTCTAGCGAAGCACACGCATCCACAATTCAGTTGAATTTAAACTGAGCGACGATGCAGTCCTTCGCATATTCGTTCTGTGCGAATCGACGATCGAACTTGTGACGCATGACTAGTGCGTTGCCACATCACACTGGGTTCCATACGTATATTGTAACTTCCTATGGTGCATTGTGAGCTGAACCTACGTGTATAAGACCCTACAGACACGTTATTCGACTCAAATTGACTCAAGGTATACATTTCTTGCATTCGCACATGAACGTCTTTCCCCCCGAATCTTGGCGATGTTAGTGACGAGCATGGGGAAAGATTTCATCAGGATATTTCCACTATTGAGAAACGCTATCAGGGCAAGTGGAATAGCGAGATGCTTGCAGACTACTGTTGGACTTTAATTTCGGAATGATCTTCATCCCAATATAAAAGAAAAGTGAAAAGAAAGACTTTCTAAATACATCCCAGAATAGCATATACTTAGTTAGTGTTAGTATTGTATGATCAATATGAATTTCATTTGTTTATAATACCAGTCGTGATAGAAGATATTTGTTTTTATAATAATTATTAGGATTATAAAACAAAATACGTTTGTATATAATTAAAATAAAAAAATTAAAATTTGTTGTTCTGTGTTATTATTATTATGGTACAGGCCAAGTATCAACAAGATATGCAATTTAACAATAAGTATGCTGATGTTTGTCATTCACTGTAAAACCGTTCTCAGACTGATGAGACAATTCGAAAAAAACGGAAAGTGTCATTTCTTAAAAAAAATCGAAAACGACCTATGATGATAAAGATGCCGTTACTTTCTAAAGAATCTCTAAGAAAATGTGTGGCCAATCTAAATATGAACGCATCATTTCTCTGTCGTTTTTATGCAGTGAAGGCGTATAAATCACATTTTCGGTATACACTCGAACCTGGCGGTGATGCTAAATGGTTAGACTTTTGTCTGTGGGGGTCTACAGACGATACGATCGGTTGTACAGTCGGTTATACAGTCGTAGTTGATTCGAAAGTTTAAAGCGGCCTATAGACGAAAAGATCGGCTGCACAATCTGTTGTCACATCGTAGTTGGTTTGACGGTCTGTAGTGGAAAAACAGTAACTGACTTGACCGTTTTGTCTGTAGGCCACTTATGGTATAGGTGAGGTATTGCAAACAATCAAAATTTTTATAAAAATATTGTATTGAAAGTGACTGATGAGTGTTAGAAGAACTTAAAGCGCTTGCACTTAATATCTACAGACAGTTATATTTTCAACAGGATGAGTGTCCGGCTCGTCCCACAAACGCTATTACAGAATGGTTGACATCACAACATGCATGTGGATTAGGAGAAATGGACTAAATCTATAGCCACCTCATTCACCCGACTTGACCATTACGGATTTTTTTTCTTTTGGAGGTACTTTAAGTTGAAAGTGTATAATGACATCCTACCCAACGATGAAAATGGTTTAAAAATCCGGATAATACAAACCATTAACACTATAACACCTCAAATATTACAAAACTGTTATAATGAATTTCGCAGAAGAGGAGAGTTACGTGCTATAAAAGGCGGAGATATAGAATAATAAATAATAAAGTAAAGCAAAAATAAAAATTTTGTCTTTTTTGAGGTTGCTAACAATTTTTATTTGATATAAGATGTTAGGATATTGTACGGACTTAAAAGGATTATTAAAATATTGCTAAAAGGAACTTATTGTACCTTATAAAGCTTTTTAAAAAGTCAAATATTATTTGTGTATTAATTAAAAACGTTAATAAAAATATATTTTTTATATAAAGTTGTTCTTTTTTTGCGTCCGCATTTTGACAATTAAATACTGCATGATAGTAGTTCACCTAACATATGCCTAACACAATGTGCAATGCATTACGTTCAATGCAACTAGATGTCAGTAGATTAGATTATACGAACTTAGAAAATTGTGACTTGCGACTTTGAATTTTCAAAAAAAAACAACTATTTTATACATTCTAATGATATTAATTTTAAAAGTCTAGTGTTAGTTGTGTATTTCAGATCAAGCAAAAACTTTAATAAAAAATATGTATTTTTCATAAATCCATCATAAAAAAGTTTTTCCTATTAGGGCACCTATCCGGCAACAGACTGTACATACAATTAAGGTTGGTGTCAGGATAGATTTGTCACGACGATCCATTATAAAACCAAATTTACCAACCAAACCAAACCAATATTTTTTATAATACTACCAATGTCGTAAAATATCAGGAACAAATTTTGGAACCCTTTTCTTAATCAAGATGATGAAACTGCAATATGGCTATTTTCAACAACATGGTTCCATTTCTCACGCAGTGGAACTTAATTTGAATTATTTACGAGAATTTCTTGTAGATAGATCACCAGATCTAAACTCTGTTAGACTTTTTACATTTTCTTCACTGAGAAAATCAGATCTTTGCTAATGAATTACATACAGTAAATGACAGAAAATTGAATTACGCAAGAAACATACAACATTTCCGCCGACATATTACAAAATATTTTTTAACAGTATGAAACGATTTAGACCAAGAAGGTACACATATTGAACAGCAATTATAAATATTGTATTAACATGCTTCGTTTTATAATAATCAAAATTCATGTCTTTTGGTTCCAGTTAAACCAAGAGTTAAGAGCCAAAGAGTTTTGACGTAGAAAAAACTTTTAAGAAAGAGTCCAAACTAAAATTACTGACGATTAGAACTTTTTTTATTCACTAATGAGGCTATATTTCATAAGAATGGGCATGGAAAGCGTCCCTATAATTAATAGCAAAATCTTTACTTTTCATGGATTGCTAATTACCAGCAAAGGTGGTCTCTAAATGTAAAGGATATAAATAAATAAATAAATATTAATACATAAGTATATTTTGTCTGACTTTGGTGTTGATTTGTGCAATTTGCTGTTGAACTGTATTACTTGCTTTACTGAAACTGAAAATCTAAACCAAATATTATGTATTACAGTTGCTATTAGGGTTTTATCCCAAGAGAACTCTAAATAGTCTCTCCACGCTAAGAAACGGCAACGCCAACTGACTACTTCCGTGATACGTGGAAGTAGAGATGCTGAAAATAAATAGCGCGAGGATTTTTATCGAACCACCACTGGATAACGTCTTATAGATGACATTCAGAATCAATGAAAGTTACCGTATTTTAAAGAATTAGAGCTTTAGGCCCAAATTTATATACAGGGTGAGGCATTAGTGCGTCAAAATATAACAATTTTTCTTTTTTAATGTGGTGGGTGCTTAGTTGCAGTGACTCCGTAAACTGTATCGCTTGTCTGGCTATCACTGCAACTCTGGCTATCACTGCAACTCTGGCTATCACTGCATTAATATTAAAGATATCACAAAACTTTATGTGAAAAACTCAGTGAGTCCTAAGCTACATAATTTAAATTCTTTTCATATATGCAGGGTGTTTCATATTGCCAGGGTGAACCAAACATATGTTTTCTTAAATGGGACACACTATATATTATTTCAAATTTAGATTAAGCACATCTTCCTCATTCCTTCGATATAAGGTTTCATTGAGTTATATCGAGTATTTTAGAAGTATGGTCAATCATTGCATGTTCAACGTCCTGTGTATTCCACACGAAACAACTTGAAATTCTTTTTGTACTGAAATGACTTTTTTATATTGTTATAGTTTTATAGCAAAGTGATATTTTACCAATATTGCGAAAACTGTGGGCAGGGATTCTAAACACAAATGCGTTACTTTCTCATCTTATTTAAATGGAACACCTTGATATTTATATTAAGAAAAGGAAGGACAGTGTATGCACTTTCAGTTTTATTAACCACTCCCTATATCTGAAATCGTTAATTTCTGAGATATTTAATGTTTTCTTAATGAAAGGTGAGCTTTTTCAAACTAATTGTAAGATGTCAAATTAGCCATGAAAAAGTGAAAGTAAAAAGCTATTAAATCATAAATTGAGATAAACTTATTAAATACAACACAACTACAAAATGTTAAACTTATACCGGTAATTAATATTTAATTATTTAAGCCAAATATTCGCGATATAACAGATTTCATAATAAATGCTCAAAATGTCCACGAAAAAAGGTTGAGTAACGTTGTAGCAGTTCTTCGACTCATGGATTTACATTTCTTAACATCTTTTATATTAATCGATATATTGAACTTTGACGCACTAATGCCTCACCCTGTATATATAACAAAACATTATTGCTAATCTATCATACAATTAGTATTGTCTACTTTATAAACAACTTTTATGCAATACCCTGTAACTACCTAGTTTTTATGTCCTGATTCGATGTATACGTAAGTAGGTACTAATCCAACGCTATTATGCAAATATTGTGTTTGATTAACAACACATTTAAATACTAATAGGTACCTATATTTACGTCTCGTTTATACGTTTAACAAATATTGACAACCGTAAAATAGCTTTCTGTACGGCTCTTCAAAACGCACACACGCATACTCTAGTCGTATCGATAATGCTAATTGAGTTTTAAACACATACTCCCTCCCTTTCGGACCCCATCAGTTACGCTTCTGTAGATATTTTGTTTAGCTGTCATGGCAGTACATATTTCTCACTTCCCCAAAATAAATTAACATACGAAAAGTTTGGAAGCTAACCTCTGCATACTCATAAAATACGTATGTACCAGCATACATAATCTACGTACAAATATTATCATTTTCAGATATTCAGAGGTAAAAATGTTCAGCCAATAGGGAACTAATTAAGCCGGTCTGACAGTTTTGTGCATTTCGAGAATTATTTAATAAACGCGCCATGATTCATTCGCACAAAAACTTTTAATCAAAATTTAAATTACAGATTTAAAGCATGAATAACAACGAATGGATGTGGTATAGTAATTTAAATTAAATTTGACTATTATCTTATTATGTGAACAGGTTCTCTATTAAATTGATATAGGACCTCATCTGTTATCTCGTCACATAGGTGAGCTGTAAATTTTATTTATTATTTACTTAAATATAAAAGTCAAACACCACTGATAATCACTAGTAATTGATTCAAAGAAAGAAATAGCTGTTTACGCAAACATATAAATAGCTGGCCAACATCTCTTTATGTTGATAATAATAAGACAAAATTAGAATACAATATATTCATAATACTCTCCATCTGAAAAATCAGTAAAACCCTAAGAAATGAGACTGAAGGAGATATAATTTACGACTGAAATGACAAAACTAGCAACATCTTATAGGTGGAAACCTATTAAATTAAATCCTGCGCCTTAAGAAATGATATGCGGTGTATCAATAGCCAACGTCACAGGGGATTAACCGGATCTTCTCCTAGTCCATTGCTGGTAACCTCACCCGGTCGGAAATGGCATAAAGGATTTGCTAAAGGACCTATGATTGACAAGGGTTGACAGAAACAGAAAATATTCGTAATAATTTAGTTATACTTGTTAATACGTGTCCGTCCAGAAATTGCTTTTTTTTAGGTATATATAAAATACGTATCTCAGAAAATTTTCTTTATTTTACTGCTATTGTTATATTATGGCAATTTTTTAAGACCTAAAACTACAAGCGAACTGTTGATAGTTTCATCAAACGTGAGAACTAGCCCTTTTCATTCAATCTGTTGCGTATGTTTTAACCGTTTCAAATATAAAGACCTGTAAATATTGTCCAAAACAAATAGGAATATAGGAATACAGTATAAAAATTAAGAAGATCAATCCAAACACGCGGAAAACAATAATAGAGACCATAATACATCGAAACCAGAATAACTAAATGTAGATTTAGATGATCCTAAACTTAGTGGTGGGATATTGAAGAAGTAACTTTATCGGAAGAGTGTGGGAGTGTGAGAGTATTATTAGTATTATTGGGGGAGGCTGTATTAAAATTGGCGTGTATTGAAGGTTATTTCCTGGGGTAACCATTTTGTATAAACAATTCAGTAAGACGAGCCTTAATGCTATCATGAAATTGTGGATGAGCAATTTTAAGGATTCTATTTCTTAAAGCACGTAAAGCATTCAGTTTCATTTGTGTGGGGTGGTTGGAGTGATAATTTAAATAAGGACCACAAATTCTATGTACGTATGTTATCTTGTAGGCTTACCTTCACATGGAGAATTCGATAAAATTCGCAAGCTTAAGATTTAGATAAACGAGTCTTATTTCTTTATACAAAATTTTATCATTGGCTAACCCCACTAGTTTAGGATCATCTAAATCTACGTTTGGTTAATG
This sequence comes from Holotrichia oblita, assembly GCA_023690525.1. Classification (NCBI taxonomy): domain Eukaryota; kingdom Metazoa; phylum Arthropoda; class Insecta; order Coleoptera; family Scarabaeidae; genus Holotrichia; species Holotrichia oblita. The sequence goes on from CM043015.1 coordinate 67,486,490, forward strand.
TTGTAACAGCCGTTACTTTCCCTCTAACTAGAAAACAGAATAAAAATAAGGTGAGAAAAGTAAGATTATTATGTTCAGTATAAAATGGCAATGTTTAAAGATGATCTATATTGTTTTAAAACTGATTTTGCTAAAAGAGTTTTACGAAAGAATAATGAGGATATATTAAATAATGATGTTCTAGACTTTTTTGTTCAAAGAAATGTGTCAAGATTTTTATACGGACTCTATACAAGTATTTATTTTAATTAATTGATTATATTAAAGTTTTACGATTTCATCAATACCGTGTGCAATTTTTACTACGCAGTGGTTTTTTATTTATTACACTTTATCGCATTTTTCCATAATAATTTCATATACAGAATGAAGTTTCGTTTATTTGTATTTTTTGCCATAATGATTAATTCACTGCCTACTGATACGATTTGTATTTGATAATCCTCCATTCATTTTAATTTTATTTTCGTTAGATCAATAACTAGTGTTTTGCGATTTACATATCTGTTCAAATAAAACTCCAATCTGAGAAAATAAAAAAGTTAGAAATTGGAATTTCTCGTATATTCGCAGAATACAGTTTTTTGTCGTATTCATCCAAACTCTTGATAAACAGTCACCACATCCCCGACAGATATCTACTTTGATTTAACAATTTTCCACCCATTTCTGGAATCAACTCAATGTAATGACAGCATCACTCCAAGAAGGTGTCGTGGGAATTTTTTCAAATTGGGTATACCTTGTTTTTTTCATAAGAGGGACATAATTTAAAATCGCTCGCTAAAATATAGGCTTATGATTAGTTAGTTGCCAGTCATGTTTGCACTGCTCAAATTTGCCAATTTTAGTGCCGCCATATTGCAAACACAGCTGATTGAGTAAATATTTTTCTAAAGTATTTTCCTTTTTTTTTTGGTGTTCCTACGGTATTCAAGCAATAAAATTAGTTTTTTTTTAACTATTTGATTGTAATAATGGATTCACAGCCTAGTACAAGCGAATGATCAACATCGAATCCAAGAGAGCGTGCTACCTTGGGACGTGGACATTTGTCGGTACAGGAAAAGCAAGCTATATTAAACATGTATAAGAAAATTATTGGTGGTTATCCTAGAAAAAAAAGATACAGATAGAACTGCAAATATCAAACACTTTAGATAGTATACCTAAATAAGCGCGTACATAAACTTCTGTGCATTTATATTCCATAATAAGAATAAATGTTTCAAGAACAAGTGTTTACTGAATTCATGAAAATAAAACCAAAGGGCTAATTTCACCACCATCAAAACGATTAGGGAGAAAATCAGTGTTATCTACATTTGACGATACTGTTAAATACTTGACAAGACGAGTAGTACATCGTTTTTATGATGGAGAACTTCCTACAGTAAACAAGATTTTAAAGAAATTAAAGGAAGATGAAAATGTACCTTAAATGAGTCGTTCGTTTATATAAATAGATGAGAATGCTTAATTTTAAGTAAGTTTTGGTATTAAATTATTTAAATGTTTTATATACTATTTATTTATAGGTTTTTAAGACGTAATCGCAAAAGTATGCTATTTGACATTGTTTTATGGAGATGAAGATATTTATCTTCGATTTAAAAATATAGACCTGCACAACGTCCAATATATTATTTAGCTGAATTATTATTATTATTTTAATGAAAGACGCACAAAAGCAAAAGTATGGGTAGATCTGAATGTTACAACATGCAAACAAGCATTTATAGATGGTGTAACAACGGGTCTAAAAAATCCTGTTGGTAAAGGTAGAGACTTAATTATTTTACACATTGGTTCGAAAAATGGTTTTGTTGACGATGGCTTATTGGTATTTGAGCGAAAAGAAACAACTGATTACCACGATGAAATGGATGCAGATGTTTTTGAGAGATGGTTGAATAATATTTTACAAAAATTGCCTGATAATGCATCCTACCATAGCAGGAAAAAAAGAAAAATACATGTCATTGTATCTATCATTTAAATTTACCACCAAAAATTTTTAGTTAATAAATTTACCTAATGTGATGCGGGCTGAAGCATTTTGTCCCCCTTAAAAAAAGTTTCTATATAAATCGCTTTGTATTAATCGGAAAATTTTAAATAATGAATAATAATTTGCAGCTCCTACTTGATTGTATTTTTTTCTGAGTATTACGTTAAAAATTTAAATTATTCGACATTATCTTCCAGAGTTTGAAGCAGAAACAAATTCTTTGAAGTATTAAAAACTTACATTCATATTTTTATAAACAAGAAAAAAAATTATTAAATTCACTGATTAAATCCAACCAAACGTGTGTATATTCAAATTTTAAACTATTTGCTAACGAAGTTTTTCACACATTAGTAACAATGATTTACATGTCCTTGAATTCTAAACTTGAAAAATGTATATGCATATATACAAACATATTTTAGGAATATACTAATTAAACAAATTAAACAAATTTAAAATATAAGAAAACCTTACTAAAGCAAATTTCATTAATAATAAATAGCATTTAATTTTTACACGAGAGAAATACGAGTACTTGATGCGCTATAATAAGCTTCAAGAGGTTATATTTGCGCTGCAGTTTAAACACTTGGCTTGGCTCTACAATTTTAAAATTCATATTACTAGTGTTAGTATACTAAAAGCAATTAAATAGATTCGCCATACTTACATACCATACAACGCTAAATACGCGAAAATAAATTTTGGCCACTGTTTGGTTGCCTGGCGGTGAAAACTTACTGCGTTGTTAGAATAAATGGCAGCATGCCATGTAACTGAAGTATTGCTGTAGGTATTTATTTACCTACCGAAAAAATCTAGATCGATCTTGTGAATCGCGGCATTGAACACAATATTTAATATTGCGAACATATACTCGTGACATTCACATTTGTAAATTTAGGTTTGAAAATCAATGTCTGGGTTGCATTTTATATTGCGTCATAGTGGCTGTGACAATATAACAATGTCTTAATACTCATTACTCACATTATTTCCTGTTTCAAACTAAAATTTTTGTCGATATCTCACTTTTTTCGAGACAAATATTTAGGTAAAGAATAAAATAATTTTAAAAAATTCACCGCTGTTAAATGTGACAACCTTGGAGAGTTTTATACCTATACAATATTCATAATTAAATCTTCACCAGACAATGAATGTGTACTGCCGATACATCGCTAAATACAGCAATAGTATGCTTAAAGCACTCTTACATCAAACATGCCCCTTCGTTTTCTATTATTAATTAGCATCCATCTCCGTAGGTAGTACAACACTACTGTTACACAGATAGTACTCTACACGTTACTCTATCAAAACACGCAATCTGAATAAGCAAACCGCCCGTGGTACAATTTCACGCATCAATACTTTATGAGAATCTGTCACTCAACCCTTCTTTGTTCCCGCTGCATACGTTTACTACTTTACACCCTTCTGTAGTGTAATAACTGGAATATAATGAAAATCCTTGAAAGGGTGCATCGGCTTTTATATGATAGAACGATGAGTGTCTGGGGTTCGACTTAAACAAAAGACTTATAAATTACATACGTTGAGATTATAATCTTCGTAGTTCGGCAAGTAATGGTTCAATGATACGTTGGTAGTCGTTTTGAGATAAGAATGTGGGAAAGTGCAGGGGAAAATAATTGCAGATTACGTAAAGATTTATTATTATCCTATATCTAATTGCTTTGTCTAAAGTTAATGGCTAATCGATAGTCGTATCTGCGATTCTAATTTGAAATTTTAAAAGATCGTTGTAAACAAAAAATCGGCGATACACTGAAAAATTGAACAAAAGTTATGTCTGTCAAAACACTACACCCTTATCAGTAACAGTAACAGTAAATACATTAATTATTAATTAGAGCTTTCCAAAATCTACGAATCCAAGCCCTATAAATAGTAAATAAGATTCACTTAAAGCATTAAAAATGTAGATCAAAAAGGTACAAGTAAGGACTCAGTTTGGACACACCTGTGATTTCAACGTACTTATTTATAATTTAGAAAGAATCATTACTCCCGGTACATCAACTAGAATTTACTGCCAAGATAGCACGTTTAAATTATTACTGTATTGTACATAAAATGCCCGCATAGAGTAATCTAGCTGCTTCCACGACTAATACCTCATTATATGATTAATTTCGTAATTACTCACATCATGTACTGACGAGGCTATAAAAAACCGAAACAGGTGTCTGCCAGCTAATCATTCTGTTATGCCAACCCGATGTATGTTATCTATGTGTACTACTGTGTTTTACTTTTGTAGTACCTTTCTTACTAATTAGAAATACGATGCCTATCTTTAACTGATTAGGAAAATCTCCACTATTGACAAACAAATTAATAATATACATATGTATGTCTTAGTGGTTGGATGCTAAATGCTAAGATACTAACAAAAAATAGAGCGATCAACTAACAAGCAAAGGTTTCTGGGTGTCATTGAGTTTTAGTCGTACCACATGTTCCAAAGTATCATCGACATGAGAGGTTACACCCTACGCTACACACCTACAGTATAGGATAATTTAAGCTAACTACCATCACTCTACATATGTAGATTCACACGTATGTATACTCGACACGACTTAATCTTTACACGGCCACAGTGTGCTGTCTTTGTCAGTCCACCCCCTCCTCCACATTTAACGAGACCGTTTCTTCGATGGGTAACAGCGTATTTTTTGTAATGTAAGATTACGATTATCTAAGAAACAGTCACGATAAATATGGAGGGGATGGACTGACAAAGACAGCACACTGTCGCTATTCGAAGACTAAGTCCACGTATCGCGTGTACGTTTCAGAACAACTCGAGAGAGGTAGATCGACATTGGTAGAACAGTGCTAAGTAGTTCACCAAAGAATTCTATAATACTACGAAGCGAGGAGCCCTCTGCGGTACAATTTTATATCTTTTTCCCCATGCAGTATATTAACATTTATTCTTTAATATTATTAATTGGAATTACAGTGGGGAGCTATGAGAATAGTGCCAACGTAATAAAGTTGTACAAATGCGGCGAGAAACAGTATCCTACTTCTTCTTCAAGAATATATCGAGCTAACGAAGCGATAGCCGGCTGGATGCAAATAAATAGCCACCAATCCCCTTTTTACATTTTCCGAGTTGTGTAGCATAGTATATGTGTGAATTTATGTGTGTATCGTAATGGCAGTAACCTATAACTAGATTTAGATTTTAGATTTAGATATAAGGGTGACATTGCACCACGACCGTGGGTCTATTGTGTCCCCTTACATGAGGTGTAAGCTGCTGGGTTTTGCCCGCAGTTACAGCTCCCCATCCAGCCTGAGAGCTTTAATAAACTGTAACAGATGTGATGGTTTCAGAGAGGGTATTTCTTCCTCGTCTATAACACCTTTGCCAAGATAGTTGGCGCGAATTTCTTCAATTGCTGTGCAGTTGGATATCAGGTGTTCCGGACTTTTATCTTCTGCCCCGCAGAACCTGCAGTCGCTATTCTGTTTCAAACCTATTCTCTTCATGTGCTCCCCGAGGTGACAATGCCCTGTAAGGAAATCTGTGAGAATGCGTAATCTCTTCCTGTTTAGTTCTAACATGGTTTTTGCTTTCTGCTGGTTGAAATTTCCAAGGAATACCTTGGAATGTCTCAGACCAGGAATATTGTGCCAGAGGGAAGCTCTGACGTCCTCTTCCCTGTCTTTAAGTTCTTTCTTATATGTGCTCATCCCTATTCCACAGAATGGTTCCAGTGCCACAAACGAAGTTGTGGCGGCCTCCTTTGCTAATAGATTAGCTTTCTCATTGCCGCTGATTCCAATGTGTCCTGGTACCCAACATAATGCAACTTTGTTTTCCTTGTCCAGGTTGTTTAGTTTATCCCGGCATTCCCAAACTAACTTGGAGCTGATGGTGTTAGAACTATCAAGATTTACCTGAGCACATCTTCCAATCGCATTAATCTCTGCCTGGAAGACACTGGAGTATATTCCCATCGGCTCTGAGTATTTGGTTCCTGGCCCGAATACCCCTACACCTGTTCCTTTTTCAGTTTTGGACCCATCCGTATACCATTTGATGGTGTTTGCTTTTAGAGAGTAGGTGGAGGATTCTCCTTCCCACTCTCTCTTGTTACTCAACTTCGTTGCAAAGTTCTTTTCGAAGCTGTATTTCCTAACCATTTCATCGCTTGGCAGATCCGAAAGTGGGGAGAGTCCCGCCATGGATGACAAAGCTCCTTGGCAACCTATAACCTATAACTAGCCTGTATATTATTATTTTGTCGATAAAACGATGTCTCTATTATATACAATATATATAATCCTAGTTTATACCCCTTACTTGCTTGCGCCTGAAACTGATGCATCTCCATGTATCATTATTTAGTGTAATAAATATTCATAATTATCACATTTGTTTAAATATATATTTACAAGATGGAGCTATTATTGTCTTGTACTACAACAACTACAAAACTCTATGCATTAATACACTCCCGTTACTTGCATAAAAGGTCAAACTTTAAAAATTAACTGCAAAATAATACGAGTGCTCATAGTTTTATGAGCGTTACAACAGCTACATGTATACTGAACTCAAGAATATGAATTGTTAATATTGCTGAATCAATACGTAATTTTAAAGTAGTTTGGTAACTCTTCCCGGCTCCTCTGGCCGCGTAGTTTAATAAATTATAACTCTTAAAACATTATCCGGACCTTTGCGCTTCACATCCAACACCCTATCTACCTCATGGGAATAGTTATCTTAGAATTCGAGTCGTAAAATGAAATATTAAATATGAATCACGATATCTACGAAGTTTTTCTTTTGAATTTTTAATTGGAGATTAATTGCCCGCTGGGTATTATCGCCGTTTATCTCTTGGCATAATGGTCCTGGATGGATGCGAAAAAAGGGATCAAAAACAAAGAAGCATGCGAATACGTGAATACAAAATTTCCTTACTTAATGACTTTTGGACTTGGCTTGATGATTAAAGAGCAATTTGAGTTTCATCTTTTTTTTATTTTTTTCGAAGTGAAGACGATCAAAATGCTATTCTGCGGGTACTTTATGCAGAAATAATTTTCAAGTATACGAACTGAGATTAATGAGTAAATTAAAAAATTTAAGAAATAACTGGTTTGAAACATTTTGTAATATAAAAATATAGTATAAAATACGTTAATTATAACCAGAAAAAAATGCACTGATTAATTTGTCCTCGCTCTTTCGCAGTTTGTGGAAACTGAAGAGTTAGTTTTACGAGTTCATTTTTCGGCTCTTAATTTGAATAATCCTATTCAGTCAGAACAAATATTGTGAAAAAGGAGGGTTGCCTATCTTCTCCATTCTTCATTTATTTATTGGTATCGCAAAGACGTAGAAGAAATTCTATTTAAACAGCATGGCAATGGAATGAACAGCAGAGTAGACCGTAGGCGAAATAAAATACGAAATGTGCCTATTAAGACCATAAAATGAATGTCGAAGTAAAAACGTACATTGTAGGCACGGACAAAATTTTAATTTTTGTATATATTATGAACATATTTGACATTATGAAATATACAAAGACGATATATGACTACATACACGTTGAACAACCCAGATTCTAGGGCTGCTGATGTATTCATATGTGTAATGGTGCCACAACCCATCAACGATGTAAAGGACACGCCGTGAGAGGATGGTTACGATTTATGTCAGTCATGTGTCAGCCTCAATTCATTCGTATTTAAATAATTCAACTTATAATTTGTTTTGCAAACTTCTTTAGCATATCTATTTATACAAAAGCTGTACGAATAAGTATTATTAATGTGACCGGGAAGAGAATTTTATTCGAGATGTCTTGTTCACCGATTAATCCTCTCTTTTGCTTCATGGACGCCACAATCCGTCCATCGTCCGATATTGGTCGCTAGAAAATACACATATTAGTGTAGTTTTAAAAATGCAACACCATCAGAAGCTAAATGTTTGGGCTGGAATTCCTTTTAGAATTAAACTTGAATTTTCTATAGAATTTTTTATGAAAAATTTATTTTATGAAAAAACGTAATCAATATTTTTGACATATGCACATTTTCAGCATGTCACAGATACGAGAATACAGAATGCAATAATTCGACTTTGGCAACACCGTACTTCTGTGTCATATCTCCATCTCTCATACTGCAGTGTTCAATATTAAAGTCAAATAAAATAAAAAGAAAAACATATATTAAACACTTTAGAATAATAATTTTGAAACCCACACTCTCTTACCTTAATTATTTGTGTGTGATATGTAAATATTGTTATCCCCAAAACACCTTGTTCCTGCTTCCACTTATTTTCCTTTACCTTCCTTTAAATCTGTTCTTCTTCGTCTACTCTCTTCTTTCTTCTTTTGCTTTTCTCACTTTTCAATCTTATCCAAAACCTTTTTCTTTTTATATTCTCTCATCCATCATTTTTCAAAATCAATCCAAATCTTTTTTCTTTCAATTCTTAAAAACGTTTTTCTTTCTTCTGTTTCTCTAATTTTCAATCTTCTTTTCAAACTTTTGACATTCTGTTTTATTATTCTTTATATTCTTTTCTTCTTAAAAAAAAACTTTTTCCTTCACCTGACTTTTCTAGTTTTTTTAATCAACTTTTCAAACTGTTCTTCTTTTTTTCTTGTTTTTCTTGACCTCCTTTCTAAATAGCATTAGCATGTGTGCCGTGTAATTTTGACAATTCAATTCATCCCAAATTTACAGTGTTTAATATATGACTCTAACGAATTTTGTTGGAAATGATCAAAATGATATAACATGACAGTACATACAGTTGTGTTCACCAAAAATGATCCCTACGTCACTTACATATAACTCAATGAACGACATTTAAGAATAATTTTCATATTCAAATATCTATTCGTATGACAAGGACATCCTGGATGACAGTTTGTACTTCGAAACTTTGCCTAGCACAAGTAATTCACTTGAGTAAGATGAAGTCGAGATTAGTACGTAGTCTGCGCTTAATGTATATATTTTCCGCTTGTTCACTTTGTTTGACATACAGGGTGAGGCATTAGTGCGTCAAAGCTCAATATATCCCTTATTATTGAAGATATCAAAAAACTTTATGTACAAGAATCATAGACAGTCTGAAGCTACACATTTTTCATATATACAGGGTGTTTCATTTCGCTAGGGTGAACCAAACATACACGTTCTTAAATGGAACACACTATATGTTATTTCAAATTTGGATTAAGCCCATCTTCCTCGTTCTTTCAATATCAGGTTTCATTGAGTTATACCGAGTATTTCAGAAGTTGTGGTCAATTTTGTGTGAAAATCGTTGCGTATTTAATGTCCTGTGTATTCCATACGAAACAGCTTGAAATTATTTTTTTGCAGGAATAACTTTTTTATACTGTTACACTTTTATAACGATTGTTTTCAAAACAAAACAAATTCAAAACACAAATGCATTATTTTCTAATTCTTTTTTAATGGAACACCTTGTATTTTATATTAAGAGAGGGAAGAACACTTGATATACTTTCATTTTCATTAACTATTCCCTATACATAAAATGGTTAGTTTCTGAGATATTTAATGATTCTTAAAGAAATGTGAACATTTAGGCAATAATTGGAATATAATATATTAGCCATGAGAAAGTGACATTAGAAAAGTCTGAATCATATTATTTATCAGTTAATCAACTAGTTTTATTTGTTAGTATTTAGTAGTAGAATTTTGTTCTTTTTGAAGATGAAGCTACATTTCATAACAATGGAAATGTAAGTCGCCATAATTTTCATTATTATGCTACAAGTAATCCCTATTTTGTAGGAAATTATAGTCAAAATAGGTGGTCTTTGAATGTGTGGGGTGGAATAATTGGAGACTACGTAATTGGGCCACATTTTTTCACAGTTTAGATTTCTTAGAAAACCATTTACCATTATTGCTGGAAAATGTTCCCATCAATATTCATCAAAATATGTGGTATTTACATGACGGGGCTCCGGTACATCACACTAGACCAATTCATAATTATTTAAATACACATTTTCCTGCAAGCTGGATAGGAAGAGGAGGACTAACTACATGGCCAGCCCGATCCCCAGAGCCAACTAAAAGTGACTTTTTGATGTGGGGTTATGTAAAATGATTTGTGTATAAATATAATATGATAATTCCATAAATATTAATTATATCATTCGGTAATAATGTTTTTTTTTGATTTTTGTGAACCTTGTTAAATTTAATCAGATTTAAATTTAATCATTTTTTAATTAATGATTTAGCATTTTTCTAATGTCACTTTTTCATGGCTAATGTATTATATTCCAATTATTGCCAAAATGCTCACATTTTTTTAAAAATCATTAAATATCTCAGAAACTAACCATTTTAGATATAGGGAATGGCTAATGAAAATGAAAGTATATCAAGAATTCTTTCCTTTCTTAATATAAAATACAGGGTGTTCCATTAAAAAAAATTAGAAAATAATGCATTTGTGTTTTGAATCGCCCTGTACACTGTTTTCGTAATATTGGGAAAACACCACTTCGCTATAAAAGTGTAACAGTATAAAAAAGTTATTTAAGTAAAAAAATAATTTCAAGCTGATTCGTGTGGAATGCACAGGACGTTAAATACGTAACGATTTTCACACAAAATTGACTTTTGAAATACTCGGTATAACTCAATGAAACCTTATATTGAAAGAACGACGAAGATGGGCTTAATCCAAATTTGAAATAATATATAGTATGTTCCATTTAAAAAAATGTATGTTTGGTTCACCCTAGCGATATGAAACACCCTGTGTATATGAAATTAATTTTAAAATGTGTAGCTTAAGGCTGTCTATGATTCTTGTACATAAAGCTTTTTGATATCTTCAATATTAAGGGATATATTGAGCTTTGACGCACTAATGTCTCACCCTGTATGTACATATATTTGACGATTGTAGATACTTGATCGAACTGTTATTGATTTCGTCCTTATAAATACGCATTTTTAACAATTTTCTGAAATCAGTCCTTTTCAAAACTGTAATGACAGTGCATGGTAGAACATTACGTCCACACTCGCAATAACTTGTTTTAAATTTGACGAAGTGTCCATAAAACCACACTAGCTACTTTACTTACAGCGAGGTAATGTAGTAACAAAGCCATGAAAAATTAGTCGTACACAAAGTTACGCAGAACAAGTTATAGCAGTAGTTTTAATAACCAAACATGGTGATATTGATTCTAAGGGAAACAAAATTCAGTTGAAACACTTTAATCTGCTTTACTATGGAAGAAGTAAGAATATTACTCGAAACCGTAGTTTGTCAACTGATCACTTCATCTCACTGTTCTATTAATATAAGATATTTTTTAGTATGCATGCATCATAAACCAATTAAAACACACTCATAAGCGTGCATAATCGGGCCTTTTTCGCACGGCGTTAAAAGGTAACAGCCAATCCCAAGCGTTTAATAGTTCAGTGAAATGTCAGGAAATGTCAAATGACATATAGGTACATTTTATTGAAATTATTGATTTGATTTCTTCAATTAAAATTATTGATTTATACAAAAAATATCGATGACACTAGTATAATCAAGCTTTTAAAGCACGAGTAACGAGTTTAAAGTGAGATCATTGTAAAGATTTGAAAAGATTAGGAATTTCTATTCGTCAATAATTCCTTTACTTTTCCATCATTGTTTAACATGTTGCCGATTTAGCTAAATCAAACGTACTTACCTCTTGTAATAATATACTAATATAAATATACCAATCGATTATTATTTCACTATTCTAACTACACACGTCAAATTTGGAAATCTAAAAGGAGCAGACATTTACTAACAATTAGTATGAATATCGCAAATTTATCTACATGCTGGTACTGTATTGAATAAATACATAGATACACGTACGCACACACACATAAATACACTTCCTCTCCTCAATCTACCATCCGTGTTCTAGAGGGGTTACTCTAGCGACAAAGACCCGTTCATCATGCTTAATTGTCCACCCCTACACTCATGCATATCCCCAGGGCCATTACAACGTCGCCGACTTGTGTACATGCCAGAAACTAGTGGATCAAATGTGAACCCTCAAGTACCAACGCCACCCTTCCAATGTGCAGATATAGTGTATCATCCGTAGTAATAACACGTGGAGCAGCGATTGCTCAATTCTGATTCGGAATAACAAGCCGCATCGGCGTGCTGTACGCAGGGGTTTTAATCCTGAACGGCGCACATCTATGTCCGGTTATATTTATGGGTGTCAAGTCGACTCCCGGTTGATGTTAGGAATGGATAAGCTAGATCGGATGAAAAATAGCTCGGATTATTGTACGATCAGGAAAGAGGATTTAAAATCGATATTTTTATTATTGGGCTGTGAATTACATTTGTTATTTGATTGTTGGATCTCTGTGAATTTCAAATTTTCGTTGTGTCTTTGTATTGCTTTCTTATACTAGATCTGATCGTATTGGCAAAACAAAATTTCCAAAATGCACTGCTTTCATGAAAAAATCGGCGTTTGCTGTGCCAACTTTGAAAATGACAGAGGTGATCTTCTGCAGCTCTATTTACGACTTCAATTAGAGAACCTTTAGATACCATCCCGCATCAATGAATTATTTTATAGTATTTGTAGATGAAAAGTACTGTATTCAAATTCTGCATTAGCTCACCTCCATCTCACGCATCTGTGAATATATTTCATGTATGCATACATAGTTAACAAGGAGCAAACATAATATATCTCTAAATTATGAGACCATTTTTCCTGTACGAACCCCTACCGTTCTTGTTTTCATATTTTCGATTAAAATGTAAATTTGTCTGCTACACACGGCCAGGGCTTGTGATGAAGTCTCGGTGAAACGCCTCTTGTTTTTCCGCAGTAGAGCATCTTCGATGCCTTCCTCGCCGTTGCGGGCATCCTACACATCTCCCGAAAAAATGACAAATGTAAATACGATAGCAAAATGCGTGTGACGGGAGAGAGGTGTTTCCGCTTAAAGCGATAGGGAATGAAGCTGATGGTGGTGGGTTCACTTATAGGGGAGATAATTCTTCGAACGTAGTATTAAGTTCTGGCTTGCTGCGCCGCAATTACACCACATTTACATATCAAAGGGGCCTTATAGCAATTGCAGAATTAAGTCATGATAAATATGACATACATATGCAGTATACACTCCTCTTTAAAAGTTAAGCAATGTTCTAAACATTAAATTTAAAAGATAACAGCACAAAATTGAACAATGGATAACATTTTTAAGATACTCATGTATAATGTTGAAACCTCGAGGGCACTTTTACTTTCACGACAGAGTTTTTAGCACCTCTAGTTTACTGAAAGTAATGGTGCGTTTACTATAATTGCAGTATATTACAAAATAAAACAATGTCCTCTGAAGGTATATGACTCCTAAAAAAATTTGATAGTTTAAGTCTTTATTTTTTGCCGTAAATGGTGCGATCTGCCTAATGTGAAATCAGGATCTCTCGATGTTGATAGCATATCTTCTTCTTGAAAAATTGCTATTATAGGCCTCATGACAGAAGATATATTTGGATAGTTATTGATAGAGTTGATCTGGGATCTACCTATGCTTTGCCCAATACGAGGTATCATGCAGAAATAGCAATTATTAACATCATTTATAGGTTTCCTTCAGACCACTGGGACAACAAACCGCATAGATCGTTTTTATGATGTAACCAGATCCTCTGACTTGAAGCAAATGAAGTACAGCAGATATGTGGCGCGCACTGTTTGTCTTCGTCGCCTAAATAAAGCAGATATGCCTGTTTTATCAATGGAATAATAGATCGCTTTGGAAACGCAAAACTAACCTCAGGCACAAAGACAACAGAAGTGATCTTGATTGTTTACACACTTTCGAGACATTTTACGATGTCAACTATTCTTTTTGATCCACTAACTTCGACTGACTAACCTCTCCGCCTTGTAGCTGCTTAGATACCCAAATACATCTTCTAGATTTTTAAAGAATATTCGAGAAAATTTCAGAATTTTCTATTTAATTCCATAGTATTTGCGATAGTAGCTTTTGTCATTTGCTTGTATACAGGAGCTGTTTAGTAGATGACATCACGTATCTCTGCAACATGAACTAATATTAATATATTATATATCTTGGGTAGTACTGCACCATTTTGTCTTGTGAATTTTTTTCCTATCAGCCATAATAAAGGAGGGAGAGGCCGATCAATTTATCAATATTTATATTTTAATATATCGTGAACCATTCACCCGATGTGAATATTTTTGGTTTCGTTTGAAAGAGCATTTTGTGGACTTTTAAAACAATTTTTTATTAAACTTTTCTATTTAAACCAAATAAACTAGAGGGCGTTATCAGCAACGTTCATATATTTTTGTAATTTTTGGAATAAAGTTAAATGGAACGATACTATGTTCTTGGCAGATTCTTGGCCACAATATAATTAGCCGAATTTTAGCCAAAACCGCATAGCGATATGTTCATGGGTTCTCGATTTATAGGCGAAAATGTTAAAAATTAGAATACCTCAGTTGTATCAAGTTACCTTAGTAAGAAAAACAAACCAGGTAGCCATGGTTATCTGTAAATTGAAATGATTACGAGTTTGGCAGCTACCAAAAGTTAATTGTGATAGTTTCTGTGACTTATATTTGCTTTGTAATCGATCTTTTTTTTGGAAAAAATATGACGTTTACTAACGCAGAAGCATACGATATCTTACGCATTTATTTTCAATGTTTCGAAAATGCTGTAATTGCGTCGCGACAATATGCAATGCAATTTCCACAAAGAAGACATTTTCCTCTAGAAGTGTTTTCAAGATTGACTACTCGTTTACAAGAGACTGGCAGCGTGCAGCCCATTAGAGCACCAATAAGAATGCGTAGAACACGCAGCGAGGCAAATATTATTAACGTTTTGGCCTACGTGAAATATCCTTAAACACAAGAAAAATGGCCAACGACCTGGGAATTCCAAAAACAATTGTCCAAGAGATTCTTCAAAACAATAAAATGCATCCCTAACACATTGCTCTACATCGGGCATTAAGAGATGCTGATTATGATAGTAACCTGAACCATTGTCACTGGATGTTAAAATCTAAATTTTTTGTCACAAATATTATGGACGGATGAAGCGTCTTTCTCAGGGGGTGTAAATTTGCATAATATGCATTATAGGTCCGAACAAAACCCGCATTGGATGCGGCAAGTAGCATATCAAAATCACTGGAGTTTGAACATATGGTGCGGAATCGTGGAAGGACAAATTATACGCCCATATTTTTTTGATCAATCCCTTAATGGAGATAGGTTTTTAGAATTTTTAAACGTTTTTCTTCGACCACGTCACATTGGAAACAAGAAGGAATATGTGGTTCCAGCTCGATGGTTGTCCGGCGCATTATAACCGAAACGTACGTCAGCATTTAGAGGAGTAATATCCAAATTATGTTATTGGAAGAGGAAGTCTATTTCCGTGGCCAGCGCGTTCGGTGGATCTAACTTGTTTAGATTTCTATCTATGGGATAGACTTAAAAACTTGGTTTTTCAAGAACAACCGACAACCAGAGAAAATATGATGGAATACGAAAAGCCATTAGAAGCTTGTCCAGGGCTGAAATTGAAGCAGCGGTTTTTTTCTATCGAAAATAGATTAAATAAATAAATCGACAAAGATGGACAACATTTTAAACACTTGTAATGTAAAATATCATTTGTCACGTATTTGTGGATGAACTTTAATTATAATTGTCTTGTGCTTGTTTTGTTTTACTGTTGGTTTAAAGAGAAAAGTTTAATAAAAAAATTGTTTTGAAACTCCACAAAATGTTCTTTCAAACGAAACCAAAAATGTTCACATCGGGTGAATGGCTCAAGAGATATTAAACTATAAATAATGATAAATTGATCGGCCTCCCCCTCGTTTATTATAGCTGATAGGAAAAAATTTCACAAGACAAAATAGTGCAGTACTACCCAAGCTATAAAATGTTGTTTTCAAAATTATAGGAGATTATCTGACTTTCCGAGATAGCGTACATTTTACGTTTCTTCGTAGCAGTTATGCCCTCTGGCGATTGATTTACACACTTCAAAATAATTTCCAACAATTTTTCTTACCCACTTTATTTATAACAATTATTTTTTAACAATTAAACACCACATCAAAATGGAAAAGAAAATAGCCCTCCTGCGCCTCGTACAATTATATATTCCTAATTTAGTAAATTATAGATTTTTTGCTTGGAATATGTATGCAAATTCATCGACACAAACCGTCTTGTCTACTTCACAGTTATAGTGGCTACAATTTTTACGAAACTCTAATGAATGTCGTGTGTGTACAGCCGCATTATCATTATTTTGTAATAGTGCTTACACAACAAGCACGTTAGTCATATATGAAATATTTTTCATGATTAAATTTATCAGGTTTTACGTAAGAAACCTTAGTTTTGCTCTATTTTTAATTTTCGGCTAATACTCATAAACCAGTCAGAATCTTTTAGAATCTAAGCTATTGCTAGGTAGCAACAATCCCCGAGTTTAAGGTTGTATTGTCCATTTTCTCATATGTATAATTGATAGAAAAGTAAAACGCAAAAAGGTCTTCTATTCAATTTTCTATTATTCTTAAGTTATCATCCTTCCTGTTCGCAAGATAAGATGAAACACAATGGGAAGTTGGAAATTGATAGTTTTGTTATAATATTTAGAGTAAAAGTATAATAATTGATTTGACCTAAAAGTAGAAATATCTCTACGATTAAAAGGAAAAACATAATTCTAGCATGTAGAAATAGAAAATAGTACAGCGTAGGCTCATGGGTTACACTAGAGTCTTTTGGTGATCCGCATTGGGAGTGACAGAGTGACACTACTAACCACACAATATGCATGTCATCAATTATTTTTCGTCTATATTCTATATCAGTAGGACGTGGTTCTCTACACAAATTGCACACGATGCTACAGTTACTGTCTTCATAGTCCGTCGAAACATGTGGGATGTCCTCTATAGAACTAGGCTTAGATACCCTTGAGCTAGGAATGTCCTTTTTTGCCTCTATATATGACTGAGAAGTAGTCTCAGAAAATGACAGCTTTCTTCTAACAGCAAAGTTATTGTTTCTTCCCGCTTGTATACTGGAGACTGCTAATCATCTGCAAACGCTGGACTGGAATGACACATGATACATAATATCTACTGGACTAAGAACGTTAAATAAGAATGTTACTTCAAGTTTCCTTACAGCGCAGCCTGCATTATTCGCCAACCAGACAAACAATCAGGTCACCGACTCCACAAGATCATTAATGTTTGTACCAACAGGTATTGGAGCTGATTACTTTGATGAAATACTCGAAACAAGGGAAGTTGCTCTGTATTATACAACACATATACATAAGATGCGCCGATATTATAGAGACTTATTCCATCAAAATCAATTTTTTCCGGTTTTAAAATAGAGATAAAGTTAAAAAAGCTCTCCTCTATTTTCGGCAAGTCGTTTTCTTTTTGTTTGTTTTGGATCTCCATTATACACCATTGATTGATCTGCTACCATAAATCAATAAAGGACTCCTCTAGAGAATAGTCATTTAAATACTGCAGTAGTTCTGTGGGCAAGGTTGCTGGTTGGCCAATGTTTATTTCAACTTGTCGATCGTAGCTTAAGAAGAATTTACCTAGTCTTTGAGGATAAAGTAATGGACATCATACAGATTGAAAAGTGGAGTGAATAGTTTTCTACATTTGTGACGTTTTCCGTCTGTAAAACAAAAAGAAAAATCTGAATATAATGTCACTCATTGAAAAGTTTTTGTAAATAAATAATGTAGCCAAAACCAGAAACAATGAGAGATGATACTGATCTTGTGTCTCTTATTTATCGATCCAATATAATTTGTTATAACTCAGCAATAACTTTAACAGACGTAATCGGAACTTACGAACAACAGTGTATAGTTTTAGGACCCCAGCAAAATACAGAATCAGCCTAGGGTATCTAAACTACCGTCGCTGACGCCACAGATATACAGAATGTGAATTCAACGCAAAATTACATTTTGGGGTTGTAATGTGGTTGGGATTTAGACATATCAGAGATGAAATGAACAGATTTGTCCTCGAGGTTGTTCCATGTAGGTTTCCTTCTAACATTGTATAGTGTCTTCATGCGCCGCCATTTAAACACGAATTTATTTATAAAGATGTAATTACATCAAGAGAAATAAACAAACGATATGCAAATATAACATACTAGGGTATATGTGTTTTTCAGCGGTTAAATGTGTAGGCTGTAAGTATATACGTGTATTATGTAAAGCAGCAATTATACAGGATTAAATTTAATTACTGAGTAAACCGTATTCAATGTCCTCCAATTTGGTGCGTAGACATTTGTATGGTATTTTTCGCGGCTTACTTTGAAGGTAAGGGTATTATCAGTTTCAAGAATATGAATCCTTTTCGTTGTTATAGAGCTTTATTAGAATTGTAATAATTGTAAAAGATTTACATAGAAATCCACAAATATTTGTATCGGTTTTAATAATGAATCCATTACATTAAAATTAATATCTAATTATGTAATCTATTATTCTAAATCGTGGAACAAAAATCTTTGCTTGAGCTAATCCAGGTATTGTTCTGCAATTAGAGACACTTTATGTTGCCCTGCATTGTTTGACTTCTTCTATAAGCTGGCTTTTGTGAACGACAAAGAAAGGTTCGTGTTCAATGACGTTCGCTACCTGTTTTGCGAGTTCATCCTAAACATGTTCTTCATCATTGGACTGCCCTGGAAACCATATCACAGATATTCTGTTGTTTATGGGCCTGCTACGCGAAATTAACGCTATTGCCCCAGATTAGATTAGACTAAAAGTTACAACAAGGCAACGCTTTTAAAACGACCAATCAGGCTATACAGATCTACAGACGCTCCTGGTCTGATTTAATAAAATGCTTCTTCATTTCTTAGTCAAGAGATTATTTTCAGATTTGTCACATCACACGTTTCACATTGCCATTTAGCAAATGTGCTGTAAGTAGTTATGAAAACAAGGATCAATGTAGATAAATGGTTTACTCATTCTAAAAGAAAACATGGATTGCCTCAGAGCTTAGTTAGTAATTTTCAAGTTAAAAATACAGCATCTTAACCAGCTGCGGTAACATCAAGTAGGCTTCAAGGCCAGCAGTAGCAATGTTCCAACGTCATTTGGAAACACTTTGCTAGATCCCAATCTATGGGAAACAACTGTAAAGAAAGGAATAGTGTTAATTGATATTATGACAATTAATATTATGACATCTTTAGATGTCATAATATTTAGATGTTTCATTTGCCACAAAGGACCAAAACTACAGAAACATCCAGAAGAGCCACATTTCAGTATTGGTTATATGATATAGATATATTGGCTACCTAACCGACTGCATACCAAGCGCTTTCGCAATCCTTGGAAGTTTTGACATAAGTAACAAAAAAAAAATTAATGAACGGCATAATTTGACTATTGCAAAAGAATTCTCTCAAATTAACTGAGCATATCCGTTAATTTGTCATCTAAAATCTTTTTTTCTATTCTGATCAATATTTTAAGACATAATGTTAACTTTAATTTTGAGAATTTTGAGCATCTATGAACAAATTTCACAATTATGCATTTTTAATTGGTGTTCTATACGTGTAATATAATTATAAATAAATTATTTAGTATTTTAGAATATAATTTGAAGCAAAATCCGTTATATTAATCGCGTTGTCTTTGAAGGTGTTATATCTTTTCAATAGATGGCGCAAATAATGTACAATTATTGAAACCATACCATAGTTGCCTATTTGGTTGGTGTCCTGATGGTCTGGCTTATGTCTATATTCAATACTACCAACCTAAGGAAATTAAAAGACCCGTATCCAAATCGATTAGCTTTCGAAAAGCGAAAACGCACTTGTGGCTCCTTTATCAATGCAAAATAGAGAACAAGTTAAGATGCGTTTTAATTAGGTATACTTGAACCTACAGCAAATCAAAACTGTCACAAATTTGCTACCGCATTCAATTTTGTTGTTCTATAATTTACGATCTCTCACTACAAACCTAGGAAAGGTTGGCTTAAGAGCCCTTAGATTCGTTTTTTTTTCTATTAAATAACTTTTCAAGCCGCAGAAAATCAATTTGAACTATTGAATGGGCCGTTAGAGATGAACAAATTGACAAATTGTAAATTGAAATTTCATCATATTCCACAACTCCAAATAAAACACCAATTGCCTCGATGTAGTTTTATATTGGCGCAAATTATCAATGTGTTGGCACATTAGCATCTTAGTGTATTCTGTATCATGTCAAACATTAAATAAAGACTGTGCAAACTGTAGCTCAAATACATTTTTTTTTATTTTGTAAACTTCTCAGACTAATCGTGGTAGGTATAATTCAATAATTATGAACACTGACGGATTTTCTTTGTCTTTGAAAACATTGGTAAAAACCGGAAATATTGCTATTAAGTGTAATATAACTTTTTATGAAGATAAATTTAGTTCGCTTTGTTTTCAAGTTAATAAGACGTAGAATACGTATTGCACGCTTATCTTAATTGAACCCTTAATAGTTGATTAAAGGTCGTGTCGTGACTGGTGCGTTTTAGGCACTAATTATCCTAGACATTCTCTAAAGTCACGCATATCTACCTGACCGTATTACAAATCTCCTATAATTATTAATACAGTGAGTAACAATTTCGCTAAATATCCTCAAGAAATTTCAAACGTGTCCCCCACCCAGCAGTTACTTTGAGATTATGATCAAACAAATAAATATTTCCGCTAAATCTTTTTAAGAAAGCTGAAAGCATCACGGAAATATACAAACTATGCAAAAACTGCAGAACATTTTCGTTCGCATATTGTTATAACATTTTAAGTTAATATTTTGCGTAGAATTAGTCTTTCTTCGCCCTATAAAGCTGTAGCTGATCAGTTAGAAGTAGTTGAGGAAAAATAATAAGAATTTCATAATTGAAATATATTTCGCTATACCTCCATTCGAGTTTAGTGAGTTTTTAAACCCGACCCAATACACTGAACATCGATTTTGCTTCACCTTCTTCGACATAACACTTTACCGAAGAGACCGGGACAAAATTTATATCTGGAACCGTTCGACGGAAATTTATTGGATTTGGAAGCTTTATTTTCTCCATTTATTGCATCATCAAACTATGGAGATATTTGGGCCGCATTTATATGCGAAAGATAAAAGAAAAACTGAAATTGGATATTTTAATTTCCTTCTCCGGACGTCGAACGCAGAAAGCGTATATATATACGATAAAAATCTGGCATCGATGTCCAGTAAGGGTAGTGATTTACTTTTATGTCCCTGTTATACGAATATAAGAATGTCAGAAATTTAGAATATAAGCATGTTAAGGATATGTAGTATCTACTACTACTACGTCTTCGTTTCCCTGAAAATGCTTCTCCATTTTTCGAATTGATTTATTTATGAGTGAAAGTCTATCCGATATATGTACTGATAGAAGATTTGAATTACGATATCCATATATCTAGATCGTCTCGATGAATATATGAATGTGCGCAACTATTATTGCAAAGAGTTTATCGACTGCAATATAAGCAGCTGTAATGCTGTTTATTTTCCTTACATTCACTTCAAATTACCATATTTTAACTATGTAAGATGCAGTTGCTTCTCGTAAAGTTTTTCTAGAAAACAGAACCACGATAAGCGTAATAACTTTCTATAAATTAATCTAGTATATAAAGCACAAAAGTATCTCTGGTTGTCTTTTTCACTGACTAACAACAGCATTGTACAAGGATATCAACAAAGTCGGACCAAACGTTTGTTAAATGACAGTATGTAATAAATAGTAAAGGAAAAACGTACTAAAATGTGTAAAAATCTATCTACATTATCTGTTAGAAATACATACATTAAGTAGGCTGCTGCTAGAATACTAAACACAAACGCAACAAATGTTAGCGGGTACATGTTTGTTATTTGAATGTGAAATATATGTTAAATATAATTTCAAACTAGTAGTGAGATCAAAAAATGTTCTTCCTACATAAAACTACATCACTGAAAAACTCTCTCTACGAGAGCAACTGCAGAGGCTTTTCGGCTTATAACTCAGGACCAATTTGGGATGTGTTGAAGAAAATTTTAACAGTTTACTATAAACAAACACTGCTTCTCAAACATTATTTTTAAGGTTTTTTCTCTTTTTCAAAATGACTCCGCTATATTGGACCAGAGCCATTCTGTGGTGTCACCAAAAGCCATAGAAGAGCTCATCTCAGTGGGAAAGTGAACAAAAAATCTTTATTTTATAACTTTCAGCCAACAAGGCTGAATCTCAGCAGGAGCTCAACAGGAGAGACTTCAGTAACATCACGTCCTTCCTCACTGGCCACGGCCGCCTGAGCTATCATTCCCAGAAGAAGATGAACACGGTAGACTGTGATAAATGCCGATTCTGTTTGGAGCATAGTGAGATGACACATTATGCTTTTGTAGTTAAAGGGTACCCCAATAATGCCACCGCGCTACTCGACCACAACATCGAGATCACAAAAGCCTTTAAAATCACACATCAAGTAGGGTTCAAGGCCAGCAGTAGCAATGTTCCAACGTCATTTTGAAACAACACTTTGCTAGATCCTATTCTATGGAAAACAACTGTAAAGAAGGGAATAGTGTTAATATTTTGACATCTTTAGATCTCATAATATTTAGATGTTTCATTTGCCACAAAGGACCAAAATTACAGAAACATCCAAAATGGCCAGAACTGCAATAAATGCTGCATGATTGTCATAAAGAATGTAGTAATGTGGAAGGAACTAAAGCAAAACCATTACAAAATGAAGACACAACGTTCAATTGTCACACTATACGTGAATTCCAAATACCTTTTAAAAATCTCTTATTTCAATAACAAGAACATTCAAAAATAATTTAGAAAACGAAGACTAACAAGAACAGCAATAGCATTCCAACTCTATTTATCATAGTAATATTAAAATAAAACAATTCTATACACAGCCCTATATCCACAATTTAGAAAATTTTCGAATTCACAACCGCCAACTTCCATATAACGAAACAAATTCTGCTCAAAATATCTTTGAACGTTCGAGAGCATTTGTATAATGATATGACGTAATTGGTTGATAGATAGTTGATAGAAATCTAAGGGCAATAAATCTGACGACCACACAGCATCTTAAAAATTGTCGAACTGGTTGAATGTAATGGAGGAGGTTAAAGAAATATCAGAACTTCACTATATCAGTGGAGTATCTAGAGCGACAGCCCCGCTACAAATTACCAGCTAATAAAAAGAAAAGTCCAACAATTCGATCGCCAAAAATTTCATCCCACACGTTTAATATTTGTTGATGTTGTATGTTTGTATGCTTATCGCGAGGTATTTGTAATTTGGAATTTACCCAATACTGACAATTATGACAGTTAAATAGACCACTTAGGTAACATGAGCAGATATTAACAAAAATAGATTATTAATTGTGCCGTTTCTTATCTCTTTACAAGGCTCTAAATAGCGATCATGATGTCTTCATGTTTATGTAACAAATTTTTTCATTGGACACGCGATGGACACTGCAGCTAATCTTCTTATACTCATCCTAGGATCGACGGGAACGTGTCCTAGAACTGCTTATTCTACTGCCTCTTTCCTCACCTCTCCATTTTTAACATCTCTCTTTTTATTTGCTACCGACCTCGTTTCCCGAAGTGTTACCACCCACCAAAGGACATACTTTCCATTAACATTTTTATCTAGATGTTAAGCAATTCGAATATTCTAACAGCTGAAAAATTGTCCGCGAACAAAATTTCAATAATTTCCACCCTTTCTATAATTGATGTGATTGTAAATACAATTACAGGACTGTGTATTGACATATTTGAATTCTCTTTCTTATGGCGTCCTTCCCCTTTTGTTAGTGTTTGTTTTTGCATTGATGTTATTTACTGATATCTTATGTTCTTGATGTTTCGGTGTTTCTTTCTAAAAGACATATTTGTAATATAGTTACTGTCGCTACAGAGAGAGATTGTTATGAGTATTAAGAATCCGAACTTAAATTTTTGGTGGTTTATTGCACGTTACTTGATTACTAAAGGCTAAAATTTGATTCCTGACGAAAGTACGAATACTTTTCTATATATTTCCGAATAATAATATTGGCGGCAGTAGAAAACTTTAAATTTGACCTCTTTCAACATTTTTGTCAAAATAACACTGTTTCCGTAATACTTAAATAAATATATAGCATATGTGCTACATTATATTGTAGCCTGCAGAATTACTAAATTATGCCACTGAATTTCCTGCCAAACTTTCTTTTTTAATACTTTTTTTATTCATCAATTGTATGAAATTTATTTACTACCGCCACCGATTCTGTCCTAATTCTGTTGCTCTTGCATGTATCTGTGACTATCTAACAACGACTTTTAATGCGAAACAGCGGTCCAACTTTATTTATGGCTGTCAACTGGACGTAGCGCGTGCAACTGAAACCGAGTGAAATGGTGCGCAATTCTGCACCATAACTCACGCGACCAGGATATAAATGTTAAAATTCAGCGATTTTATTATGCAGAAAATGTACTAGATAATTTTTTAAACCTGATCTCGCCGTAAATCCATGTCTATTTTTGTTTTCGACGTGCACGCGACGAACAATAGCGAACTCTGAACCGCATCTATTCTGAATGTGCGTCGAATCGGTAATGCAAAGTATTCGATGTAATACAGTATATTTTAGAGATGTCCGACGTGATTTTACACGATTACCTTCATATTGTTCTATATACCTACTGTACTATTAAGGTGTATAATGCACATCTACATAATGTCTGTATGGAAAACATTTTAGGATGGGCAATGTGATATTTCAATCGCGATTCTTGCAGCGCATTACTTGTAAAATGGAACTATGTACGTTTAATTGTGCAGCACAGAGAACGTTATTGGAAACTGTCAGAAAAACATTGTTATAAATCTCCGAGCAGAACTCCGTATAGTACTAATTTATACCGCACGGAGAAATTAAGAATTGTATTTCGCTATTAACCACACGTTTCTGAAGATATCTTCGGATTGGTAAAAGATAGCGATACCCGGTTTTGGCAGATTTGTTGGTGATTTAGCCTACTTTCTTAGGTTGTTGTCAAGAATGTATGTTTCTATTTAATATTTTCGAGAAAAAATAAAATTCCCGAGAAAATTTCAACAGTGCCCTCTAGCATGCACGTCACATATTAGATTGGTTCTGATTTGTAATCATTAGACTGGAGAAGTAATTCTGTTTTCAACGAGACTAAGTTTGCAACATTCGGTTCAACAACACAGGAGTTATAAGCGGACCTCCAATACAAAGTTTCTCTTCCTCCCCTTCCCTTATTTGACGAAATACAACAAAATTGTCCAATGTAAAATATGTAAAATTTTCAGTAGATTCCAATTTTCATATTTATGATAGACCTTAAGTTAGTAAATTTTACGTAAAATACGAACTAAAATTTTTGGTGGTCAATTACGCCCTCTAGCGGTCATCCCACGCTTTTCCAAATAATTTCCGGATGTTTCTCGGGGCCACTTTAGTCAGTAATATTTTTTTCTCAAAGCTGTACTGTAAACTGCTCCTGAGATATGGCCGAGCGACGTTCTTAGTTGGCCACTCGGTGCAGAGACCTGATATTGTCAACTACAATATCACACGTAAAGTGATTGCTGGACCCCAAAGGGGCACCAGCTGCCGACCGACCGTTAGGTATGCGGCAATCAGGGAAAGTGCACACACTCCTCAGGACAAAGAGGCACGAAACCAGTTGCCCGCACGAGACCGACACCTCGCGGAGAGGCCCGGCGAACCGGTGGGCTCCTCTCCCCCGTGCTACCCATGTTAGACAAGTTTTCTTGTCAACGTTGGACGGGTCACCGTTGGAGACGCTTTAGCGAACTCCTACCTCACATCTAACCCCACGGGGCCAAGGCCTCCTTGCGGATGGCTACTATCGGCCAAGCGTGGGAAACGGAATCTGGCTGTGAGGTACAACCAGCCCGCCCGTGAATTAAGCCTGAACTACGGGGACGGCCGGGCAAAAGCCCTACCACAAAATGCCAACCGCGCCAACCCTTTCGCCCCTCCGGCGATCAAGTATCCGCGGCAGCTACAGTGAAACCGTAGGGTCCCAGAATCACCGAGTTGTTTTAGGATGAAACCGAAGGTTTCCCCAACCAGACAACCAGCGGGCGGACTACTCCTCGGCGAACCGACTTTTATCCTCCCCTACTATCTTCGCCAAATTCTCTCGCCACGCCCGTTTCCCTGAGTGTGGCCACCAAGGATGGGGTAGTGCAGCTGCAGAGTTCTCTAGGTAAGCGCCGTAGGATGCCTCACTTACCCACCGTATATTCCGACGGTTAGCGGCCGGACACCGGAGCGTATGCCCATGCCTACGCCCAAGAATCCTCCCCTATATACGAAGTCTACTCCTGCCACGCCCGTTACCCTGGAACTATGAAACCAGGGATGGGGTAGTGCAGCCGCAGAGTTTTAAGGGTCGACGCTATAGGGTGAACGCCGACCCGAAGCTACAATAACACAGTGGAGCATTGGAATCTACCAACCATGCCGCTTCAACTCGTCTCCATAGCTCTTCAAAATTTGTCAGGAGACTTGAATAACGTTGAACTCTCCGACCGATAACTTTTCATCATTGTTAGTTCTACACCAGGAGGAATATATCTTACCTACTAAACATTCCTCAATTGCTATTGGGTTATTTCGATCACACTCGTTTAGTACGCAAACATGACGAAGAGGACCCCACCGTAACAGATATTTATGCTGTCACAATCGACAATATTCTAACGAGCATACTCAATACGCACAATTCCGCCATGCTATAATATTAGACTATTTGTTTGTGTTGTATCTTAGCATTTTTGTGCTGCTTAACTACATACATATAGTAGTATTGTCTAAGGTTTATTGCCAATCATTCAATGCGATAGCGAAGAGTTTCGACCATACCTGTTAGTCTTTCATCAGATTTCTTAATTAAACCATTCTTTCTGCTTTCTGGGCAATAACTCTAACTAATTATGGTATTGCAGAATTCCAATTCTTGAAAAGTCATATTGAGGTAAATCAAAACAAATACATCGTTTGAATGGCATTTTGGCAGAAAATTTGCATCTTTCTACTTAATCCAAATGTTTATATACTTATGTAAATTAGACAAATTTGCAGGAATTTTTAATTTGTCTATTTCTGCATCTAGTAAACACATATCAGGATTAATATTTGCCAGTACTGTCTAAAGAAAACGCTATATAAATATTTCGGTAGGAGGCTTTACTTTGTTTTCGCCAACGTAACTATGCATCCGTTGTAATTGCAATCATACCACAAAAACCTGGAGTCATGAGAATAGATTCCCTTCTTCCCTACAGAAAATCTAGTTTCTCTTTGACAGTAAAATCTTTATTCCAGTTAACATTATGCATGCTTAGTTCTGTATTTATCTTTGTTATCTTCGCAGACCCTGAGATACTTACAGAAGTATAAGAAATCAAGGCGTCAAAGCACTTACTGACGTCAAAGAAACAAAGGAAATTACACTCGAAATTTGATAAATACTTGTTCCTCATCTCATGTATAAATTTAGAAGTGAAACTTTTACTTGCAAGTGTTAAGAGCGAGCACTCCAGCGACAAAAGCAGACGGAAAGTTCAAGTAGACAGGAAAAAAGTACGCCATTTGAATTACAAACGGTAGTGCACCGACAGCCTCTAGTTTCTCTTCAAAGGGAGCCTTGTTTCCGAGTGTGTACATATTACAGTATACCTGTTGTTGTAGTAGTGAATGTCATTTTAACAGCAGTGTATATATCTTGAAAACTGCACAAGGAGTAGTACATTTGTACGTACGCTTTCTTGATTGTGTTACATATATTCCTAATATATAAACACGTGTTTATTTTTGTTGTAAACTTAAATTTTTCAGTTGATTGATAATATGACGAAATCGGTATCAATCCAGTAATAAAACTGCTGCATTGAGTTTCCAAAATATACAATAGCGTTTGTAGCTTAAAAATACAAAGTATAAAGAATATATTTTAGTATTTAAAGAACTTTATATAAACGCAAGACATCCATTGTTACTAAGAACAATAATATAACTATCGGTGAACAACTGAAGCAGAAATATGCACCACCAGCTGTTTACTTTAAATTTCCATTCAGAACTCCATTGTTGTTTTCAACATGCAGATGTTGTTAGTCCTGAATATATACATTATACGCTGTTAATTTTACCTTCGAGTTAGCGAGATCAGTAAATAGTTTCTTACATTATTAATCTACTACGAAATGTTTTTGTTACGGTTTCTACAAGGGCCAGTATTATAAATGAAAAAAAATGCAGATTTATTTCGTAAGCAAGTAATATCATTTACTGCATAAATTTGGATATTGCAAAGGCCTGCACACTTTGTTTTCATAGTATTCTAACTGTTTCAACTGCTTAACCGCTGTCAATATTGTCAAATTTCCACTACTTATATATTCTCGTGTAAAGAAGCTTGATGCACATCTTTAACCAATACCGATTTTTACAATTAGATGAAAAATTGTAAAAACATAATATACAAGCTATAATTGTTTAATGTGTGGTGGGTGCTTAGTTGCAGTGACTCCGTAAGCTGTATTACTTGTCTGGCTATCACTGCAACTCGGCAAGTCGATCCAGGATTAAACTCTCTGAAAAAATGTCACCGTCCCTCCAGAGAATTGAACCCCGGCGATAGTCAGCCGCCTAACCACTGCGGCCATCGACCCGCAACCCCCGAAACAAATAATGCTACAACACGACTACTGAAATAGCCTGTATCTGCTGGGTTACACCATTTGCATTATTTCTACTGCAAATCAACATGCAGTCGATCTTCCACTTACTCATTCTTTCATTTTTTATTCTTGAAGGGCTTAAAGTGTGCCATGCTATTCTGTATAGCACTTTATTTCCAGGTCATATTTAAACATCCAACACTCGCCACTACTAATGACAGGTTCGGGAAGATGAGAATCATTTTCAATCAAATCCAATCTGATTAACGATGGCGTGAGGCACATTTGTCTCTTCCTTGATAATTTTGACAATCTGATCACACAAAATTCCGGATTCCGTCAAGATTTTTGGCGATTTTTGAAGATAAAGATCTTCCGCTTCAAGGTTTATCATTCGATAGACTTCTTTCCTTATAAATATGTCTTAATCCGCGGAAGGATACGGTCCCCGTAGAGTTTGCTAGTTTTGCAGTATTTTAAACTGCATTGCACCCAAGTCAGAAGCAGAGGATGTATTATCAGTAATCCTTGCTCTAAATTGATATCACTCATTTCGGAAACGCCCTAGATAAACGTGTTTCATGACAATACTCTCTCTAGACTACCTAATAACACTAGCAAGTTCAAACTTGTGCTGAAGACATATCACATATTCATCTGCCGCCCCTAAGAGTCTTGCATCGACAGTATTGCCATATCGAACGCTACGCTACCAGTCTCATTATTTAATTTAGACACTTGTATTAAATTTCAAGTTAATTGCACCTTCACAACACTTACAAGTCTAGTACCAGTAAAGAAATAGATATACTGATTTATCTAAATCAATATATGAAACAGCTTATTAAACAATTTTTAATTGCTATCACAGTAATACATAACCCAGGAGATAAGTAAAGTTTTTTCTAATATGAAATAATATCCTTATGGAGGTCCTTAGCCTGAGAATGTCCCTTGGTATGAAATTATCTCTATATCCTTGATCCATAGAAGTATAATGGCTTCAGAACCACCACCTCTTGGCTCATAACAATTGTTATGCTTGTTGAGTACGGGAATATCAAATAGAACTACAACAACAACAGTTATGTACGATAATATATTAACAAAATTACGTCTAGCTATTATCTACAAATGTCAAAGTTTGCATTAGAAGGAAGCTCTCCTTTTACAAAAAAATGAACGAGTTCGTAAAGCAACTAGTCCAATCCATTATCCATATAAGTTCGTTAACCTGAACCACCCACCATACTTGTCTCTATCCGATTTCTGTTATTTAGAAACTTCAAAAATCACTTCATAGAACATTATTTTAAAAGGCATCAGAAACGTTTTTTTTTTTCTGATTTAACCTATTTTGTTGAAGTCCTTTTATTCTAGACTTTTCTTTTTGCCTTCGTATAAGATACTGTAGCGTCTATTGTTGTTGCTTATTTTCCAGCAGTTAGGCATAGATAAGTTTGCAGCAATTGCATGTTATTCAAACTTTTAAGTCATCTAATGTTTGACGCAATCTTTCAAAATTATATTGAAACTTCTCAAAATTACTGGTTTTAAATAACACAAAAGTATTTGCCGAAACTGATGACTCGAAACTAGTATATTAGAAATATGACTTATAACATCAGCAATCCATGACATTGCTCAAACAGCAAACACACCAGTGTGCAAGCAACTTTTGATGGAAGCAGGGTATATATCATTGTAGTTTATGACAACCTTGCACTATCGTAATAACGTTTTCAACATTATTTCTGTAAACACCTAAAACAAGCTGTTCTACTACAACCTGCAACAAGGGTAAATATCCGACCTTGAAATATCTTTATGTAAAATGTTGTCTACCTTCAATCGAACTTCTTCCCATCATCACTTTTACAAAACTTTTGAATTTGGCAAAATCAAGAAACACAACGGATTATCGATGCTAATTGAGGAAACTCTTGCTTCTACCAAAAGCGGACCTTCTTAGAAAATAAATACAATCTCCAGCTTCTCATTACTTATAATTGTAAATATGATGTGTATTTCTGTTTATTTTAACCTAGTATCTTAATGATATCGGAGGCTTTCACGGTTCAAGTCTCTGTTATGTGAGCTTCTGAAGTTTGGCTTGCAGTCAAGTAGAAATAAGGCCTGAATGTGTATATTTTATTTCTCTTACCTTGCACCTATCTGAAATTTTCGTTACTAAAATTACTGTTAAGTTACATACTATGTTATTTATTATCTACTTAAATCTGACAAAATGTTTTTCGTATATTATATCATTAATTTTAACAAAAAAATACTAGCAACACCTGAGCGATCAACTCCGGTTGTTCACATAATAGGTAGTCTCCATCGTGCAATAAAAATGAAATGAGTGAATGAGGCATGAGGGCCTGATAAAATGCGCTCCCCGTATGAATGTATTACTGCAACACAAACATCAATATTCCAACCCAAATAACAAAACTGAAATAAAGCGCTGTTGTAAATCACTTCATATTAGTTTAACGCATTTAATATAGTGCTGTTCCTTTATCTACGCGGTCAAAATGACCCTAATCTCTTCAAGTGAGGAAAGAGGAAAAAAAAACGAGGAAGAGAATTCACTTTATCGCTGATAAGTCCATTTTTTGCAAAATTCCAATCGGAAAGAGGAATCTGGCCGACTTCTCTCTGCTACACCTCATTCTGTAGAACAGTTATCAAGCCTCCTCTTAGTATTTCGCCCGGATCTCGCGCGTATCGATTACATCGTTTCAATTCCACCGGTTTCTTTCTCTTATGGTGAGAAAACGTTTTTACCAATTCGTCGCGCGACACGAAGGATCCGTCGTCAACGTTTCTTTTTT
This sequence comes from Holotrichia oblita, assembly GCA_023690525.1. Classification (NCBI taxonomy): domain Eukaryota; kingdom Metazoa; phylum Arthropoda; class Insecta; order Coleoptera; family Scarabaeidae; genus Holotrichia; species Holotrichia oblita. The sequence goes on from CM043015.1 coordinate 67,518,354, forward strand.
TGCACTCATCCTACCCTCTCGAGAGCACTTATCTCTCTCATACTTACATCCTTCTCTTTTCTATACTACAGTCAGCGCATCGGTCCATTTCGGCTCGATATTTTTTCTACCGCCCAACGCACAGGAATTCAAAAACATCCGCAGTTCCAGCAGTATTTTTTCGCATTATCGTCTCATTTCGGATATCTAATTAAGAATGGGACGGAACGTTAACAGCTCCAGACGTTCTTGGTCTTTTTACGCAGTTCCCTTATGAATTCTCTGTTTAGGACATAATTGAACAGAAATTTGGAGAATGCCTAAAGTAATGTTTGAATACAATCCGACACGTTCGGTAAACTCAAAGTGAAATTTTTAATGGGTGTGAATGTAGGGAAGAATACTAGTGGTTTGTTGATTACTATGTTCTGGAGTCTCTTTAGGAATTCGCAGATGAATGTAAATACGTATGTATGTTGGTGGAGGTGTAACCACTTTTGGAAAAGAGCAGTTTTAACATGTTTTAGTTCTTTGTCGATATTGCCGAATTGAGAGATTGATATTGCTCGTTGTACAAGGAAACTAATTACTGATTACTTTTGTGCTGGGTGATGATGTGAGTTGGTGTGAAGATATCAATCCACATGTGTGAGGCCTAAATGACCATTTTGTAGGCGAGTAACTAATACATCAAGAGAGGGTAAGTCGAGACGTTGATTAGTGAGAATATCTAAGAAAGTATGTGTTTTTATTTTGTTTTTTTTTATTTATGTATTGCATCAGAGTGCGGCACCGAAAACGAAACAGATTCAATAACTCGAAGGAGAATTTATTTTTTTTTGCAAAAACAGGTTGATTTTTAATTTAAGGGGGACACCTTTCCAACATGTCCACAACTCTCATACGTCATTCCCATCCCTTCCGTCACTTTAACCATTACAATTTAAGTAGGAAAGGTACTAAGTATGATACATCATTGAAAGGGTAATTTTATGGAGAATTCAGCAGCTTGATGACTGGTTGCGTTACTTTTGATTTTGGCGCCCTCTAGCGGGATAAGAAACGATTAAGTATTCCAAAATGTGATACATCATATGAAAGCTAATGTTAGTAGCAATTAAATGCACAATAAAACTAAAGATTATAAAAGAAAATAACTTAGATAATGAAAAACATTTTAGAGCGCTAACGTTAGGAATTAAAAACTTAATTAGGTTATAAGAGATGCTGAAAGTGTTCACCATTAACTTCCAAACATGAATATAAATTTTGTTCAAACCGTAGTCTGATGTGTTGGAGAATCTGGAGTTATTTGACGACATTCAGTAACAATACGTTGACGCAACTCTTCTAGTGAAAAATGTCCTGACAGAAAGTAGTTTAAGGGGGATAATGTCGATTCTATCATTGTTGCTAAATACAGACCCAAGTATTGACAATATTATTCTCTTTCTTGAAATATTACTTCAACGATCTTATCGTTTTCTATTATGTCTGTTAATATTGGATCGATGGTGTTAAACAAATTTAGTTAAGATAAAAAAATGGACCAACAATCCTTTGGCGGTTTCTTTGACACATATTTGACTTATTCCAGATGATTCCGAACTTTCTTGTTCTTAGATTGGATCCCCATTATCCTAAAAATTTCTGTCGCTTCGTTTCTTATATTTTCTATACAGCGTTTTTTATTTTGAAACCCCGCGCGAAATTTTGAAAATGTTCTAAAACATCCCGATTTAGATGTTTGTTTGGATGTTGTGCTAAACGTCAAAGATATTTTTCACCTAATTTATTTTACAAATCGATTTAATTTATTCCTAATAAATTATGACAACTAAATAAAACCTTATTCGATGGCATTTTTAACCGTTTTTTATCCCGCTAAGAAAATTAACATTTAAGAACTTATCAAAAATTGCAATAATAATACCAATATGGCTGTCTCCGGTCTATAATTTAACTTAAAGATATGGTTTTAAAAATTAATTTTTCATCCCACTTTATATTTAATTTGACAATAAAACCTCAATTTTCTTTCCTCATCCTTTTTTTGCATTTAGTTATCATAGTTTCAAAATATGCTTTTCAAAACTTTACTTTAAACAAATTAAATAATTGACATAAATTCCAATAAATAACATTCAATGTTCTAGAACTATTAAAAATGATGGGTTTAAAGTAAAAGAATTCCGCAACAATTTCCTAATTTGCCAGATAAAACTGCTAAAACACGCTTCATTAATCAAATTTGAACACGTAAACCTGGCTTGACATTCAAAATTTAATCGAAGATGTTCAACAGCGAATGGAACACTCACCCAGCTATTTTCCTTTGCTTTTCAGTGTAGTGCAGATAAACAATCCTGGTGCAGCACTGGTTTTAGATTTTATAACATAACCTCAACCATCAACTCAATAATCTGACTTGAACGAATAATCTGAATTCAGTGTACTAACTAATCCTTTATAAAAGTGACCTTCAGATCTCATTGTTGCTAATACAGACACTGTTTCTACTTACTACGACTTGCAGCTTGCAGTGTTAAACAAATTTAGTTAAGAAAACTCCTTTGGGTCTCTTTGCATATCTGTCAATTCAAGTTGGTTTATCTACGTTGAAAGCATGTCATACGATTTTAAACGTCAAAGATATTTTTCAAATTTATTTACAAATCGTTTTATTCCTAATAATAAAATTCAAGCAGTTTTTAAAGAAAATTGCAGAACTTAAAAATTGATAATAATGGCGTCTATAATTTAACTTAAAGATATGTAAAAACAATTTTTTACTTTATATTTAATACATAACCTCTTTTTACCTCTCCTTTGCATGCGTTTCACAATTATACTGCATAAATATTGTCAATTTTTATAAAGATGGTATAAAGTAAACGGATAAAAGTATTAATCACTTTGACATATGCTTTTTTCACACCAGCTATTACCCTGGTGCAGATAAACAATCCTGGTGCAGCACTGGTTTTGTTTACACCGTGCAAAGGAACGAAAATCTGGTGTAAAGTGTAGTTCAGTGCTGCACTGTGCTACACTTTTTTAGCAAAGGAAAAGGGCTACTATCGCAACAAGTTGGTTTGTCAGTGGGAATATGTCATACGATTTTAAGAAAGGATTTAAAATTGTTTCCTTATAAAATTCAAGCAGTTTCAGAACTTAAAGAGATAGATTTTGGTACGAGAACACAGTATTGTTAATGGTTTTTGAATAACGTAAATAATAACGATGTTCTTGACAAATGTTATTTTTCTGATGAGGCGTGGTTCCATCTCTCTGGCTATGTAAACAAGCAAAACATGAGAATTTGGTCTGCAGATAATCCACATGAATTCACTGAAACTTCGTTGCATCCGCAAAAAATAGGTGTCTGGCTAGCAGTTTCAAGAAGACGAATTATTGGGCCTATATTTTTTAACCAAACCGTAACTGCTGAAAGATACTGAAACGAATTATTACAACCGTTTATCAACGAACTTCATGATGATGAACTTACGGTAGGATATTTCCAGCAATACGATGCACCAGCGCACAAATCTCGAGAAACAATGGCTTTTTTACAGCAATTTTTCGATACAAGAATTTTTAATTTTCCTGCAAGATCTCCAGACTTGACAATATTAGATTATTTTATTTTTCCATATTTAAAGAATACGATTTTCAAGATCAGACATCAAACAATCGAAGAGCTTCTATGCTATTGTTAATTCTTGTGCTGACATCACCGAAGAAATCTTAATAAATGGCTTTGAAAGCATGAAGCGTAGAGTTCAACTTTGTCTACAAAACAACGGTCAACATTTCCAACATCTGCTTTAGTAGGTATTATTTTCTCTCAATTTTGGCTTTTGCAATAAATATTTTTTCAAAAACTTAATTATTACAGATACACATTTATATGACATAACCAAACTGTGAAATGCATTTCTGACAGATTTACATGCACTCTGGCCAACCATTAAAAAAAGCATGGCCGACTCTAATGAGGAAAGATTTTGAAGGCGCGGTATATGATTTTTTGTTTATTTATGTACCTACATACAGGTGCGCCAATTGAAATTTTGCAATTACGGCCCTGCACATTGTTTTTATGTCAAACACTGACCTATGAAATGTTATTTTCGACGAATTCTTCTTGTTAACGCTGTTTCTACTCTTGCAACTAGGTAGAGCACAAGAAACCATAATGTCTTCTAGTAGTTTGCTATATAACCGTAAATAATTGAAATAATCAATTAATGCAAACATACATGACACATACACTATAATCTACGTAAAGTGGAGTACCAATATGGCCGACTGCGCCGTTTTAGCCACGTGAGTAGGGAGACGCTCTACTTATTCTATCTCAATGAAAATATCGCAACAATCAATCACACTGCTGAATTCTCCATATAATCAATGATGTATCACACTTAGTGCTTGTCCTATTTAACTTGTAATGGTTAGAGTGATAGAGGGAAGGGGAATGACGTACGTCAGTTGTGGACATGTTGGAAAGGTGTTCCCCTTAAATTAAAAATCGACCTGTTCTTGCGTATTTTCAAAAAAAATTTGTCCTTCGAGTTATTCAGTCTGTTCGTTTTCGGTGCCGCACCCTGTATTTACTGTACTATGACGCGGTCAAAACCCAGAAGCCGTCACAACAAATAAATTACCGCATTCGAACACTTTCTTCATAAATCGAACGAAATAAGATAATTTTATTTTCGAATTTTACCGCTGACTACACATTATGGATTTGACACTGGACATATAATAGCTATACTAAAATATGACCTGACTCGCAATCAGTGAGTTTTTCATTTGTATATTGTTGTAATGGAGATATACATAGTCATGAAAGGCGACCATTTGAAGCGGTGAACATAGCGCGTCGTCAAAATCGGCAAATATTAGTACAGTTTCACAAAGTAAAGTATATGTTATTGTTGCCAGCCCTACCTGAGCAAGTTCGAGAAAAGGTAAATTTTGGGGATGTGTTCAGCAGATTTATCTATCCGAGATCAATGAGTAGTATACAGCAGATATGGGGAAAGTGAAATAGCGAAAAAAGAAGGAACTGAGTAATTCAACAGTAGTATGTCGAATTGGCACAAATCCTATTTACTAACAAATCACAATTTGGTGTGTGTATGGACGACTCATGAACCTGATCATACACAATTGTATGACATACAACGGACATACACGCTTAATACATATAGAAGGGAAAATGAACCCGTTGGTTGACATCCAAGGCCACATGTGGCTCGTGTGACTTTTATGGAACACCACCATCTATGGATACTTCCCAGGCTAGCTTGCTCTCTAGATCACAGTCCATCGAACATCTTATTCTCCGAATTCCTGTTAAAGAACTGTGGGAACAAATTGAAGCGGAATGGTTTGCCATCCCTCTACGCTCCATATAGCGCCTGGTGAACTCTATGCCCAATCGTGTTGCTGTAATACGAACAACTCCTGCAATTAATGCATCTCCACCTACCAGTGCTGTATTATTCTCGTGGGGAGCATAAACCATAGGAGTTTGGTACTACTTACATACCAATTTTAGTGTATCACGCTCATGTGTTCTGGTTGTACACGGTGTGTTATTATATCCAACAGTGAATTTATAAATTGAACATTGAACATTGTCAATTGTAACGTTGCTCTATCACTTAATTTCAAATGATATTAGATATGAGGGCAGTGCGACTGCTACCTTTAGTCACCGCGACCTGCATGGATCTATTGTAACATTGCTCTTCTAGTTGTTAGACTAGTTGGAGGCTTTTGATTAACCTTAAAATTAGTCTGGGATTTCCGTCCTGGATGTCAGTAGGCGTTAGAAACGACCTACTGAAGTGTTGTTGTCGGATATGACTGGCAGCAACACATTTACACAAAATGTGTTCTGCCGTCTGTAGATGTTCTTGATATAGACGGCAGAGTTGATCTTCAGCTTTTCTGAGTTTATGTAGGTGGTACTTCAGGACCACATAACCTATCAGAACCCCTGCCTGCAGTCCAAGGTCCCCTTTGCTGAAAGATAGCAACAATTGTGCTGTCTTAGGCGATCTTGATAACAGTGCCTTCGCCTGATTTTGTCCTGGCATATTCTGCCAGTGGGAGGCCTTTCTGTTGACCGCCCATTTGTTAACTGCTTCTTTTTGGTGTCTCTTTTGCAGTCCACAACAGGGATAAGGTCCAATGAAAGACATTTTCGCTGCTTCTTTGGCAAGATTTTCTGCCTTTTCGTTCCCTTCGATCCCTTGATGGCTTGGAACCCACTGAAGAGTTACCTGGATATTGCGTCCCAATTGCCTTAAATTGTATTGTATACATTCTTGCAGCAGACCGGACTCGTATGTGTAGGCACTCACAGCCTTCAACGCCGCTTGACTGTCCGCTGATATACTAATTGTTGCGCCACATATCTCTAACTCGAGGTTCTTTACGGCGCATAAGTTAATAGCAGAAATCTCCGCTTGAAATATGTTGAAGTGGAGTCCCACAGGCACTTTGAGATAGTGGTTAGGCTCACTGACCACAATGCCCGTCCCCATTTTTCTATTCTTTCAAATGATGAAATTGATGGATGTAAAGTATGGAATTAAATTTTTGCTGTACATTTTGTTTGCTTTGTTTTAATAACTAATATTATTTATGCGAAGTTAAAGTAGGTCCATAAAGATATCGAGTAAATAATTATGTAGTGTATCTTGGTGTAAGCAAATTTATCTCGCTATTGTCTGGGAGGGAGTTGTTTTATTTTGAAACTTCGATATTAACGCTGAATCAATCTGTATAGAGCTACTTGATCTCACTAAAGTTTAATTTCACAAATTAATTCTGGTATATTGTTTTGTTTATTAATATTTTAGCCTTTAGCATTTCAGCATGCTAATTATTGCTTTTTATTTGATTTATTGAACAGTTCGAATCTATTACAATTAAAGGTAGTTTAAGTTAAAATGCTAATCTACTTTCCCTTTTGTAATTAGTAGTATTATTATACTCAACCTTTGAGAAGTACTACGTATAATGCTTCCAGATAAATCGAAAATAAGAAACGTTGGTTTTAAATTAGTATTAATAACGATAAAAGCAAATCACCAACAAAAGCAGTTACACTAACCATTCCTACCTAAAATTAAAACCGTACAAATTGTCTATGCTATGAGTGTGCCCGACGATTGCGAAAAAGCTTCTATAAGAACAATGGAGAGAATTTCTTCGGATCGGGATAACGGTTATCCCTTTTGTTCTAAATAAGGTCATTAAAGTACACGGTATAGAAGAAAGGCACAGTAAAGTCATCAATGTTTCGCTCATTGGAAACGTCACTTTCTTCACGCGCACATCATAGAGTATTACCATCTCGTTTCCTGCTACCACAGTCACCCTTTTCTCGCGAAATGGGGGTAAAGAGGTACGGTTGCAGTAAGAGCAGCAGTAGCGTCATTACAAAGACGATCACGAATCTTTCGGGGATAAGGGGATGCCTTAGTAGGCATTCTGTGCAAGAAAGACGAATACAGAGATACGGGGGCGTTACTGACGCACCCGTTAAGCCCCATTCCTCTAAGTTACGAACTTGTGTAGTAGTAAGGTTCCTGCTGCGAGAAACGAATTTGATGCTATTCCGGCTTTGCTTGTGTGGATTTTAGTTTTGGACGGATATCAACGGGGGCGAAGATCATCCCTGCGACTTCGTTACTGGATGCTAACATCAGGTCCGGATTTTGTAAGCTATCAAGGGAGATTGATGGAAGTAATTGCAATCTTCTTTTTATAGGCCATTTTTCAAGTGTACAGATATAATAAGAGGATTATACGGTATCCGATTATCATCATGATTTGTTGATCGTTAGATTTTTCTGAATAAAATATTTTACTATGGCACTCTTTCCATCGCTTCTGTCCAGACTTGTACAGATAAATAATTCGGGAATTCCTCAAGGTTTAATCCTGCGGCAGCTACTATATGGTTTCCCAACCGGCAGAGCTTACATTCCTTAAAGATACGAAGAAACATTTTTGTTCATAAACTCACTTATTGACATTATTTCTCTGGTAGAACAATTTTATTTTTGCAATTTACAAGGACTTGAAGGCTAGTAATATTCTTATATGTAGCAGCAGTTACAGCTCCTCCTCTAACGGGTTACAATTTTAATAATGATAAATTAATCAAAAACATGTCACTAAGTCCATATTTCACTCTATATAAACGTAACGGTAAACGATATAGGAGAAATTATATAATTCACATTTCACCGATAACCATGTCCATATTTTATCTTTAATTTAATTGCACTAAATACCAGTTTCTCGTTTGTAGTTACAGTGAGACTCAAAAATATCTCAAAAGTACTGCTATATACGATATGGAAACGAAATGAAACCAAGATAAAAAAATTCAACATATTCCCCGCCATATAAATTTAAAATGCGCACGTAAAATCGCGAACATAGAAACCGAAAAGCGAACACCATGAAAATACACAGTCGAAAGAAGAGTGCGAAAAGCAGAGGATGAGAAAAAGTCAGTGCCTGCCAGTTAACGGCTCCAGATTGTATCTACAGCCGTACACATCCACGCATTCACATAAACCCATCCATATTTCTCGAATCAATATAAATAACGCGCGCTCTTTAATGTTTGAACATCTGGCGAAGATAAGCGGAATAATCCGATAAAACCTTTTCGAGTTTGGGGGATGATCTTACCCCGGGGACGCGAGCGCGCCAGTTATACAACCAACCGTTCATTCTTTGATCTGCCCTCCTCTGTCGTCCCTCGTTCGAAACTCCGTACTCGCATTCGTTGGAATCCGGTTACGCGAGAGACCTACCTAGATTACTAAAAGAAAAACAGAAAGAAAAGATGTTACCTGACTGAATTTCCTAAAAAACAAAAAAAGAGCGGATGTCATAACGAAGCTGGGTAGTCGACGATTCTTCCAGGATGGCAATAAGGAGACCTTAGCAATTTGTTTCATCAACTGAAATTAAGAGAGAATTTTTTTATTGGAAGATTTCCGAGGTCGTTTCAACGACGACAGAATTGGAATGTCCGCACATATTTGAATCGTTTGTTCTAAACAATACGAATTATAATTATATTTTCCTGTGTTTTACACAACAAATTGGAACTAACTGCTTTGGGTACAAAACATATTTTTAATTCTAAATTATCGTTATATATCGTTATTAATTTTTAGAACGTCTCATTAAAACACGAAATTCATCTGTTAATAATTCTTGCTACCCGAATGAATGTCCATTTATTAGCATTTACAAGTATCGTTCATCGTTAACAGAATGAGAAGCCATATCTCATTCTATATTTCCGCAAAAACATAAGGCCAAAGTTTTCTCACGCTTTTAGCTAGGATATAACTTGCGCTTTCTAAACTACTCAAATGACTCCCACATTCGCAATTGATATTTAATCATCAGAAATATTATCGTACTCATTAAAATGAGGTACTTAAGAATTATGTATGAAGCACAACTTGTAAAAAAATCTCCAAACAAACAGACACTATTGGTAGTATGTAGTAAGTTAACTTCTGTGCACCTAAAAAAATACCTATAAAATATACCATCAATAAATAGCATTATTAAAAACAAACACAAGCACACAAAACTAAGAGAAAGAAATGATAAAATAAGTACATTAAAAAAATCGGTATTGGGCATAAAAATATGTCAACTTAGCTCCAAATATGTATGTTCTTCACTAATAAAGAAATCTAGTAAGTTGCTTCAACATTTTTCGGACAAAATTACTGTCCCAGTTATTTCAGCTAAAGAGTCCATACGTAAATTCTATTTCAACCATTCTCAATTCAAATGTGCTCCACTAAATGTTTATGTACGCAAAGTGATTTCCAACAACATACTATGAGCGCCTATTGCAGACATTTCTTGTTTTTTTAATATTGTGGCATTTCTCGAAGTTTAACCAACCTCGACCATTAACTGCTTAGCAGGTTGAGACATTTAGCGGGACTGACAATCCACGAATTGACCGAGATAGGTCGACATCTGCTGTATCAACTTCTGTGTAATGCCCTGCGGTGTGCGACTTCCAACCTTGCCCACTAGAGGGCATAGAGTTGCAGTAAATTGTCACAGGTGTTATACGATTAAGGTTGAGAAGGGAGTTGCGGTGAAATTAGGTCTTGCATTTGGAGGATCGCTGCCGAGATCGGATAGGCCGAAACCACCTGGTTCGATTCTAATGCTTGATTTATTTTTATTGCACTCGTTTGCAGGGTGATTCCCAACAATATATCAGGAACGCCTATTAGAAGGAATTTTTGTTTTTTTATATTGCAGCATTTTTATATTGAAGCGTTTTCATAATCTAAGGTATCTTATTATCTATTTTTTGAGTTTTTAGTGTCATGTGCTATTTGAAAAAGTTAAGTTATGATTATGAAGAGAAATAAAAGATACAAGATACAAACTAAAATAGCAATAAAAAACAACAAACAACAAAAACATGCAGAAACTAAAAGAAGAGATAAAAGTAATGTAAGAAAAGAAGTAATTAGAACATGTAAATTAGGAGAAGAAAAGGTAGCCAAATTATACAAAGAGAAAATAGAGATAGAAATGAATAAAATCAGAAATAGTATAAACAACATGCCAGTAGAAGACATGTGGAGAGTAATTAAAGATGCTATAATAAAAACAGCAAAAGAAACGTGCGGGTGTAGCAGAAAAAACAGACCCAAAAAACAAACAAGGTGACGGAACGACGAAATTAAAAAAGAAGTAAACGCGCAAAAACAAAAATGGAAAAAGTATCTTAGTGAAAGAAATAAGGCAAATTATAAACAGTACAAAGAACAAAAGGCAAAGTGAAGCAGACGGTGAGAAAAGAGAAACAGCAATGATGGGAAGAATTTGGAAACAAAATGGAACGCGACAGTAAGGGTAACCAAAATTTGTTCTACAGAATACTGAAAACACTAACGAAAGGCAAAGAAAACAGAAATACACATATAAAGGAAGTAAACGGTAAGATCTTAGAGGTAGAAGAGGACATAATAAAAAGATGGAAGGAGTATTTTGAAGAAATACTCAATACAGAACAACAAATTACACCAGAAGAACGAGAAGAAAACGAGACGCCTATAATCAACAATGAGCTAATAGAACAGGATGACATTACGCAAGAAGAAATAATTGAAGCCATTAAGACGTTGAAATGAAGTAAAACGCCAAGACACGATGGGATAACAGCAGAAATGGTAAAAAACCTGGATAGAAATGGTATAGAAATTGTGGAAAAGTTATTTAATACGATTTAGAAAGAACAAAAAGTACCAGAAGATTGGACAATAGAAATAATATTACCTCTACATAAAAAAGGAGACAACAGAGAATGCAGCAATTATAGAGGAATAACCTTGCTTAGTACTATGCTAAAAGTATATGAACGAATACTAGAGAAACGGTAAAAATAATAACCAATTAGAAGAACCACAGAGCGGATTTCGGAAAGGAAGAGGAGTCCAAGATCAGATGTTTACGTTGAAACAACTGATTGAAAAGAGCATGAATAATACCTTTTACATAGCTTTTATAGACTTGGAGAAAGCCTTTGATAGTATTAAAAGAAAAGAAGCGTGGCATAGTCTTAAAAGAAGACGAGTAAATGAAAAACTGAGGAAAGACATAGCGACTATATATCAGAAAACAAGGAATTACGTTAGAATAGGAATGAAGTCAGACGAGTTTATAACGAAAGATGGATTAAGACAGGGAGGAATGCTAAGCCCGGTACTTTTCGGTCTAATACTTGATGATGTCCTAAAAGAAATTAAAATGGTTACTAAAAAAACTACAAGTAGGTTACAGGAACACGCAGGTAGTGGAATTAGTAGAGTGTGCCTTCGCTGACGACTTGCTAGTATATGGAAGAAACGAAAAAAACTTGCAAATAAACTTAAACCATTGGAACGCAGCGCAAACAAGAGAAATTTGAAAATAAACTTACAATTAGATAAGACCAAAGTGATAGCAAGAGGGAAAAACAACGCAAAAGTAAAAATAGAAATAGATGGAAGAGCAATAGAACAAGTACACACATTTAGGTATTTAGGAGTAAACATACATAAAGATGGAAAAGAAGACATAGAGATAAACAGTAGAATAGAAAATACAACGAACCTCTACCATGCACTAAACCCCACATTTATAAGAAACAAGGAAATATTGAAAAATACAAAAATAATCGTTTATAATAGATACAGTGTTTAAGCCAATTCCTAATATATGGATGTGCAAGCTGGATATTGAATAATCAAACGAAGAGCAGAATACAGGCTATAGAAATGAAATATCTGAAATCGGCGAAAGGAGTCACTCGAAAAGACAAGATAAGGAACGAGGTGATAAGGCAGGAATTAAATGTAGAGCCTATTTTGAATACAATAAGGAAACAGCAATTAAGATGGTTTGGACATGTAACACGCATGGAGGAAGAGCGACAGACAAAGAATGTATGGCTAGCAAAGACCAACACAGAAGAGATCGCGAGGAAAACCACGGAAGTCATGGGATAGTTCAGTAGCAGAGAGTCTAAAGGTCAATTCACACACATCAGTGCTGCGTCCGTTCAGTATCAGTGTCAGCAAAAAATACTATCTACTTAAACACGTCACTATATCGGACTTGTGTGAACAAGTCTGGTTGAAACATGTACTAGACTATTATTAAAATTTTCTGTAAGGAATAAGAGGAAGTTTTTCCTTATACACTGAACTACTGAAAGGTGAATCCAAATATGTAAAAATATACAGGGTGTTCCATTAAAAATAACAAAGTATATGGCGACTTCCGGTATAACCGGTAGCGCTAGAAATCTAATAATATTTTAATTGAATAGAACACAATCTATTATATATGATTCTGAATTTTCAAATTTATATTTTAAACTTATAAACTTCTAATAAACGGTCTCGCTGATACACCATTGCATATGTTTGCGTAGAAGTCTTACATGCTTGCGTTTTCTGATTTGTACAAGATCTCAATTACATGATAAATATGAGTGATTGCACTCACGAAAAGCTTTTGTTGAATTGTATTAAATTTCATAATTATCGGGTCGATGGCCGCAGTGGTTAGGCGGCTGACTATTGTTGTGAGAGGACGATAGGCGCCGGGGTTCAATTCTCTGGAGGGACGGTGACATTTTTTCAGAGTTTAATCCCGGATCGACTTGCCATTCGCTGTTGGGAGCAAAGTGATTAACAGCGCGGCATCATAAAAGGCGATATGATGCTGTCACAAAGCCAATTGAACACAACATACACACACAAAAACTACACCGCGAGAGTTGCGGTGATAGCCAGACAAGCGATACAGTTTACGGAGTCACTGCAACTAAGCACCCACCACATTAAAAAAAATCTACTAGATGGATTATCAAAAATAACGGCATACGAGTTTTGCTTTGTTTTTTGTTACATGCACTTGCATCTTCTTATACAACAAATTAGAAATGTCGGAAGAATTTGTTTATGGATTCCTTTTGAATTGCATATACCTAATCCGTGATACCGCCTCTGAACGTTGAAGAAGTAAACTTTATCCTATTGACTACGGGTTGGACTTTTATAGTAATCATTATATGAAAAATGCTTGCTAATAAAGCTGCCAAGATCTTCGTGTGTTTTTTAATGATTAATATTGTAAACTCCTTTTTCTCGTTTAACTTTTCATTGATAGTATTGTTCTATCATTAATTTCCAATTGCTGTTAACCCTCTAACACTTCTTCCTTCTCCTTAGAAATTTCATACTTCCCAACTATGAGAAACAATTTTTACTTTCCGTTATATTAGTAAGAATATTACAATGGCACTCTTCTCTCTTCTCAGATCAGAAATATGTCCACAATTCTCACGCGAAGATAGTACCTCGAAATTGTTGTTAAACGTTAATTCTATTAGCAAATCTTCGCGCAAGGAACAATTCATAACACTCAAGTGTAATCAGTAGTAAGTACATTATCAAATTACAATTTCAGATACAAATTAATCCGTTACCACATGACGTAAAATTAATGAAAATTACCATTCAACCTTGACGATATGATTGAACCAGTAGCACAATATGTTTTCTCAGTTGCCTAGATAGAAATTAAATCATAATTACTCTCACACATGCACACGTATACAAATAAGCACGTGATTATCCATACACTTGGAATCTAATAAGCACTAAATTCCAAAATTATCAAATTCATAGATGTATATATTGATATCATCACCCCTTCTAAGAACAATACCACCGGAAAGCTCGTGCCAAACAATTATTAGAAACGTAATAAGCTAGAATTTCACGCTACGCAGGTGTATAGGTGTGGGAACTCGACTTTAATTAAGAAATTGTGGTTCAATTAAAACAAAACATGCGACGAATATAAAGAGATAGCAAACGATACGACCCGTGTCGCCTATACCGCCATCTTAGTTACACGGCGAATACTGTACGATACGGGAGGATTTCTAGGGATAAGAATGCTTTAGGAATATTAAAGTTGTAGATAGACACCGTTTAAAGCAAGTACAAGGAATTTATATCGGAGACGATGAAGAGGAAGCGTAATATATAAAATCCAACGAGACAATTCCTGTAGCCAAAACTTGAATGGCCCCCGTTTTGCTGCAATAGCGACTATAGAGTTCCACAAAAGTTTTCAACTACCGCATGACACCCACCTTAACAGCGCGATTCCTATTCTGAACAAGGAATGGCAAATTTAGATTAGTGCATGAACGCGTGCCGCTTATGAATCATACAACAGAGGACTTACTAAAAGTGTACACGTACACATGAGTATTTGTACATTTACTATTTAGGGAATACAAAATTAACCTGTACGTAAGAAGCTTACGTAATGGCATGACATGCAAGTTTAAGTAACAGTTAATCTATGTAGTGGAGCAGCACAGAATTATCTTCATCTGCTTGCTACTATGGAAATAATTAAATTTATTCTATTTATTCGTCTTTTTATGATAATTTAATGACAACAATAATTCCTTCACTTGCGTTATGAATGGTCCCATGGGATTCGAAGTTAATTGGAAATTATCAAGTCCGAACGAGAATAGCAAAATTAGGCGTAATCTTTGTTCATTATGCAGGGTGCTCACCTAGTACGCGAAAGTCCAATATCTTGGTTAATAAAAGGGATAATTGATTTTTATTTTTTTCATATATGCAGTTTTTTGAAGATCTAAAAACTAAAATAATGCATACATAATGTTCATCAATCGTTAAAAACAAAAAAAAATTATAATAAATGTTCAAAAATGATACCTTTTCTCTTACGAAAATATTAATTCTTCTTTGAAAGTTGATTTCAACTCTTCTCCACATTTCAAGAGTTATTGATGTTAAAGCTTATGCAATCTTCCTCTCGTTTATTTTGAAACTATATGAAAAATAAAAGGGACTTTATGTATGTATAAGAAACTTAAGCTAGAATATAAACATGAGGTACAATTGTCAAAGAGTGGAGCTATCAGCCTATATCGGGGGCTCGCAGAGTAGCAGCAAAGCAATTTGGAATGTAATAAACACAGAACTAAACCTAACACAAAAGAGGAGTATACTTAATAATGATTCAATTCTTACGGCTGAGGAATGTAATGCACACATTGCTAATATGGGGTCAGAGATTGCATTAAATATTCCCGGGCCAAGAGGCAATCCAGAACTCGGCTTAAATAACGACTCCAGCCTATTTCTAGCACCGACGAACGAAGGGGAAGTGAAGGCTGTAGTAGGATCCCTTAAACATAAGGTTAGTTCTGATATATATGGAATGAATAATGTATTACTAAAAACAGCATAGCTCAGCCTCTTGTAAATATTTTTAACAACTGTATGACTGATGGTATGTTTCCTCAGGAACTCAAAACAGCTAAAGTTGTACCTATATACAAAAAGGGAGATCTGAATGATCTACAAAACTATCGACCGATCTCGGTACTACCCACTATATCAAAAATATTTGAAACTATCATTAAAGACAGGTAGTGAGCTACTTTGAATCTTTCCAACTCTTCAGTAGTGCACAACATGGATTCCGAAAACGAAAATCTACAGTATCGGCGATGTCAGGTTTGATTGATAGGATAACTCAAGCCTTCGATCAGAAACGAGATCTGCAATTGTTGTGCTGCGATTTGTCAAGAGCTTTCGACAGTGTAGAGCATGAGATCCTACTATCAAAATTAAATGCATATGGTATACGAGGGACCGCTAACGATCTAATCATGGATTACCTAAGAAACAGAGAACAGACAGTAACGTGGAAAGGACATATGTCGAAGAAAACATACATAAAACACGGTATACCTCAGGGATCGATCCTTGGCCGGATTTTGTTCATCATCTATATAAATGATCTTCCCTTATCTATAAGTGGATGCACGACATTTGTGTATGCGGATGATGCTACGTTTTTACTGGAGAATGAACGGGGAGATGTACTTAAGGACGAGGCGGATCGTGTCATGGCAGAGGCAAATGAATGGTGTAAGGCTAACAGTTTAAAATTAAATCAGAATAAAACACAAAAGCTAACACTTACTACGCGTGTACAAAAGGCAGAGTCAAGCCACTCCGTGAATTTCCTGGGTCTTTGTATATCGTGCAATCTATCTTGGAGAGATCACGTCGACCATCTGCAGAAACAGTTATCAAAATCAATATATGCTATCAGGCGCATTAAACAACTAGCTGGCGAAGAAGCTGCAAGAACTGCTTACTTTGGATTGTTCCAGAGTAGAGCATCGTATGGCATACGTTTGTGGGGCGATTCCGCTGACTCTGGACGAATTTTTCTACAACAGAAACAGGCTGTAAGAGCAATTGCGAGTGTAAAACCAACTGAAAGCTGTAGAAACTTGTTTAAAAAATACAAAATACTTACCATACCATCCTGTTTTATGGTCGAGTGCCTCTTGTATGTTCACACAAGTCTTGGTGCTTTCAATACACACGAAGATCTGCACAATTATGATACGAGGCGCAAGAAGGACTTAGTAATTCCGCATCACCGCCTGAACAAAACACGAGTAGGAGTTAACTACCATGGCGTAAAATTTTGTAATCAACTCCCCATGGAAGTAAAATGTCTGCATCATGTAGCATTTAAGTCGTGGCTGTACAAATTTTTACACACATATATTTTATTCTTTTGACGAGTTTTATTCTTCTGAACTTGTACAGATATTGTAAAAAAGATCTCAATAAATCTATCTATCTATCTATCTATCTATCTATCTATCTATCTATCTATCTATCTATGGTACTCACATGAAACAACTGACGGTTTTTGAGATATTTGGCTTACTATGTTTTTCTAATAAATTTTCGTCAATCATAACATCTCAAATTTTGTGGATACGCTAATTAACAGAAAAACTATTTTTTTGATCAAATTTTAGGCAAACCACCATGTCAGAAACTGGTGTACAGTATAAGGGATGCCCAGAAACATTCTGTATATTATTGATCAGTAAATCGCAAAATTCTATTCTAATATTCTACAACTTTGCTATAAGATTCCCTATACCTAAGTTCAACACTTTAGACAAAAATGCAATTTTACAATAAAAAATGAGTAAATTTATGCATCACTTCAAATTTAGCCCATTCAAAAAAAAAATAAAAACTGTTAATTGCGTTGGTCGGCACTTTATGTCTTACAAGAAGCCGTGAATAAAGCATTGGTAACAAAATTATTCTTCTCTCCTTGACTGTTTTTCCCGTGGGTATTCACAAAACCGCAATAATAAAACTTGTTATAAACTTGTTGGATTATTTTTTGAACAGTGAACATTTCGAACTATTACTTTAATTCTATTTTTTAATATTTGAAGTTTTTTGTGTTTTTTTAATAGAGTAAATATGAAGTGATGCATAAATTTACTCATTTTTTACTGTAATATTGCATTTTTGTCTAAAGTGTTGAACTTAGATATAGGAATATGCTATAGCAAAGTTGTAAAATATTTAATTCTGCAATTTACTGAACAATAATATACAGGATGTTCCATTTGAATTAACGGAGATTTTTCATATTTTTCTTCGTCAAATTCGACAACATTTTCTGGGCACCCCTTACACTGTACCTCAGTTTCTGACATGGTGTTTTGAAGAACTATTATTGCCAAACATTTGATCAAAAAATAGTTTTTCTGTTAATTAGCGTAATCAGAAAATTATTATGATTGACGAAAATTTATTAGAAAGGTTGTTTCATGTGAGTACCATACAGAAAGTCCCTTTTATTTTTCATGCAGATTCAAAATAAATGATAAAAAATATAGGTTTGTATAAAAAAACGAGCAAAATTGCTTTTTGTACAGAGGAAATCGAACACCCTGTATAACCGGCATTATTTTAGGTTTGCAAATCTTGAAAAATCTGGACATGTGAAATAAAAAAAGATTAAATTATTTCTCTTATCAACCAAGATATTAGACTTCCGGGTATTAGGTAAGCACCCTAATGTTCTTTGTGCCTCGATAGCTATTTTAATAATTGAGGTCAATCCTCTCAACTACCAGTGATACCCCAATGCTTTTTGTTATGAATATATGAATATTTGTTACCAATAGTAATTCACAGTCATAATAAAGGCTCGGATTTCAGCCCCTTGAATGTGATTGCATTGATAACTGAGTAAATAAAATCTTAGCCAACGGCAGAGCCACTCTGTGATCTCAGCAAAAACCATATAACAGCTCATCTCCAACTGTGATAAGGTGAACAAAAAATCTCGCACTCGACAATCAAAGAAATTTTACTTTTTTAACCAAGAAGGCCAAATCTCTGCTGAAGCTCAACAGAACAGACCTCAAAACCGTAATTATCGAATATTAACTATGGTATATTATGCTTTAGCTCGGCGCACCAATATAATGGTGATGCGCATTGTAAACAATTCTGCAACTGTATTACTTTTATTATTGTATTAAACAGGCCGACAGCTAAGGGTAAGAGTGGCTCTTGATAGCGGCGGTACTTATAGCCTAGGTTCAAGGGCGTCGCCAGCTTGTGACTAAGGAGGAGGAGGGGGGAAATGGGGCAATATTATGGAGGATAAAAAATATGAACGCCGTCTTTGCCTCTTTGACGATTGTAATAAGAACGGTTCTAATATCAATGTATAAGGTAGTAAGGTAGGTAAGGAAGTCAATTGCTCGCACTTTGGTCGCTTTGCAGCTAGCTACATTTGATCTCTAGGGGCAGGGGGAGGGGGCAACTGCCCCTCCTTGGCGACGCCCTTGCCTAGGTTTCAAATCTTATCGGTGGAGATTGCGGCGCGTCTCGCTAGATCGGTAATTTGATATGGCTAATATTCGGTGTTGAGACATAATTAATGTTATGTTGTTACAAAGCCTGATATTTACATACACAAACATACATAGCAAGATTTACTTGTAGTCAGCGTGGAAACTATTTCAACTGCACCCATCACAGATTTAAAAAAATCCATGCTTTGCAATCTCACTGTATGGAATAGGTTATGTAAAAATAATGTAAGAAAAAAGAAACAAGGACAGCTACTACTGGAGTTGATATGGTTCCAAATCTAAAGGGTGTAACACCGTTTTCTACTTACAGAAGTGTTATAAACATTGTCCTTAAGGCTCTAGATTCAGTCCACGAATTTTAGCATTTGCAAGAGTTTCACAGTAAACAAACTACAAAGTAATCCACATTGTGTTCGTAAATTTGCCTAAGGTGTCACCGGCTTACGGCGAGAAAAAGCTAGAAAATTTCCAATGTAAGGGTTCGGCAGAAATATGATTGATTTGTTTTATAGCTGAAATGTTAGTCTATGCTTCTATAGTGCTATATTTTTGAAAAATTCAAATATTGTTTGTAAACAAGACACTCAAAAATAAGGAATTTTTAAAAGTCTATATTATTGTAAACGAATTTAATTTTAAAAAAGTGGCTCTATAGAAGCATAGTATTATCCTTTAGGAAAGAATTGGCGATTCAAATACATATATGGAATAGTTACTTTGTAATCAGTATTCTACGAAACCCCTGAAAACGCTAAAATTCTTCGACTGAATCTAGAGCATTAAAGTCTAAAGATAGTTTTCGAAAATTTTCAGGGAAGGAATCATTTATTTCGCCTCGATATTTCAGTTAAGCATCAATTTATTTCTAGCTTTTTAGCCATATATTCAATATTAAAGCAAACAATAATGTAAAATGGTTTTATTGAAATACAATTTTGACTCAGAAAACATTGCGGTTAAACTCACATTACTTTCGTCGTAACTATATTATGCTACGAAAAAACAGGTTAGTCTGTAAGCTTCGCCTACTCATTTCTTTTCTAAGAAAAGGTATTACTTCGTGAAATGTAGCAAAACGTAGGATTTATTTTTTCCTTTCAATTATTGAAAATAACGATTCAACCACGTTATTACCGTATTTTTTTTATATTCGGAGACCAAACAGGCAAGTCCATACCAAGTTCCAATATGTTATGTACCGGGTGATCACATAATAACGGCGTTCGCCCATATCTTCCAAAACAGCAATTTATAACCGAGGTTACAATGCGACCAAAGATCATGTTGTAACGTGTCTGTACCGTAATATTGTAATGAATGTGGCAACTCACGTCATAACTAGACGTAATGATTTTTACCAAAAATTGCAACTAATTCGTTGCACAACCTAAGTTGTATTACCGTGATAAGACCGTACAGACATCAAAAATTGCTGCTTGAGTCAGGAACGGTTTATAGTACAACTTTGGAAAAGAATAGTACTGACTGAAGTGGTCCCGAAAAACATGTAGAAATCATTTAGGAAATTGTAGGATGACCGCTAGATGGCGCAACTGAACACCAAAAATTTTAATTCTTATTTTATACAAAATTTACCAAATTAAAGTCTATCATAACTATGAAAATCGGAATTTTTCGAAAATTTCACATATTTTACTCTGTAAAAGTTTTATTGTATCAAATAAGAGGAGGGGAGGACGGAAAACGTTGTTTTGTAAGAACGCTTATAACTCAGGTTCTGTTTTACCGAATTCTGCAAACTTGGTCTCGTTGAAAACAACTGTATTTCACCAACCTAATGCTTATAAATTCGAACCAATTTAATAAGTGCTAGATGGCGCTGTTTAAATTTTTTGAAAAGTTTATTTTTTATCGGAAATATTAAATGCAAGCATACATTTTGACCATGGATTAAAAAAGTAGACTAAATTATTCTGCTTCCTCTGAATGGAATTTAGTCATCGGTCATCCTACAATTCTCTTAATAATTTTCAGAGGTTTTTGGTCCGTTAGTCTGGTAGTAGTTAGGTGATATTTTTATCCTATGCACATTTCCAAACTATATGCACCTATTCAAGCGTGACGAGTTATTGTTACAAATGTCTACAATCCAGAATATTTTATAATAATACAGGGTGATTGGTGAGAATGGCCTATTAAAAGTATTATACAAACGGAGCGGGATTTTAAAACAAAATTTTGCAGTTGGATATGCTTGAATATGAAGAACAAGCAAGCTAAGCACCCTTGCTTCAGTAAATTGACATATCTGAGCATTTTAGGTACGGAGGCTAATTAAATCGTTATAATTTATTCACTTTCCATTTTAAGTATAGGAACACCAAATATGGATTAAAAGAGAATCTTTTGTAGAATCAGAATATCTAATAAAATATATACCTTTCCATTTAAAAAAATCTACTTTCCGCAGATTGAACTTATTTATAAGCAACTACACACACCGGCAAATTTAAAGGAACAGACATAAAATCCAATTATTTTCATATTGTTATTATTTCTCAGATAATCTCCTAGTGCGAAGTTAGGTGAAGTAATTGGAATGTGTTTACAAAGGTTGTAGGTGTAAGAAGAGAAAAACTCGAAGATGTCAGACTCAAATAAAATACTGGTTTTAAACAGAATAACTTTATTGTACATTTTGGACTTGTTTATTTAACGCGCTTTTCTTTTGCTTCAATAGCGTGCGTTACCCCCACGAGCCCTTACAACTGCAGTCATTCGTCTTCCCATACTTCGGATGAGGCCATCGATCAGTCTTCCCATACTTCGGATGAGGCCATCGATCAGTTCTTGTGGCAATCTGTTCCTCAATCAACGCAACTCTTGCTTCTTCTCTGTTTTGAACAGCAGGAATTCTTAACCTAAATCTTCTGCGGAGCATGTCCCACACATGCTCGATAGGGTTCAGGTCCGGGGAACACGCTGCCGAGTTCATGGTTGTTATACCCACTTGGTTTAGAAAGTCAGTTACACAGTGGGCGATGTGTGGGCGCGCATTGTTGTGCATTAAAATGAAATTTTCTCCAATATATCGGGCAAAAGGTACCACCTGATGTACCTATCTGCAGTTAACGCTTCGCCATCAATCACCACTAACTCTGTGCGTGCCCCCAAACATATGCCGCCCCATACCATAATTGAACCTCCGCCAAAAGATAGTAGTAGTCAAATTAAATGGTGCATTTTGTTCTCCTTTGCGTCGATACAATCTTTCCCTACCGTCAATTGAATTTATACAGAAACGGCTCTCGTCCGTGAAGAGAACTTGACTCCACTGGTTATCATTCCAATTTTGATGTTCTCAACCAAATTCTACTCGCGCTACACGATGGCGTCTCTGGAGTCTTGGGGCTTTTATTGTCACATACGACTTGAGACCACTCTCTCTAAGTCTTCTTCTTACTGTGTGCTCACTTACGTTGGTTTCACGAACATCCTGCAGTAGGTTTCTTGTTTGAACTGCCGTTTGGCGTCTGTTTCGCAGTGTTTGTAACGTTATAAAACGATCATCTGCAACCGTGGTTGAGCGTTTTCTGCCTTGCCCTCTTCTTCTCTCATACTGCCCGGTTTGTCTCCAACGACTTACACTACGATGGATGGTTGATTGTGTTTTACCACACATTCGGGCAACGTCCCTGTATATCCGATCAAGTTCGATCATTGCTACTGCCCTAGCAATATCAGTTGGTACTAAGTCACTTATTATTACCTGGTTTTTGCAATGCAAACAATACAACAACAAGAACAAATAAAAAAAAACAAATTTCAACAAACCCGAACAAATTAAACTGATTACTTAACAACAACTTAATTGTTATTTACAGATAATACGTGTCTAAAATGGAAGATACAAAACACAGGTTTGAAGTTTTGACATTTAAAACTTCAATTGATTATTGGAACATTCAAAGCTATCTAGATATAGGCTATAAAATAATAAAATTAAGAAATAAACTAAAATTACAATCCGTTCCTCTAAATTTGTCGGTGTGTGTATGTTTTTAAACACTCTGTATAATGTTACAGAAGAACTTCACATGTTGTGTAACTGCACAATATCAGCGGTGCATATGCAAAATTTCATTCGTCTCTTTTACTCCTACGTGACGTAATATCACTATAAAGTAAAATCGGTAGCTGTCACTTTTTTTCTTTAATTGCGTATAACTCAAAAGGAATGGTATTTAGGTATAGGGTATGGTACATGAAATATGTGTAAAATTTATCATAGAAGCTGAATCTGCAATTTATTTTATAGCATGCTATTTAAAAAATCTAAGTTGATGCCCACTTCCGGTTGACCGGAAGTGATATTTATTCAAAAATATTTTCACGTGATAGTTTATATTGAACCATGTCCAACTGCAAAATTTTGTTTTAAAATTCCGTTCCGTTTGTATAATACTTTTAATAGGCCATTCTCACCAATCACCCGTATACATAATGCACCTACTTACTTTTATTTAGAAGATTAGAATCCAAAAACTTAACCATCTTGTTAAATCTTGCACAGCGGATACAGCTAACAGGTCTAAATACATCATTCCAATTTTCATTCATTTATCGAAATATTTACGTGTCATTCATTTAATTCTATTGATTTACCTTAGCATTTAATTAAATAATCTCATAATTAGATTCAAAGATTATTCTGCATTCTCCTATTAAACTCGAAATAAATACGAGTCCTTCTCTCACCAGCTAGCTATATATAAAACTGCTTAAGAAATAAGATTCAAATAAGTTTAATTACCTGCGAGTATTCTGATGAGAAATTTTCCTCTCCGCACTTTCCGTGTTTCGGAAACACTCGTAATTAATTTCCTTCTCCTACTCCACTTCGAAGGCAACTCGCTTCCCGTCCCTTTACCATTCCTTTCTCTGTCTTCCACTACCTACTGCCGCGGGAGCGTCGACAGATCCAAATATTAATGATTTTCAGCGCCCCGTGTTGACTCCTCAAATAGACTTCAAGGGAAACTTTCTCGGGGACCGAGAATAAGCCGCTAGCGGGCGTCGACATCACAAAAAAAAATCAAAGGAGGAAATAGAGATGGAGGAGGGGAAATTATTCGGCGAACAATTGCAATTAACAGAAGTTTATGCATGTCGTATTTATATTAATATCTAATGTCGAAATTATAATTGGGGCTTTTCATGAATTTCCGTTTTCTTTGTTTATAGGTTTTGTTCAAAACTAAATTATTTCAGTGCCTCGACGCGCAACTAAGTTTGGCGGTTTAAATATTTTGTATGAAACTCAAAACATAAACTCATTCCGTACAGTAGAATTAAGAATCAGGGCCAAATTTGGTCATTATTCGCCCAAAAAGAACATTCAAATTTAACAGCATGTAGTGCAAATATAATGCAAAAATAAACTAAATATAAAATACAGTAAAACAAAAAAATACAAAATCTACTTACATGCTCGACTTTTCGCCACTAAATGATTTCTTCGGGAGCAAAAAGTGGGTATGGTATGAAATGAGGTATACTCGATGCGTAAACTACGCAAGCGTGGTTTACAAATCGAATTACTGTAATCTTGTGACATCCTTTACCTACCAGAAACTTTACGCCTCTAGCGTAGTTTACACATTTTTGCTCTTGAAGAAGCTACTAACATTAATAACGAAACGTCGAATTAGTGAATTTGTATCTTTTGTGCTTTTATTTTACTTCATTTTTGTATTAATTTACTTTTATATTGCACGTATTTTATACTACTATAAGGTAGTCGCTAGAGTGCTCTCTGTATTAAAATTATTTTGTAGTGGCTGCAGCTTTTGATGCGCACTTTTACTGTGTATAAATATGTTTTCATGGTCTTGTTACAGCATCACCTCACTGTAAATAATGTTGCGCTAGTAATTGTATCCCAACACCAAACAATAGCTCGATCGAAACACCGACCTCCCCAGACGTGTCACAATCGTCTCTGAGACAATCGTTATTGCCATTAAGATTATCGACCTTCTTTATTATTATTATATCAAGACTCTGATAACCTCATTCTTTGTTGTAGTATTTTTTGTTTTTTAATTTTGTTAGCAATGTTTTCTGATTAATAAGGAGTTACGAATCCCTTTTCAAGCTAAAAACAATTTCGAATAACTAGCATTCTGCGACATTCTGAACTTTGTCATCGTCATTCTAATTAACCTACAAAACGCGTCGATAGCGGCAGTAGTTAGGCGGCTGAGTATCGTTGTGACCGAACGATAGGAGCCGTGTTTCAATGCTCCGGAGGGACAGTGACATTTTTCGGAGGATTCAAATCCGGATCGACTTACCATTCGCTGTTGGAGCAAAGTGATTAACAGCGCGGCATTATAAAAGGCGATATGATGCTATCACAAAGCCATTTAAACACAATTTACACACACAAAAACTACTCCGCGAGAGTTGCAGTTGATAACGCTACAAGCGATACAGCTTACGAAGTTACTGCAACTAAGCACCCACCACTCATTAAAGAAAAAACAAATTAATTGTCGTGATATACTGGGTGTCTCAGCGTGACCGTTCATTAGAAGTTTATGGCGTTCTGGCCAAAATATAAATTTAAAAATTTAGAATTATATATAGTCGATTATGTTCTCTACAATGAAAATATTATTAGATTTCTAGCGCTTCCGGTTCTAACGGAAGTCACCATCTAGTTTATTATTTTTAATGGAACACCCTGTATATTTTTACATATTTGGAGGTCCCTATTTTTAAGCTTTATGAATATCTTTACTTTTTGCAATTTGATTCGGAGGTTTTGTAGTTAAAAAAATTTTTTTAGAAAAAATCGACAGACATTTATTCAAAAAATCAGAGAATGCTCGATTTTTCGAATATCAATTTAAAATTCCTAATATACTTAAACAACATGTCGGAATATATTTTAGCGCCGAGAACGGCTGTCTATATTGCGTGGTTACTTTATTATGACACGTTAACTCTGCGTAATTTTAAATAACCATAACTTAATTTTTTCAAATGGCACCCCCATATTTTATTGCTTAGTCGTGTTTGGGGTTCAATTCTACATCTTTCATGTCACACATGTACTATACCTAAAATTAATAGTTTAGGAGATAATTAGATTATTTGAAAAATACACGCAACTCATCGATACTTATCCATTATGCCATGGAAAATAAACCTTCTCAAAGATTTCTTGTCAAAGTTTAACGTCAAAATCATACTCCGCCTCTCCTCTGGCCACTGCGCTCTTGACCAATGCTAACTAATGTGAAGTTAGCCGTATAAAGCCATGAGTATAATGAGAACAAAAAAAAATTGTTTATTAACTGTCAAACTATATTTGCGTGTTACAGTTTTGTCAAAAATAAATGCATGTTCAAATGATAAAGGTACACACGTGTTAGAATTTTTTTGTTGAAACTCACCTCAAGCAACTAAAATGTATAGAAATCATAATCCAAATAATCATCAATCACTTCCTCGAACATTTATGACATAAGCATTCTTAAGAATAGAAATAATATAAACAAAGAATTTTTGATTGATGACATTAGCACACTTTATAAAAAAGCTCAACAATTCGAAAAGGTACCTTTCACGTGATACTGACTTTCCATATCATTAAACTTTTAAAATATTGAAATGATGTAAATGGAAAATTCGCTTAGCTCAAAGTTTTGCGTAATGCCGACTACATTAGACGATTACGATATTATAACTAATTAACAAACGTTCTAATAGACACAATGCACTACTAGAATGACAAAAATCTTTAATAACTTCGACAAACATGATTTCAAGCGAGATTTTCTGTAAACGTATGGTTAGGAATTATAGGACCTAGAATATTTGGACTTTTTTTATCAATGTTCAGTAACTGCCGACACATTTTTAAGGCATATTTGTACGAATTATCATTGCACATTAAATCCACACTTTGGTACCAGGAAGATGGAGCCTCTAGGCATAATGCTCGTATACTAATTTGCAATTCAAGGTTTCTTTGATTCTCACGACTAGCTATCGATCGCAAAACCGATAATGTTCGATATATGTATCTCCAACTGGGTATGTGATATCAACTCTATTACAGAAAAAATGAATACAAATATAACACGTAGAATCTACTAACATTTCTCGCTCGTATAAAAATATTTTACATTTTTTTTGAACTCCTAACTCCAGATCAAACATAATAATAATAAGCACAATCTCTAGATTAGATACAGATTTCTATAAATTATAAAGACTGATTAAAACTACTATTTTATAAAATTGATACAATTACATTTGAACAATGCTGTTTAAAAAATGTATCCTGCATTTCTCTCTGTATTCGATAAGGAAAAGTAACTATGTTTGCATATAACTGTTATAAATCCATACGTTACACACAATTTAATTTTGTGGCCTTTAATATAACTTTATAACCACAAACTTCGGATGCATAATCCCATAAAATGTCAACAAAATACAACTACATTCTCAACCTCTACAGCTGTAACTCTGTTTATGTGGTAATTTCCGAAACTATCAACATCTTCAATTTCACCGTCATAAACGTACATCACATACATACGCAGTAAGCTCAAACATTTACTCGAGCACATTTTACTAGAGAATATTTTCTAATATTTATTCGGAACACGATTACCATTGTCATGTAAAGGACATATTGCCAGACAAACCGCGCGCATTCGAAGTGCGAATGAATAAAGCTCCTGCTTGAAAACACAATACCATACTTCTGAAGATAGTGCCTCGTAGTCAGTGCATCTACCTACATAAATACCAAGTTTACAAAGTTGCGCATGTAAGGCGCTCTAACATTCTCAATTATACTCCATGGAAAAACAAGGTTGCAATATGCATACGGTTTGAAACTAATGCTATCTCGCACGCCAGAGTATAAAGTTTTTATGACCCGGGAAAATTAAATTATGAGAAAAACACGACTTAATGCATACATAGTATGGTTATATAAACAGCTTTGAGGTAAAATTTTATGATTGGTCTATCGTGGAAACAAAGTATAAAAATTAATTCGAAAGTAACAACCATTTGCAACAATTTTTTGTATATTCTTAAGATTGAGCTGATATCCAAAAGGTTGAATTGAAACATTTGACAATTCCTACTTGCATTTGCTTACTTCTTGGCCCTTTCAGTCTTTTTTCATCTTACCTTTCTTCAATTGTCAACGGCGTAATTTCTGTGACATTTTACCCATTCATATGGCTTTCAATTTCGGGCGTCAGTCTTGACCTTTTAACTGGGCGCCTACATTTCAAACCATTACAGACGTCTGCAAATGGTACATTAGGATATTTTGTGTCCTTCTTCAAAAAATATTTTTGTTATTCCTCTACTTGATAACGTGCACTTTTCTGTAGCTATTTTGACGAAACGTCGATCATTTCGATCAGTAGTAATGTTTTTCAGTGCCCACTAATTTCTCACTCGTTATATCTTTTACTTTGCCCATATCACAAGCATTCGTATCAAATGATAAACTCAACACTAAACGCAACAGTTCTTCCCAATATTACGCAGAAGCAATAAACAACGATATTCATGACTGATAAAGGCAATATGATTAGTATAACAGAACTTAAATGGTAAAAAATACTCTCTTGCGCGGTCTGTTGTCAACAGCTTTACGATAGTTAGGTCACTGACCAGAGGCTTGAAGTCAGATACCTGCTAAATATGTAGTAAACAGACTCTCTGGGGGTTTATTTGAAAGAAATACAATACAATTAGTAGTAATTAGATTATCTACTGTATTTCCAGATTATGTTATATAGGTGGCCCTAATAAATTGGACTGTATGGTCCCAGAAATATTATATTATTGCATTAGTTCAAAGTTTTGTACATTTCTGCTGGGGCTGCTTAGTTATAAGAAATGATTTAAAGTTAGAGAACTTTAAATCATTTCTTATAACTAAGCAGCCCCAAAGAAATACATCGCAACACCTACCAGTACAGTTCCTTTGCAAATTTAAAAAGAACCCGAGCAATTCCCAGAAGATTATTTCTTAACACCATATTTTGTATAGCCAACGTGTCGGTCAGCCTAGCCTCCTCCTTCCTGATGTCGTTCGTATTATCGAAAAAGGCCAGCTTGGATTTTTACGTTCATCTTGCGTCAGCTACGGCAAACGACCTCACTTCCACGAGCAAAACACATATTAGCCCCCTGAGGAAACCCCACGCGAAAATGTCAAAAGGAGATCGCAATCGCTATCTATGCGGGGTATTTTTCTTAGAAAATGTAATAAAAGTGTACGTCGATGGTTTTGGAATCCTGACCAACTAATACCTATATCGGTAAAAATAGCAAAGCATCATTTATTTCATGTCGTATATACAGTAGAAAACTTAAAGAATTGATTGCCGCAATCGTACTTTTCTTTGAAATAAAAAAACATATCGTGATTTATTGTTTTCCCTTGATTACTGCAAAAAATACCGCAAACACGTTTTATAAAATATGAATTGCGGACTCCGCTGATTACGACAGACTTGGGAAAAGAACGCATCGTAAACCACAATTTGTCTAGCCCTCTATAGCTTAACTACAACAGATCTTAAAAATATTTATTGCAGAGTGATCTTAGTGCATAGTACAAAGTATTTTCTTACCGAGTATCTTAAGGCCACCTAGATCGTAGATACGTATCCACTTGTAGCTCAATAAAGCAAGAATGAATTAAGAATCAATTTATTCCAGAACACAAATAATATTTTCCTTAACATACTTCTTCAGTGGAAAAAATTGACATTTAATATGTGTCAATATTAAAATATATAACCATACCTATCAATAAAAATATCTAAGAACAAAGAAACTATTGATATATAAAATTACGTTTACGTTTTCTCTAAAACACTTAGGTACTAATGTAAATTTAATATAATCATAAAAATGATTTGAATTATCTGTATATCAATGTATTTGTTTGTCGATCTCTAACAATTCTGTTTAAGGACCACAAGCCTAGTCAAAAGCTTGATTTAACAAAATAAATAAAATAAATAATAGCAATATTGGTTCTAAAACTGAGTGCGTTTTTTGAGTGACTTTTTATTTGATTTTCCTTTCTTGAAATTCCAGTATGTTCGAAATGAAAATTGTATCATCTGTGTTCAAAGTACTTAGATAAGCGGTTTCGGACCTGCTTTGAGAAAAATTTAAAAAACAACACAAACTACATATTATCAGCGCAAGCAAAACAAAATAAAAACGATCCCTTGATTTAGCATTTTTATATTGCTTATAAATCTAAAATCGTGTTTAGCCGTGTTAAAAAGTGTTGTCACTAACAATATTTACACAACTGAATATTTGATTGCCGATGAAATCGATGCTCATATTGGTCACTGAGGCATTCATCTGTACACACCGCGAGCAAACGGGACGAGGGTTTAGTTAAAGCAAATGATATATACGATGAGAACCACACTTCCAATATGATTTACGAAGGCCAGCTTTTCATACACGATACATAAACTTATGCAACTTTACCGTAACGGCATATAGTATATTTATGTAGTATACTTACAAAGCAATATTGTGTTTTTGTATACAGCCAACTCATGCCTTTTCTTCATTTAACAAAATTAAATATTTATGACATTTTTATTTGTACAAGTATAAATCTGTGATATGAATAACTAAAACATCTAACTGCTTTTTCTTGTTAATTTAACATTCAGCTTCAGCGGTAGATATATTGACAGAACGTAGGCCAGTGCATAGACTCGGAGGATTCGAATCTTCTAGGTGACGCTTACAGCACGTATCATTAGTTCGGTACTCCGGTTGAATTGCCATATTCCTATAGGGACATAATTAACAGTGCAATATTATTTACGGGAAAGTAATGTTGTAACAAACTATAAAAACACATTTACACTGACAATTTATACAACAAGAACTGCGGAACTAGTGTTGATATGCAATACAGCTTAGGAATCTCCAGCAACTGCACCAACTACAAAAAAAATGCATTAGAAGAGTAGGCTACAGTCGACTCACTCTTTTAACATTTAAAAATCTGCTGCAGAATTGATCGAGTACAGTTTGATCAAATCTACATCTCTCTTCAGAACGATCCTGGAATGTCGTTGAATTTTTTGCAAGGACAAATATAAAATGTTAAGGATAAACACCAAACACCACAACACTTAATTAATTAATTCAGAACACGTTATTTGAGGGCTCTTAAGTCCGCATTATCAATCGAATACCATTCGCTATTTGGTTGGTGTTATCGATGTTTATCTGTATCCTACGAACCTGCAGTCCTTGAAATCATATCGAATAAAATATTTAAGTGGATTGGAATATTTCTTTAGACCACAAAATCGTTTTCCTCAGTGTATTTATTTGACCCTACAAAATATAACAAGCATCAAACTATTATGTTTGTCTATTCTACAATATTCAATTTGTTATTTTCAATAAACATTATTCAACACAAGCAAGCATTTGCTGAAAACGTTCTAAAAAGATAACACTAACCCTTTCGCGCTAAAATATATACCTAATATGTACCTTTTTCCGCTAGAAATAATTCCGCACGTTCATTGGTCCATTGTGTCAAAAAATCCACTATTTTTGGAGAGATAAATGCTTCAAAACATTCTCTTATTGACATGTTGAAATTTATGTCTATGGCGGGATGAATTTCATAGTCATAAATTTTCTTTACAATTTCTGATTCCCTCTTCTGTTCAAAAGGGTCAGAAATTAGTTTTCAGTTCCCAAATTTGCGAGGCTCCTCGTTATCAGACTCGTCAGTTTGCGAATAATCTTCCTCCGAAGACAAGTCGTCGGAATCCTCAAATTCCTTCCAATCTGAATGGAAGTCACACATGTCTTTGATTTTTCGACGTACACTTACATCAGTGGTGAAGTCAATACTGACTTATGCTTATGCACTTACGTAGAAGCAGATGCCATACGAATTTCCCTTTCCATAGAAGTGGGCGAAGCATTATCCCTTCTAAAGAAAATTGTCTCTATCCGGATGTGATCAAAATACTTTAAAAATGTTGCAGACGCATGCAACACCGATCAGCAATGTAATAGTGCAACCGTGTGCATTATCCGGCTGTAGCGGACAGTCACACTTGATGCATACGGATGCATCATCGGCGCGTAGGGGTTAAAAGAATACTTGGAGCAGTGCATCTTTTTTTTTGTGTTAAAGTAGCACTGATAGCGATTATCAACCATTTGACTATATTTTTTTAATAAATTCAAATTTATCTTCATATAAAATATAGTTATTTTAAGTGGCGTGTGTCTTTGAAATAACAAAAGCAAGGAGATCTGTTAAACAAAACTGCCTGTAAACTTAACGAAGCTGGTTTTGTTTATTTTGTTGCTTTGTTGATTCAATACACTCACAAGGAAACACAGGCAAGTGGTGGTGACCGATTTAAATGCAATTTGGTGGGTTTGTAGACTGACGCAGTGTAAGAACAACGGTAACTTCCATAGATGCTAAATCGCCCGTTTTCGGAGAGGGGGGGCTAAAGCCAACGCTACCCTTCGCTATTTGCTTTAATATCTCCAAAACTATAAGACATATCAAAAAAAAGTTCAGACAAATATATAACTGTTTTATGAGTACTAAAAGATAGCGTCAATAGTTTGCCTGCCATAGTTCTTGTTTTCCAGAAATAACCCCCACCCCCTATATTTTTTAAAAATTTTAAAATTTTTATTTGGTGGAAAAATACACAAAGTTATGCAGAATTCTCCCATATATATTAAACAAGCTATAAAAGAACTCATTTTAACATAAAACAATAAGATACGAATTGTGTAGGTATACATGTAAATAATATTACAGTTTTCAGTTTATTGACAACGAGTAGGTACGTTTCGCAATTTGGCTGTCGAAATATGTTTCTTGAAGTCATGAGAATCAACGTTGCTAATATTCATACAATTCTTTTACTTTCACCTTCTAAAATAATATTGAATACAATAAAAATATAGTGCCTAAACTAAAGTAACAAACTAATGAAAACGAAGATAATGAAATTGGTACCTATTAACAGTTTTAATGACAATAATAATATGTATAAGTTTTAAATGTATATAGTCTCGATTATCCGAATAGGTTGGGGTCTGGACCTTGGTTCCTCGTCACAATCAAATAATCCGAAGGAAGGCAGAAATAAATAGCAATCTACGCTACATAGTTGGTACAATAATGGTAATCTGTGTAGAAATGTTGAAAACAAAGAAATTGCTTACACACACAACGAAGAAATGCAGGTTTGCCACAAATACTGCATAATGGTGTACTTTGTAAATCCTACGGGAAGCAGAATTGTACAGGATTCTCAAACTTCGGTGGCCGATCTTTGATGTATCCACTTTTAAACCACGCATACTTAAATAGATTGAAGAACCTCGGCGATGATAATTGATTATGTGATTGTAACTGAATAATAGTGTTTGTTTGATGTAGCACTAAATCGTGTCCCATAAGCAGTACTTCATCTGAAAATGTTCTAACAAAATTTTCCCATATTTTAAAACCGTAGACGTCTAGAGGGTTGTACCATTGAAGTGATTTTGTTAGGTATTGTAAAAATATCGACTTTTTTGTTCGTTGATACTAAATTGCTTACTTCTTTAGGACAGTGCCCACTACAATCCAATAACAAGACACTTTCAGCGTTAGTATTTGGTAAGAAAACATCTGTACCTAAACCAATTGCGAAATGTACTCGTCATCAATAAACTGAAAACTGCAAGTATTAACTTGCCAATTAGATAGATAACTACTTACGTTTTGTTCACATCAATAACAATAAATAATATTATTTACCTACATACGTAGACACATATGTATGTACTTACGTAGGTATACCTACACAATTCCTATGTTATAATTTTTTTATAAAATTGATTGAGTTATTTTATGGCATGTTTAATATACAATATGGGTGAATTCTGCATAACTTTGTGTACTTCTCCAGCAAATAAAAATTTTAAAATTTTAAAAAATATATAAGGGGCGAGGGTTGTTTCTGGAAAACGAGAATTATGACAGGCAAACTATTGTCGCTATCTTTTAGTACTCATTAAACAGCTATATATTTGTCTGAACTTTTTTTTTGATATGTCTTATAGTTTTGGAGATATTAAAGCAAATAGCGAAGGGTAGCGTTGGCTTTAAGGCGCCCCACCCCCCGAAAACGGGCGATTTAGCATCTATGGAAGTTACCGTTGTTCTTACACTGCATCAGTCTACAAACCCACCAGATTTCATTTAAATCGGTCACCACCACTTGCCTGTGTTTCCTTGTCAATATTGTTAATTTGACAAAGACTAATTTCTTAAGTTTAAATTTTCATTGAAAGTAAACTAAAATTTGATGTCACATCTATCAAACAACATTATTAAGACTAACGATCTAACATAATCATTTATCACACTAGTCACTAGTTCGATTAATTACATCAAACTTCCTATTAGTACTAAATAAATTCTAGCTGCAAATAGTTCATGGTGTGAAGTAAATGATCCTAAACTAGATCGTTTATGCAAACGTAGAAAATTTTACTGTTTAGCTTCGAAAGCGAACTCGTGTGGCAAGTGTTACAATTATACAACTGTCCCAAATAATGTTGATATGATTCTACTTCTTCTAGAAGTCTTAGGTGACTATTTAAGTTACCCTCTTTAAGAGGATATTATAATCTTCATCCGTATGCGCTAAGAACAGCAGTTTCTTTACATGCGTGGGTGCTAACTCACAGCATCTTTTCATTAAAGCTGTTGGGTAATTGGACATTTTGCATATCATTTCCAGATAGACAAATTTTTGCAATTTCTGGAGCTTATTTTATGCTATATTGTCATTGGTTTTTACCATTATAGTGTAGCACCATTATAATGTAACAACGAAGTCTTTGGAGTTACAACTTACCCTAAAAATCTTTGATATGTCCTAAAAGACATTGTGGCTTTTTTGAGAACTCTGCGTTTAGTCAATGATGCTCTCCGTTTAGGAATACTTTTTTGTAAACGAAACAACATGGATTGACAGTTCATTAATCATACCCGTCAGTTCTTCTTTTAAACGAATCAGTTTACTAATGCAACGTTAAAGCATTATATGAAAAATATATCATTTATCTAGAATTTCAGTGGTATCTATTATTATTATTATTACATCTCTGATAATTTTAAAGATTGAATTCTGGCAAAGCGTTGTGATTATTTACATCAGGAAGTCTCTGAAGTCATTGACAAATCTTCGAAACTGTTAAAAATAAATACATCGAAGTTTATTGTACTATTTACTTGAAAAACTAAATAAATTGCAATTTTCACTAATGCTTGTTATTAATATTCAAGTCCA
Source organism: Holotrichia oblita (assembly GCA_023690525.1). Taxonomy (NCBI): domain Eukaryota; kingdom Metazoa; phylum Arthropoda; class Insecta; order Coleoptera; family Scarabaeidae; genus Holotrichia; species Holotrichia oblita. The sequence continues at coordinate 67,554,096 of CM043015.1, forward strand.
GTATTACCACTTTAATACCAAAGTTCGTCATCATATACACCAAATCATGCCCGTGAACTCCCAACGGCGCATGTTGAACAAACTCTCATATCACTCTCGCGAGAATTTCGAGAGGTGACTTTATGTTTTATTCTGACGGTGATTGGTTTCGACATTTTGATCGACTCTAGTTCCATGTTCCAGTCATTTCCAATTACGTGTCACGTTGAATTTGACCTTACATCCCCCGTATTATTTTTCATACAGATGCGTAGTATTGGACGTGAGAAATGTATATGGACAGGTAAGTATATAAGTACCTATCATTCATGTAAATACATATTACATACGTAGATGGCGCGTCCTTACCGTGCATAAATAAAGATTATATGTTCGTCTGCGTCGTTACGCCATCAGGTCCCTTTTCAAAGGGGGAAATGAAAATGGCGATGATAATATTGTTTGTTCTCCGTGATGGGGTCGCAAAAGAACGCAGCTGTAATAACAATAAAAATTGGAATTTCGCTATGATGTTGTGCTCTAGCTGCAATAAACGGAGAATGAACACGCTAGATGCCGAGGTTATTTGCATTTTGTTTGATGCTTATCGATGCTCATACATCGCCTATACGTGTGCTTAAACGTCGTAAGATTTTATACTGCCATTCGAGAGTGATTATCTGGTAATTTATAGAGGCATCATATTTGCCTTGTAATACCATAAATTTTACTTGATTAAACTGCAGTTTATCTTATGACTAAACTTAAAAATTTATCATGATTCTATTTATTTTAAATAAAAGTATTATGAAAGCAATACGTAATAGCTCATTAGTGTTATAGACTACACTATTCTTAATATAATATATGCAGGGTAATTGGTGAGAATGGCCTATTAAAAGTGTTATATAAACGCAACGGAATTTTAAAACAAAATTTTGTAGTTAGATATGGTTGAATATGAACTATCACGTGAAAATAGTTTTGAATAAATATCACTTCTGTTTAACCGGAACTGGGCATCAACATCGTTTTTTTTAATAGCTTGCTATAACATAAATTACAGATTCAGCTTCTATGATAAATTTTACACATATTTCATGTATCATATCCTATACCTAAATACCATTCCTTCTGAGTTATTCGCAATTAAAGAAAATAAGTGACGGATACTGTTAAGGACTCAAAGACATTTAAAACAAGTTTTCTTTTTTTTTACATATATTTGCTATATATTCAGTATTTTGTCAAATTAATATGTATAAATCTCACGCTTAATATAATATAATTATAATATAAATAAGTAAAATCATGGTAACGAATTAATAGAACCAAAGGCCACCGACAGCATGTAATTGTAAAATGCAACTGCGTCGGAGCTAGCCTCGAAACTGCATCGAAGCGACCAAAAGAAGCGCGTGCCGACTCGTATTATAGAGCTGACGTGCTATTTGACTTTGCGCGGTCTGTTAGTGGTATAGTCGCCCACGGAGATGCCTGCGCGGATTGCGATCCGCATACGAGTGTGTACCCGTTGGATTCTTTGCGTTCATCACACGAACTGTGGTTCGTTGATTCGTCACTATTATAAGGGGTCAGTGGATGGAGCATACAGGGATGTCGATTTAAAGCGTAACACTATAGTATCTTCGAAACCATTAGTGCTATGAAGAAAAGTGTTGGACAAAAGTTTAACTATATGAAGGGGCTCATTCGATGGCGCTACTGCTGTCACTATAAAGAAAGACACAAAGGTCATAGCAAGGTCAACTATTTTTTTTTCAAATAGCATATGGTATTTTTTATCAAATTCTAGAAGAGCAATAAGGTCTGAATAGAAAAATAGTAAACCACATAGGTATGACCTCAAATTAACATTAATCGAGATATTTCGAAAAAATGAAGATATAGTAAAAGTCAGTGCAGCAATGTTTTTCCTTCGTTTGTTAAATATAAAAGTAGAAAATAAATGTTAATAGTAGCTACAAATTGTTTACATAAGGTAAACAGTTGAAGAAAGCAGCCGGCTATCGAATTAAATGGTCAAATTGGCGGCTAGCAGCCCCAATGCACTTTTGTGTCTTTCTTTATAGTGACAATAGTAGCGCCATCGAATGAGCCCCTTCATATAGTTAAAGTTTTATATAACACTTTTCTTTATAAAACTAATGGTTTCGAAGATATTACAGTGTTACATTTTAAATGGACAACCCTGTATAGTAAGAAGCGCAGATAGACGCATATGAAATATATTCCTGGACGTAGTTTTGAGTTGTATCGTGTTTTACACGGTAGTGATAAACTGTTGAACTGATTATTCACTGTCTCCCTAGTTCAGGAATCGCTCCGATACGATATCCTTTTGGCTCTCGTTAATGCAACCAAATATAAATATAATGTGCTTAATACTAATAATAATAATAGGCACTAAATACATCCTTTTGGTTCGTTAAATACAAGAAGTACATAAAGTACACATTTCAAATAGTAAAAATACGCCTGAAAGAGAGACATTATTTCTAAATATTATTTTATGTTTATACATTATATAAGAACTATTATTTTGTGTCTTTCATGTACAAAAAACTGGAATTTATGTTTTGATTTTATTTCTTTATGACAATATGTATTAAAATAAACTCACTCGTTTATTGTGAAAAATCTTTACACTAATAATAGTATTTCTCCAATAGCTAGGTCCAATAAAACAATTGGACCGTAACAATCTGCACCAGTACAATAATGCGAGGTAAACAATGCGAGAATTTACTTTACAACAACAAAAAATTATTGTATTTGTTACAAAACATATTGTACTCTTAGTATTTTTTTACAATTTTTATTTTACATGTAATAACATTGTTTTAGCTTCTGTACATTTTTTCTCAGTATATGGTGTTATAATGGATTAGCGTTGCAACTAGACCAAATCAAGTACCTAATCTTGAATTTATTTATTATGCAAAGTGAATGTGATCAAATAGTAAAATAAATGTACCGAACGTTTAGTGAAAGATACTAACATTTACTAACCAATAATCAGCAAAAATTTCTAAGAATTTTAAAGATATAAAAAGTTTTAGCAACCGATATGTTCGTAGAACAATATTAATGTCAGTAAAAAATTAGATTATCTAGGAATTCTCCTAGATATTCCCAACAAACGATAAATTAAAATAATAAAATAATATTGAAGGTACAGGAGAAAAATTATAAGAACAACAATAATAATAACATAAATAAATCAGTTATCTAAATGGTTCGATATGGCAACTGTTGCTATTCAGACATTCTATATTCGGAGACGTATTTCTATAATTGTTGCTCTTCGAATAGCATCTGGTGTTATTTGCCTAAAGGATCCCTTATTCCCATAATTCAATGGGAAGAATTTACAAAAATACGATTAACAAAATGACAGACGTCGAAATAATTGGCAAATACCTAACTATGTAAAACAAATGAGGTAAGCACCAGTTGCTTCAGTAAATTGACATATCTGAGCATTTTAGGTACGGAGGTTAATTAAATCGTCTTAATTTATTCACCTTCCATGTTAGGTATAGGAACACCTAATACAGATTAAAAGAGAATATTTTGTAGAATCAGAATATCTAAGAAAATATGTATATAATAAAGATGTATCTTTCGGGTATTGCCGTGGTTGTTGTAACAAACTTGACGTTTCGCTGATCATACTGTCAGCTTCTTCAGAAGTTCTTTAAAGACTGTCTTTAGAGACGTCAAGTTTGTTACAACAACCACGGCAATACCCGAAAGATACATCTTTATGGAACAGTGGCCGTGAAAGCCTACATTCGATTAAAATATGTATATACCTTTTCATTTAAAAAAATCTACTTTCCGAAGATTGAACTTATTTATAAGCAACTAAGTTTTTAAACACCCTGTCTAATGTTACAGAGGAAAACTTCAAATGTTGTGTAACTACACAATAAGCTGTGTATATGCAAAATTTCATTCGTCTCTTTTACTCCTACGTGACGTAATATCACTAACAAGATCGGAACGAGTGGTATTTAGGTGTAGGGTATGATACATGAAGTATGTGTAAAATTTATCATAGGACCTGAATCTCTGATTTATTTTATAGCATGCTATTTTAAAAAAAGAACAAAGTTGATGCCCACTTTCGGTTAACCGGAAGTGATATTTATTCAAAACTATTTTCACGTGATAGTTCATATCCAACCATATCCAACTACAAAATTTTGTTTTAAAATGCCGTTCCGTTTGTATAATACTTTTAATAGGCCATTCTCACCAATCACGCTGTATACAACTTTCTGCAATATCCTAGTTTAAATTTCGGTCCGTAGGATGTTAAATATAAATATCTTAAAAAGAAAGCTGAAAAACTCTCCACATGCAATTCATCATTGCAACTCCACTCCTTGCTGCGTTACCCGATGTAATATAGTATGTAATATGTAACTGTAATATAACAAAACTAATAAAAATTGTTTGGATAAAAGTAAAATAAAGTACAAATGATCGCGGTCTCAAAATATAGTGGTAGAGATTATCAACGTATCAAACTGTTACACACAAAGGTTTCCCTTAGGCGAGTTGATACAACGAGATTCGAATTTTTTTACAGCTACATTTTTTACTAAACGACTGCGACAGGTGTAACATTCCCTCGATATGGAAACCGAAGCGGGTGGAAAAATCTGGCCGTTCTTATTATGGTGCGAAGGGGTACTATGCAGTGGTACTTTGTGTATAGTGGAAGGCCGTTCGCGTTGCCTGAGCGAGTTTTAACGACGAATGGTTGTATGTATGCACATTACAAGTGTATCCTTCCGTAAAATCGCACGCCGGTCATGGTGAGAATGGAATGACCAAGTAATACGCCTTCAGCGGTGACCGAGACAGCCTCCCGTGACGTTAGAACGCGAGAACTGCTCCCTTATCATCAGCGCTATAGCGTCGCGTGTGTTTTGCTCAAGGCAACTTGGAGCTGTTTGGCCAGCAAGAAGAGAAGGCGTACTCTCTACGCGAACTGAGATTCGAATTGAGCGTCTGTGACGCACGAATTTGGATTCATCGAAGATGTGGTGAGCGTCAACTCGAGCAGTGCATTAAACGTCGCCATATGCACCGCCAATAAAGCATTATGATATGAGATGCAATTACACATCGTGGACGTACATGTCTGCTGCGTATACAGCAGACGATGACGGGTCGCCGATGCGTAGATGAGATGCTAGAGCCCGTTGTGCTTCCCTACGTTCTGCTATAATATGCATGACAACGGCCGACTGCACATCGCGCGTGTTATATAGACCTTTATGTAAGTGCACCAGACATGAATACTCTCATGGGAATCATATATATTTGACATCAGACGTAGAGCTGAGATTTGAAATAAACTGACTGATTCTAGGTGACTTATAAGTATGTTCAATTACAAAGATTGATATTTATCGTTTCTAACCACAGGCTAGTTTCTAACCAGACCTAGATTCTCTTATTCTATTCGATATTACCGTTTGTAATAGTACACCTAAAAACCATCTCTGATTTTTTTCTTTATTCAGTAATATGAATTAAATTCAGTATCTAACAAGAATGAAGGATTTCCGCATGGTTACACAAATATTGCCTACTGTTACTGAACGAGTAGAACAAATTTTAATTAAAGCCGTAATTAATTTACAGCAATTTTACAGTTCAATAAATATCTCCAGTTGTAATTATCTACTTGAGTTCACTTTCTTCCATAATTTCAATTCGATATCTATTGTTGCGAACTTTTACGTGATAATTCCACCCAATGCATTTTTTCAGTATTAATTGTATATCTGAAAATTAATAGACAAATTGAGCCGTAAAAAAACAAAAATCGATATATACGATTATCAACTCTAACAGCCACATCTGCATCGTTCTCACGTCAAAATCGGCCTAAGTATTTACACTGCCTGTGGATTTAAAATACTTTGTGCAGATAATCCCGCCTAGTCAGCCAATCGAGCGTATTAACGAAACAATTTCGAACAAAGAAATTCCCAATTATCGCGAAAATAAATAACTCGGAACAAGCAAACCCCTATCGAAAATGTTCATCAGTCATCGCTATTAAAAGACAGATAATAATAGATTGTCAATTCTGTATGATTGCCCGTCTGTTGGGGATTTGCTGACGCTATAGCTGGCCCTCTCTTGCTTCTATCCCATCGGGGATTACCCAGCAACGACGTATTGATGATTGGGTAACACGGTACACAACAAAAATCTCGTTCTATGTGATGAGAAAACAAAATGAGGCGGAAGCGATGAAACGCACGTCTTAGTGACTTTTTCACTTATAGGTCTCCGTAGAATTTATAGAACCTCGTCACAAACATTATCAAGAAAAATAATAAAAAAGATTTGATTAAAAATGTCACCAACCAGGTTCCATTATTAATTTACTAGAATGGCAAAGATAGTGTTCAATATGTAAATCCGAGAAATATTCCATTATCCTCTTCACTAGATACTCAACATCTCGAATCGTAATCTGCCTAGCATACAATTTCAAATAGGAGAACACAACCTGTGCAAATCCAATTTACCCGGGCTAACACCTAGCCTAAATAAATCTTCAATTTACGTCAAAACACGCAAACGCTAGTATCAACACAATTCATCCAATTAGCGTGAGATACCTACCGACAACCGACACCTTACGCAGCCTTAGGTCGATTCACCTACCGCACATACAAAGGACAGAAGCGAAAGGGTTGCCTCTCGTCTGCGGTTACGTCCCGAACGTCAAGTTTCGTCGCGACGACCTCGCCGAAACGAAACAACTTGGAAAGATAATCATTTTGGCGTCCATTAACGGCGGAACTTCGTCGGTGCGACGATAACTCCTTCTACCGACCGCACTTAATAGTACTACGCGCATATTAAGCACCGACCACGGCGCGAGCTTAGGTTTTACGATGACAATAATGACGAAACGATGCAAGTCGTTATCTTCTCTCACAGGGTCCTTATTCTTACCGCTAATGATATTGTCTTATTTGTTCTGGTCGAGAACGTTTTGGCCGTATCAAACGGTCACGAAGGAGTAGTAGTAACAACATAATAGTAGGTACAACCTTGTGCTACTCCTGTGAAGTTTGCGATCGATTTATTTAAGAGAGGGTCATTAGGTTTTAATGAGAGCTTTCAAGTTGATTATCTAAATATACTACACTACAGTTCTCCGTATTTTATTGTAAAGATATTATGAGTAATGATAATTGCTAAGAGCCGGTTTCAATAAATACAATAATGCTTGCTTTCTTATCAAGAAAGTTATACTGTAAATGAATTTTATTCTATTGATTTCGGCAACGACCTACTCGAAAAAATGATGCAGCAATTTTATACAGATTAATAAAATAACTCATTAGAATAGTCTGTTTATTTCAACTAGCTCCTATCTATGTACCGAGTGGCCAACTAAGAATGTCGCACGGCCATATTTTAGGAACGGTTTACAGTACCTACAGCTTTGGGAAAAAAATATTACTGACTAAAGTGACCTCAACAAATATCTGGAAATTATTGTTATTGTTACGTAGCCTACTTCGTGCATATTGAAGTGGTCTTTTTCGACAGTAGCAGAAGAAATACACATTTTTCTTTGAAACGGTTGAAGATAAATGGGTACATTCTAATACCAAAAGAAAGAGAATTTAATTTTACATCCAACTCTGTAAACAGATATAGGGTGTCCCATTAAAAAAAAAACAGAGTTATTGGCATTTAAATATTTCCAAATGTTGGCGTTAGTAACTGTATGTCAACAAAAGGATCTGTATATATTAATACTGGAAATAGTAAACTAATCCAAGATGTATCAATTTGCTCATAAGCGAGAGCGTTGCAATGGCAAAATTTTTGATAAAATATTTTATTTTCTCGAAAACAAATGCACATAGATCTAGGAAGGTCTTAATAAAAGTTACTTAAAATATTATATAGAATCTAAAAAATTTATAATATATAGGGTGATCCGTTTAAAATAATAAAGTTACATACGTTTTTTTCTATAATTGGGATACCTTGCATATTTGAAAATATTTTCTAGCTTTACGTCGTTTAAATAGGAACAACTTTCATTTGAAACTTTTTTCTCTATACTGTAAAATACACAAATTATTAAAGAAACCGAGTCATCTGGGACACCCTGTATACAATATACAGGCATGTGAGGCATTAGTGCGTCAAAGCACCCACCACACTTAAAAAATATATACATAGATATTGAAGATATCAAAAAACTTTATGTACAAAAATCATAGACAGTCTTAAGCTACATATTTTAAAATTATTTTCATATATACAGAGTGTTTCGTATTGCCAGGGTGAACCAAACATACATTTTCTTGAATGGGACACATTATATATTATTTCAAATTTAGATTAAGCGTATCTTCCTCATTCCTTCGAAATAAGGTTTCATTGAGTTATACCGAGTATTTCTGAAGGTATGGTCAATTTTGTCTGAGAATCATTGCATATTCAACGTCCTGTGTATTCCATACGCAACTGCTTGAAATTTTTTTTGTACTGGAATAACTTTTTTATACTGTTACAGTTTTATAGCAAAGTGACACTGCTGCAGTATATATTACGCAATGTTTAATAAAACAACTCTTTCTATGCACCAATTATTACAAAGGTTTAGCCCCTAACCATTGCTGTCAAACTATATTAGAGTGTTTACTTAATATAGCACATTTTAAACGTTATGCTAATTCCTTGACCCATTGGTTGGATTTAGAAAGTCGTATTTAGTGATAGGAACATATATGTATACTCTAGGCCCTTTTCATTCATATATTTTCTCATTTCTGAGAAAAGCCATTAGCCATTACTCATGCTCCTTTATTAGCCATCCAATAAATGTCAATGTCTCAAAATAAATAACTTTCATTTCTAGAGGTTTAAGCGTGCACTTAAAAACGAGCAATTTTGCATATTTTCTATTCGCCATTTACTTCCAAAACGAACCAGTTTCGTCCGCATTGAAGACCTGATCTGAATCATATATACACCTTCCCATCTGGCTTAACTTATTTCTTTAAATCGCGTTTAAGTTTTATTTTACCTAACGTTGTAAAGATAAAATCTATCAATACAAAGATCTTTTACAATAAATGGCCAACTTTATTGAAACTAGGCCAGAATGCTGTGGCAGTGATGACTCGTTCTGCGCATATAGATGGAACGTATAAAACCCGTATAACAAGCATGAATGAGCGCTCTCTGCTTATGTACATACTGTCTGACCAAATTAAGTTGAAACAGCGCAGTAGCATAAGTGGGTTGGGTCAAACCGGGGTTAATTGGTGTAATTAGGCCAAGAAGGAATGAAATGCAATCACTGTGAGATACTTGCCGTCTTGCAGCGGACGTCATCCTGCAGTACTTAATGATTCGCCCGTTCAATGACATGGGCGTGGCTAATTACAGGTGTAGTGGCAAGGAGGGTAGAAAAACTCAACACACATGTATAGTAATAGTGCCGGTGAAAATGTCTGGAACATCGAGTTATTTAAGCGGACGTTGTGTAAGTGCACAAAGTAAAGAAATTGTAGCAAACGTGATAGCGTATATCCGTGAGCTACACCCAGAAGCGAGCGGACGATACGTAACCGCGGAGGTTGCCAAAGCAACTGGTATATCAGCATCAACAATTAATCGGATTGGGATAGAAAAACAAAAAATAGAGAGTGGTGAAGCCACGAAATATCGATTACCGCGAAAAGGTGTAAAGCGGCCTAAGACAGCAATTGATATAGATGACGCTGACAAGGGTATTCTCAAAAGAGAAATTCTGAATTTCCACGTCACAGAAGGTACAGTACCAACACTTCGACGACTTCTACCGAGGTTCCAAGATGCCAGTGGCTTCAAGGGTGGTCGAGAAAGCTTACGTAAGCTTATTAGAAGCATTGGCTTCCGGTGGAGAAAGACACGAAGCAACCGAAAAATACTGATGGAACGCAACGATATTGGTAATCTAAGAAGCGATTACTTGCGTGAGATCAGAAAGTATCGACGTGAGGGAAGACCAATTGTGTATATGGATGAGACGTATATACATGCTTCGCATACAACAGGAAAATGTTGGAGTGTTCCCAATTCCTCTGAAGGATTAACACAGCCCATAGGAAAAGGGCAGCGATTGATTATTGTTAACGCCGGTTATGAGAAAGGCTTTATACCCAATGCTGCGCTGGTGTTTAAATCGAATACCAAGACAGGTGATTACCATGCGGAGATGAATTTCGAAAATTATAGGAAGTGGCTGCAGGAGAAACTCATTCAGAATTTACCACCGCGAGCAGTATTAGTGATAGACAATGCACCCTATCATAATGTGCTAAAAAATAAACCACCGACAAGTGCTTCCACAAAACAGCAAATGAAGGACTGGTTGCTGGAACGAGGCATATCATTCGATAATGCTTCTTTTAAATGTGAGCTATATCGATGATTTCGTTACATAAACCGCGACAGAAGGCATATGTAATCGACGAGATATTAGCACAACACGAATTCAGTGTGCTACGATTGCCTCCTTACCATCCGGATTTAAATCCAATAGAACTAGTATGGGCAAGCTTAAAAGATTATGTGGCAAAGTACAACGTCAATTTTCGATTAGCCGACGTCGGTGAGTTGTGCCATAATTTTTTTGAGCAATTTTCCGAGGCAGAATGGGCGAAACGCTGCGCCCATGCTAGAAAGTGCGAAGAAGAATTCCTGATGCGTGAGGGTAATATCGATGCCGTTGTAGATGAATGTATTATACATCTCGGAGATGACTCCAGTTCCAGCTCAAGTGACAACAGTGACGAGTCGTCTGAGGAATCCGATTAATTGTTGATGCTGAATACACAACGGCTCTTTTCAGAGCCAACAATTTGTCAATAAAAGAGAGAGAATGACAATCTAACAGAAAATGTAATACCTAATGAAATTATTTTTTTTTTCAGTTTTCCTTCAAACTTTATTGCAATGAACTGATATGCGATCTGGGTTGGAACAATTCATTTGCCAACATTTAACATACAAGTACTGCGTTATTCATAAAATTCCTAAAAAGATATGTTACGGTTGAACTCATTTGTTTTAGCATTCGGGATTTTATTTTAATTCTGTCCTGAATTTGTTGTTGTCTTTAAAATAGCAGTAAAGTTCAATTAAAAGTTACTTTAATGGGCATATGTCATTATAATTACGTTAATTATATAATCCCTGCTTGTTTCCACATTATAAGTCTAATTCAAACAACAAATATTTCATCATTCATGTATAATATATTTCAAATATATTATACATATTTCTTAAATTCTAATAATTAATTATTCCAATTATCGTAAGTTCTGGATTTCGTATGCATAATTATTATTATCAGTAAATAATCGTAGTACAGTACTTACAGCTTTTCATAGATAACATTAACAAACGATTATGCATGCAAATTTCAGTATTTACTTTTACTTTCATGTAAGTATTTAGTAATTAGTATATGTACCGCTCATTGATGACATGTTAATTGTTGTTTTCTTTTCACGTACAAAGTAGAAGCAAACAGAGATTCAAATATACTAAGTATGTACTTTAACATTAAGTAAGGACAAACTTTTTATAACACCACGCCAACCACAGCTACATAAATATAAATAAAGTACGGCACTTTACTTTTGGCTGGTACTATAACGGGGTCATCGAGTTCGCTCCGCCTATATGCGCCGTGATGACTCAGCGTTTCAGTTCAGTTTGGTCAGACAGTATGTATATACCCCCAACGCATGAGCCATTAAATCCGCTCCTTCCATCAACGCGCCAATCACAGCTGAGTGCTGCAACGTCATACTTTTAGCCAAGCTCTCTGACTTAAGGGCAACTGCCACAGGATTCTGATGAACCTGTATGTACCACCTTTTTTAAATTAAATGCATTTTTTTTTTTTTGGGAGAATGTCTATTTAGTAAATAAACTTTACAGCAAATTTTATTACTCTGAAGAAGTTCATCAAAGCCTTCTTATACTAAATGAAAATTCACCTTTTTAAAATTAGCATTCAATTTGAAAGAGATGGTAAATCATCATTCAAAGATATAAATACGCTAAGTATTCCTGCTTATTACACAAGTTAGGCAAAGATTTGTAACGTCTCCTACTCTAAACATAACGTTTGTGCTGACTGCATAAACTGAACTTTAAAAAAGCTACACCCATTAAAGTTGCAATTTATAAAGTGGTAGAAAGAGAATAATATTCATGGTATAAGTTCAATGTGTTTGTTACCTTGACTACGTTACTCTCTGTTAATCGACCAACCTTTCCCAGCCTCAATAATATATCTATCTCTACTATTCGCAGTGCTTAGAAATATTGTGTCTCTAGGACGTCATATTATATACAGCAAAGGCAAATCCATTTTGCTTAACGAAGAGTCTGTCTAATACATGTAGTACTTCAGGAATGAACGATATATGTATGTAGTTGCTTTGGTAACATTCGTGTAGGTACTAAATTACCATGTGAATATCTGTTAATCAGACAGCACTTAACAGCGCTGCAGTAGGAAGCTAATAAAATGTACGTCTAGTCAGCAGTTAAAATAGTTAAATGAAGCGGATAGAAATTGCAGGAAAAGCAGTAATGTCGGTGTAAATTTTATTCCGATATCGTTAAAGCTGTTTTACAATCGCTGTAGTAGAGCCAGTAAATTACTTTAGATATGGCTTTAGATTAAAGTAAAGAAATGTATGTAGCAAAATAACAATGAAATGTAAAAATAGAAGCTGTGAGTAATTAAGATAAGTTAAAGCTAACTTATTTTTACAATTCGACACCTTATATTACTTTTTTGTATTAAAAAAATATTGTATAACATTATAACTTCATTTTATGAATATTACTCCAATAATTTTAAAGTATAAAAAAGAGAAGTCGTGTTTAAACGTAATAACGTTATTTTAAAATGTCTGTATCCTTGCGCTTCCGTAACAGCGAAAGATTAAATCTACACGCAATATTAGTCCACTCACGGAATGAAACCAATAAACACCAACCATCAACATATACATATATACGACTCTGCTCGTGAAGCGTAAAAATAACCTACATACCGTATGAAGCACGATGTTGGAGAAAGAAAAAAAAGGAAAAGAAGACTTGCGGGCGAGATATCACTACGTTTTAATCTTTATTAAAATCTCGAAGGCTCCGAGTTGTAATATTCCCCAACCGCTCAGATTCCTAGATTCGACCAGCACTCGTCGCTTTCTTAAATATGCAAAATTTAACGAGATTTGGATGAGGGCGGAATGCAATTTATGTTCGAAATTTCGATCTCTGCTCATCCTCTTTCGTACATACCCATCACGATAATATATTCAGATAGGATGGTTTGCGGAAGAGGAATATTCGCTGCTTGTTTTCTGTTTGCCGCAATGTCATGAGGAGGCTTTAAATTTTAGGAACGTTTACTGCTTATCAAGAATACTTGATAAATCTAGATGAGTAAAATTAGGTGGTATCGTTCATTTGGTTGGTTTCTATTATATTGTTAATTGATTTCGACTTCTCCTACTGAGAACCTATACATACAAAATTATTACCTGTATAAATGTAAATGACTGGTAAGTAAACTACTTTTAGCGGAAGCCAAAAATAACAACATGGGCGAATAATTTTCTGTTCGCTTGGGATAATTAATCTGAATCACCTTGCCTCTCACGTATCAGAGTACTTGATTTACGAGGGTGGTCCGATAAATACTTAGTTTACAAAAGAAAAAACCAAAATTTTGGATAATATAATAATCTCCTTTGAGTTCGATACACTTGACCCAGCGATGCTCCAACTTCTTTAACCCATCTGAAAAATACGTTTTCTGGAGGTCTGCAAAGTAGGCCTCTGTGGCGGCGATAACTTCCTCATTTGATTCAAATTTCTGCCCGGCGACTGAGTTTCTCAAATTTGGAAACAAAAATAATTCGCACCGCGCCAAATCCGGAGAATGCGGTGGATGACGCAGCAGTTCGTAGCCTAGTTCTACAAATTTGGCCGTGCGACGGCGGAGGTGTGCGCCGGTACGTTGTCATGATGGAAGATCACAAATGGGGCCGCTTTTTTCTGCAATTCGGCGTCGAATCGGCCTATTAATTCGGCAGTAGAGCCCTGTAACCGTTTTGCCCTTCTCCAGGAAGATAATGTAGATCACATCTTTTGACTCCCAGAAAACGGTGGCCATCACCTTTCCAGCCGATAGGACAGTTTTCGCCTTCTTTGGAGCACGTTCACCGGGTAAAGTCCACTGTTTCGATTGTTCCTTAGTCTCTGATGTATACCACTGTATCCATGTTTCGTCGACGGTCACGAAACGACGCAGAAACTCCTTCGGATTGCGCTTAAACATCGTCAAACACTGCTCTGAAGTGGTCTCACGGTTGTCCGGAGTAAGCAAACGCGGCACCCACGCGCCGACAGCTTCCTCGTGCACAATACTTCACGCGGTCTTTTGAGATGCCAGCTGTCTCAGCTATCACGTGCACCTTCAATCGGCGATCTGCCAATACGAGATCGTGGATTTTTGTCACGTTATCCTACGTGCTAGCCGTTTTCGAGGCACCTGGGCGTTGGTCATCAAAAACCGACGTGCGACCACGTTGAAACTCGTTAAAGCAATTTTTGACCGTCGCCATGCACAGCATCCAAGCGCTCTTTAATTTCCCTGCGCGATTTCTCTTCCAAAAACAAGAATTGAATCACCGAACGATATTGCTCTTTCTCCATTTTTCTGAAATCCGCGGACACGCTCGCTTCCACACGCGATAAAAACAAAACTACGCTTCCGATACGGCTGAAATTTTAACAGTCTGTCAACGAAAATGTACTACGCGATAAAAAATTGCTCTTGCGATAATGGTGCTATCGGGCGGTGAGACTAGGTACTCATGGAACCTCCTTGCCTCATCATGTTTTGTTGCACTTCTATGCTCAAGTATTCATGTAGTGCTGTATTCATTTTTACATCGATTTGCTCTTCCTCGGTTTGTAAAACACCCCTTATCGGAGAACAATACGTAACAAAAGAAATTAGATCTTGTCGTACCCACTGACAAAAATTACCCGATTTTCAAAATCATGAGGATTATTAGCCGCTGCGGCTAAATACAGTAGTTTCAATATTTTCTGCAGTAACAGTTGATCCATGGATCCTTTTTTAGTTGTACAGTAGCGAATTGTTTGAATTGAAAAACGTGATCGTATCCTGTCCGGAAAACTCTGAACGTAAAAATTAAAAGCATTATTAAGACTCCCGCCAGCTTCTACATAAACCGACATATCAATTTTTCTTGTACAGTTAAATGCTCCATTCCGAAGTAGTTTGCACAGCGTAACGGAAGCAAATTTCTTAGTTTTCAAAATAATCTTCTGATTGAGGAAAATGAGTTGACTTGAATTAAAAATTTGAAAAATAAATAGTTATTTACGAACCAAGTGCGTGAAATCATATTTCGCGAATGAGTGACCAGTTTAAAGCGCGAGCCGGAGGCGAGCGCTTTATGGACACGAATTCGCGAAATGTTTCGCGCACGAAGTTTGTACAATATTTTTTGTACGAGAACTATAATAATAATACATATTTAGTTTTAATTATCGACATTTTTGTCGTGGACTGCTTATTTGAGAAACTTTTTGAATCATCCTGTATATACTGAGCTTCCAATATCGGTAATGCCGTTAATTACTTAGTAAAATCATTTATCAGATGTTTTATTTCAAACAGAGTAAATACTTATCCTACTAAACCTTATCACAAAGGAAAGATTTTATCATAAAAACTAGGTAACACCTATTAATTGTTGTTAAAATTTAAAAAAAAACAGCGTGATTTATTTCAATAACAAAGTAACATTGCACATGTGTTCCTATAACATTATTCTCTTAAAATTGCATCAAATTTCACCTAACAAAGTTTGTGGGTGAGCCTGTATAAATTTTCGATAAGAAGTTGCGCCAGGTACGCTCTAAAGTTTCGGACATACATAATGTCTTGAACTTGCAGTTTTACCACTACAGTAGTTTAGTTACTGTAACTAAATGTAAATATGAAATTTGAGATCGTCTTCCAGTCTTCGAGCGTTTGTTGAAAGTTTTCTAAACTAGGCTGCCATAACTTGATAAAGCTTTATTACGCAATCTAAAAGATGTTAAATAATTAGGATCCACTTTTCAGATTATTTCATCTAGTAAAAATACCATTTAATGCACAGCCAGCGCTTTAAAAATTGCAATACGCGTCACATATTATACACTAGGAATAAATCGGCTACGACATTAAATTTTTCGATCTGCAGCAGGTTAGAACTAATAAAGTCTCATGAATGTAAGGCAACGAATCTCTAAAGTTAAATCATTGACTACTGAATATTATACATGATAATGTCAACAAAAATGGTCATTGATAGTAAATTAGTTGCAAAAGAAATAATTAAATCATCATGCATCGCATATAATCGAAATTCTTTTTAAGGAAAATTTAGGAATTCCAGATCTCAACTCTCCAGACGTAACCATTTAGTCACCCAAAATAAATAAGTTAATTTACAACTATTTACATATCTACGTAATTTAATATTCAATTATTGAGAATCAGCTTCTAGTTATGAAATTATAATCCAATTCAAACTAGTAAATATCCCATCCGACTATAAACTGTTGTATACTTCAATCAAACAAGAGACCACCAATAATTACGCCATACAAAATATACGTTACATGAGCGTGAATAATTTTACAATATTTCTATGCATATACGTAATAATAATTTTAATGTTATGATCATTTATTGCCCAAAGGATATTAAAAAGTTACCTCTGTGTGCACATGTAATTTAATGCAGACTGATGAACCTATTCTACATATATGTAATTGACTACTCTGATATAGGTTATTAACTTGTATGGGTTGGCAATATTGTACAATATTAATTTTATGCATAATTCCAAATTCTATCCCGAAGTAATATATCGAATTAATTTTATAGGAAGATTAATTTTTTTCTAATTACTATTTATTATTCCCGTTAGGTTTCCTTTCGCATATAAATTAAAAAGAACTTTTAAATAATAAAGGCGTGAAATCATTCCAACCAAACTAAAGATACCAAATCATTTCAACGAAATACTAGCTCCATCTGCAAAGCATTTTTCGTAGATGAATAACGAAAACAACAAAATTTCGCGAATTTAAAAAGAAAATATTCGCTACCGGGCACTGTAATAAAAGCAGTAAGGTTGGCTGAACCGAAAGAAATTGGTGCCCTAACATAAGTGGGCTACCGTATAAAATGTCCCCAGAGTACAAGTGAGGGTAAACAAATGTGAATAGCCACTTTACTCAAGCACGTATGTATGGATACATATGTATTATCTTGCCTTTGTGTTGGTTATTGTTTGATATATTGTAAGTGCAAGTAGTTGGGGGTTAGGGTTTATCCGGTTCTTTGAAATGGCGCAGCCTTACTTCATATAATCTTTGCCATCGGATACTTATAAAATATGCATACAGGATGACTGATTTTTCATGTCTAGCTTATATCTGCTGAAATATTGAAATATCTGCTGAGATACCGATTACACTAGAAACTTTTCAGGCGAAACCCGAACTAGGATGCACCATCTACATACCTATTTTTCGTCTACATTTTTACATTTCTAAACAAATTTCTGCTTACAATGGTTCCACGTACTATTTAGATTAAAACTATTTGTAATAGTTCCAGAAATTATTATAGAAAACATTAGAGAAAATATAACTAAGACGGCCCAAAAATATGTATGTGTAGTAGAATGGTGAACAATTTAAACAGTCATTAAATTGCGTCTCCCAATTTTATTATCAACTTTGCTAGTGTGTATTTAAATGAATGTTGTAAACAGAATATTATAACTATTTTTGTAACTCTCAACAATCTTATTTTTAGGAGTATTAAAAACAAGTTTAAATCTAAATAGTAAGGGTAAAGCAAAATATTAGATTTTTTTCTGGCAAATAAGTGAATCATAAAAAAAATTATCATAGATCAAATCCATCGGAAGAGTATTATGTAACTTTTACTAGTAGTTTGATTTAGCCAATAAAAATCAGCCGCCCTGTATATTATCTCCAGTCTCGATATCCCTTTGAGCACGATAGACGTGAGCATGACATCGGAATCGAAGTGCCCCAATACCGCATTTTCATTTGTGTATATTTCATAACAGAACTGAGCATGTTCTTGTCTGTTGAATTTTATTGTTAAGTTATCTATTTATATTAACGTTTATCTTTGACTTGACATCTATATGTCAACACTGAAACTACAAAACTTACTTAAATTTAGAGATTTAGATTTAGATTGCCCCCTAGCATAAGCTGTAAGATTCTGGGGTATGCTCGCTCTTAAAGCTCCCCATCCAGTCTAAGAGTTTTGATAAACCGCAACAGCTGTGATGGTTTCAGATAAGGTATTTCTTCTTCGTCCATGACGTCTTTGCCAAGATAATTATCTCGGGCTTCCGTGATGGCGGTGAAGTAAGATGTCAGGTGTTGCGGATTTTCATCCTCAACCCCGCAGAACCTGCAGTCGCTATTCTGTTTTAGACCTATCCTTGTCATGTAGTTCCCAAGAAATATCTTGCAGTGTCTCAGACCAGGAAGATTCTCCCAGAGGGATACTGCTTCTCTATCTTTAAGTTTTCTTTATTGTAGGTGCTCATCCCTATACCACAGAACGGTTCCGATCCCACAAATAGAGTTTTGGCGGCCTTCCTTGCTAATACATTAGCTTCTTCTTTGCCTCTGATTCCAGTATGTCCTGGTACCCAGCATAATGCAACTCAGTTTTCCTTGCCTGGGTTGTTTAATCTCTTAAGATATTCCCCGACTAATTTCGAGCTGATGGTGTTAGAACTCAGCGCCGTTATGGCCGCTTGGCTATCGGAGAAAATTGCAATGGTCTGCTTCCGATGTTTCCTGTCCAGGTTCAGTTAAGCACATCTTCCAATGGTATTGATCTCCGCTTAGAAGACACTGGAATATATTCCCATAGAAGTTACAACTTGTCAAAGGTATTCCTGGTTGTGACTTTTGTGACCTTCTGAAACCAAGTTATCGCCCCGTGCATTACCATAGGTCTTGCTATACTCACAAAAATTACTTATTTAGGTTTATATAAATTCCTACTATACCTACTGTTTTACCCAGAACATTTTGTTCGCTCATCATTTTCGAAAAAGCAAATTTTTTATTACAGTTCTACTTGCATCCCAAAGAGTTCGAGGGTTCTTGATAAAATTTAAAGACAGTTTTGTAAAAATAAATATAGTGAACAGTAATTGTGCCAAGTTCACCAAAGGTGGTACGAAAAATCGCCATAACACTTAAACTACTTATCAGAGCTCTTTGAGCATTAATTAATTATCGTTAGAACTCTTGAGGTGCTATCCACAACTCCAACAAAAGAGTCAAAATTTATCGTTTTGTTTAATTTTTTAACACGAAAAATCGCGAGAACTGTGTTGCACTACCTATTTATATCGTATCTAAGCATTTAGTTTCTTGTGCATACTAAATGATCTTAATTGTTTTAACATAAAACAAATCGCGACACTTGAAAATTTGTTATTTATGGTATTCCAAGGATTTGTGTTTGTCAAGCACTTTCCAAAACGGTAATCTTGAAGATAATCTTATTTTTATCAAAAAACCGCAATTTTATAATTACCACATTATTATCAAAACTGTTATTTTTTAGTGTAACTATGATTTTAATAAATTGTGATGCATATATTCACATATACAAATAGCAATTTACAAGAGGCATCAACCTATTGCATTTTATCTCCTAAATATCAATATTCTACAAGTCAAAAAGCAATTTCCAATATTTTCTCCACAGGACATCAAATATATAAGACTTAAGGTAGGACTGTCTCATTGCTTAATATTCTTCGCAGGGAGTTGCACGATTTAGATTTGATTTAGTCGCCAGTC
Organism: Holotrichia oblita; assembly: GCA_023690525.1. Classification (NCBI taxonomy): domain Eukaryota; kingdom Metazoa; phylum Arthropoda; class Insecta; order Coleoptera; family Scarabaeidae; genus Holotrichia; species Holotrichia oblita. The sequence goes on from CM043015.1 coordinate 67,574,145, forward strand.
TGTGTTTGTGTCTGGAATATGAATGAATGCGGCCAATCCGAAATTCAAATGACAATATATTAGACGAAGGTGAAGGCTTATATTTAATGTTTATGTATGTCTTATATGTGTCTATAAAATTTATATATTTTATTTGAACATTATATAAAACTTCATAAAGATAATTTCGATTTTAAAAGGTTTTGAAAAATGCCAGCGCAGATCCATTCTATACATTCCCGTTTTTAAAATGGGTTTTATGCATTTTGCCATTGTATAAGAACCATTTCAGATATAAATTTATCCTTTAATATTACAGACCAATATAACTGAAACCTATATAGCACTGATTTTAAAGCTGAAAATGCTAGATTTACGCAACCGCAAGAACCGCATGCAGATTATTACCTTAGGAAATAAACGGATCATAACTTAACGTTTTATATTATTCCAACACGAACCTAAATTTTGGTCTTTACCGCGTAATGCCTGAAAATGATTTCATATGTATTATTCCTGTAATAATCTAGAGTCTAGGATAAAGTGCTGAAATGAAATACTGCGCTCTACTTTTTAATGCAATGGCTACGTATTCAACGTATTGATTTGCAATCTACATTTCATTTTAACTTGGTAGCTCTGTTCGAAGTATATACCCGAGGTTGTTTCATAAGTTAATTCAAAGTCAGTCCCTGAGGTAATAAAAAGTTAAATTACGCAGATCTTGGCGCCGACAACCTATCGACAAGGAAGTTAATTAATAAAGTAACACAGAAATAACTTTCATGTACAATAACATGTTTCCTGAGTCCGGAAGGATACTATGTACATCATGCTTACGACCACGAATACGTTTATGTACCACACCACATATAATGACCGCGATATAATTTATTATCATTATGTAATAACTTATTTCAACGAAAATTTGAACCAATATTCGTTCAAATTTTCGAAGAAATATATTTAAAAAAAAATTATATTGAAACATTTAGTTCGTGCCACCCAAAGGGTCTCCAGTTCTCATTTCACTCGTTTTGAGATCAAATGGTTTTGAAGTCCGAACTTCTGGCAAATGAGTCATTATGAAATGTTTAACTCCTCTGGTAAACCACTACCCTCAAAAAACTCAAAATCTTCGTGCGTAAATTGTCATGAAGACATTACAGCGACCGTATGACTTTGGGAAATCCTAACAAACCTTGATGTTTCAGGGTATTTGGTCTTCACAAGGGTGTAGTTATAAACAGACTACTGCTTGATTTTTTGCATCTACGAGGGCAACCTGAAATTTTGTCCATAATCGACAAGAAAACACGGTATTGGTGTGGTTTTTTTTTTTTGTCGATGTAGTCTCCTCGAAGATCAATACACTATTTTCAAACGGAACTCCAGTCTCTTCAAACCGTCGGAAAAGTAGGACATTTCGAGGTCTGCAAAATAATCATCTGTAGCGGCGATGACCTCCTCATTTGAGGCAAATCTCTTTCCTGCCAGCGATTTGTTGTAATACGTTTGAGCGTTATTGTATACATATAGTTTTATACGCGTCATGTTTCTTTTATATGTAAGTTTTTTATATGTAAGACATTTCTTGTGTATAGATTTTTATTTGAAGGTTACCACAGTGTCGAATAAATTGTTGAATTAAATACATCGCATTATTTAAATATACTAATATCATCAAGTTATCACATTGGCGACGAGGATTTGAGATTAGTGAACTATTTAAAAAGAAAGAATGTCGATTGGTAAAATAAATGAGTTTCAACTGGGACAGAAAAACTGGAATACGTACATCGCACGTGTGAATCAATTTTTCATTGCGAATGAAATAAGGAAGAGGCCAAAGTACCTATTTTAATTACCCTTGTAGGCGATGAAACCTACGAACTAATGGTCGATTTGTGTGATCCTGTGAAACCGGAATTAAAAACATATGAACAACTAGTGGAACTCGTACAAAATCACTTAGAACCCAAGCCGTCGATTTACGCTGAACGGCATAAATTTCGCTTACGAAGGCAAGAAGAAACAGAATCGATAGCTAATTACGTAGCTGCACTTAAGTCATTGGCGAAAACTTGCGAATTCAAGCAAAATTTAGAAGAGAATTTGAGAGATCAACTAGTATATGGTTTAAAAAGTGATATAATCAAGCAAAAACTATTTTCGGAAAAAGATCTGGGATATAAAGAAGCAGTAAAGATAGCCACGTGTTTGGAAGCTGCAGAAAAGGAAGTAACGCATTGCGAGGGCAAAGGACATCCATCGTACGAAGTCCGTCATTTGGTTGCTGCCGGACGTCGAATGCGAGCAGGTACGTCATCGAGTGAAGACGGAAGCAAGCCTACGACATTCCGAGCGAAGAAGCACCAACCCTCGGAGAGATGCGAATGTTGCGGTCGCTCAAACCACATCCGTCAAAATTGTTATTTTAAGTCTGCTTTATGTCATATTTGTGGTAAGCGAGGTCATATTAGCCCTGTTTGTACTTCTAAAAATAATAAAGGTAAGAATAGATTTAAACATGTTAAAGGCAATAGTCATTATATAGATTCAAATATTGATAAAATAAATGAAAATGTGAATAATGATGATTCTGATAGTAATCTTTTTCATATACATAGTTTTAATGGGAATTTCCCACCATTCAAGGTAAAAATAAATATTGATAATGTTCTTTTAACCATGGAAATAGACACTGGTTCAGCAATTTCAATTATTTCCGAGTACACTTATACTAAAAATTTTGTGGATCATAGATTGGTTCGTGACGACATTGATTTAAAATCGTATAATGGAGCGATTATTAATTGTATAGGATACCTTAATGTTAATGTGAGCTATCAGGATACATTATGTAATATGCTTAAATTATACGTAGTCCGGGATGGTGGCCCTCCATTAATGGGTAGAGATTGGCTAAGAAAATTAAATATTAGTGTAAATCCTGCAATATCGGTAAATAATATAAGTACCGAAGATCGTAAAGCAATCATTAATCGGTTACAAAAAGAATACTCCGATGTTTTTTCGGATGGTATTGGCACTTTTAAAAACTACGAAGCCAAGTTATATTTAAAACCCGGTGCAACTCGTTTTTTCAAAAGCGCGTGCAGTGCCATTTTCTATAAAAAATAAAATAGAACAAGAATTAGATAATTTGATAGAAAGAAATATTATTTTTCCGGTAGATTTTAGTGATTGGGCTACTCCGATAGTTCCAGTAATTAAAAAAAATGGCAATATAAGAATTTGTGGTGATTACAAAATTACTTTAAATCCCAATTTAAAGATTAATAAATATCCACTACCAAAAATCGAGGATTTATTCGCAAAAATTAAGCGAGGCACACTTTTTTTGACAATAGATTTATCTCAAGCGTATGCACAAATTCAATTAGATAAGGAATCCAGAAAACTTACTACCATAAATACACATAAAGGATTATTTGCTTATAATAGATTACCTTACGGAATTGCACCAGCACCCAGTATATTTCAAAAAATTGTGGATGAATTGTTTTCAGGTATGGAAGGGGTAACAGTATTCCTTGATGATATTTTAGTAAGCGGTCGTACTTTGATCGAGCACGTTCAACGTCTTAAGCTAATTTTAGATAGATTAGCACAATCAGGCTTAAAAGTTAAATTAGAGAAATGTAATTTTTTTATGGAAAGGGTAACTTACTTAGGTTATGATATTGATTCGGATGGTTTACACCCTAGCGACGAGAAAGTTAATGCTATAGTTAATATTAAAACACCTCAAAATGTAACGCAACTAAAGTCATTTTTAGGCCTGGTTAATTATTATGGCAAATTTTTAGATAATCTGAGTACCAAACTGAACCCCTTGTATATTTTATTAAGGAAAAATAATAAATGGCGTTGGACTACACAAGCGCAAACCGCATTTGATTTGGTCAAAAAGCAATTAGTATCGTCCAAGTTATTAGTTCATTATGATGAGAATTTGCCAGTAACCCTGTCTTGCGATGCTAGTGCCTATGGTTTAGGTGCCGTAATTTCGCACATTTTTCCCTCTGGCGATTGCAAACCCATTGCTTATGCATCAAGAACATTAAATGATAACGAAAAAAATTACTCTCAAATAGAGAAAGAAGGACTTGCAATTATTTTTGGAATAAAGAAATTTAATCAATACCTTTTTGGGCGCGAATTTACTTTAATAACTGATCATAAGCCGTTGGTAACAATTTTTGGTAGCAAAAAGGGAATTCCTACAATTGCTGCAAATAGGTTACAACGTTGGGCAATTTTTTTAGCGGACTATCAATACAAAATACAATATGTTAGTTCATCCGAAAATTCCAGCCCTGATGCATTATCTAGATTACCACTACCTGAAACAAATTCACTAGATAATGACTTAGGACACATATTTCATATTCAAGAAGGTTTACCAATTACGTATAAACAAATCGCAAGTGAAACTAGGAAAGATACCACTTTGAACAAAATTGTTGGTTTTTGTTTACATGGTTGGCCTAGCAAAAGTTCTGATAAAAATTTCTTTTCAAAAAAAGAACAAATTCACTTGCAGCATGGATGCTTAATGTGGGGTTATCGGGTTATTATTCCGACAAAACTTCGTGAACTTATTTTAAATCATTTACACGATTCACATTTAGGCAGCAATAAAATGAAATCTATCGCGCGATCATATTTTTGGTGGCCTTCATTAGATAGTGACATTGTTAATACTTGTGCTGAGTGCAATACATGTAATACTTTTAGGATGAACCCACCAAAAACAATGATACATCCTTGGCCAAGACCGAGCAAGGTTTGGTCACGTTTACATATAGATTTTTTGGGCCCGATGTATGGTTTTAAATTTTTTGTCGTCACGGATGCTACATCTAAGTGGCTGGAGGTATTTAAAATGTCTAGAACAACAGCGGCCGACGTAATCAGCATATTGCGTAGGTTGTTCTCAACATTTGGTATACCTGAAGTCATTGCCCGCGATAATGGACCGCCTTTTACAAGTTATGATTTTAAACATTTTCTTGAACAAAATGGCATACGTTTACTTTTTTCTCCACCGTATCATCCTGCTAGCAATGGTGCGGCAGAAATTAACGTAAAAACTATTAAATTAGCTCTTAAGAAAGCTTATAGAGACGGGAAAGACCTTGATAGAACATTATGCCAATTTTTATTTGACTATCGTAATTCAGAACACGCTACTACTCAAGCTAGTCCGGCTAAATTAATGTTTGGTCGTAATTTAAGAACTAAATTTGATTTATTAGTACCGCGAACAAGCGAGATTGCCGAAAATAATGTTTTAAGGTCAACTGAGCTTAACAAACAACATAGGGGGAGAGAATTTGTAGTAGGTGATGAGGTTTTGGCTAAAGATTTTTCTAATTCCTCATGGACATCAGGAACAGTAATTAAAAGAGATGGTAATGTTTTATATGATGTACAGGCAGAGGAGAGCAAGATTTTGCGACGCCATGCAGATCAATTAATATTAACACCTAAAGTTAGCAATCGCCGTTCTTGTCCTCTTGCTGCTTTTACTACTGACTTTAATGAAGGGGGTGCAGGGGAATCGAGTAGTAAGGTATCAGAACCGTCACAAGATTTAGCATTGCACACTTCAGCTCAACCGTCACAAGATTTAGCATTGCACACTTCAGCTCCTTCTGATTCCACTGTTCCTCAAGGCCGTTATAATTTAAGGCCTAGAGATAAGAATTAATTAATTACTTTGCTGTATAATATTATTTGCTGTATAATATATAAGAATTAATTAATTACTTTGCTGTATAATATTTTCTCAATGTGTTGATGTGTAGAATGATATGATTATTAAGTTTATATTTAAGGTAAGGGGTGTTGTAATACGTTTGAGCGTTATTGTATACATATAGTTTTATACGCGTCATGTTTCTTTTATATGTAAGTTTTTTATATGTAAGACATTTCTTGTGTATAGATTTTTATTTGAAGGTTACCACAGTGTCGAATAAATTGTTGAATTAAATACATCGCATTATTTAAATATACTAATATCATCAAGTTATCACACGATTTTTTCAGGTTTGGGAAATAGGAAAAAGTTGTTAGGGGTTCGGTGAATATGGGGGATGTGAGACTAATTCGTAGAGTAACTCATTAATTTGGACAGGACGATGAGGGATGAATGAGCCGGTGGTGAGCACTTTTTTCCTTCAATACTGCATCGAATCGGGTAAATAAATCGCTATAGTATTGCCCCGTGATCGTCCTTCTCTTCTGCAGATAGTTGATGAAGATCACACCTTGGGAATCCCAAAAAATGATCGCCATAACCTTTCCGGCCGATTGAACAGTATTTGTTTTCTTCTGATTCGCCCGGAAAAGTCCACTGCTTCGACTGTTTCTTGGATTCCGGTATGTAGTGGTGGATTCAGATCTCATCCACGGTTACGAAACGGATGAAAAAAATCCCTGGGATTGCGTTGAATCCTAGCCAGACACTCTTCCGAAACGGTCACCCGATTTCGTTGTTGCTCCGGTGTGAGCAAACGCGGGACCCATCGAGCCGAAAGCTTTTCATGCCAAAAATTTTGTGTAGGATAATACCAACGCGTTCCGCTAAGATGCCTGTTGTCTCTGCTGTCTCTAGTTATACTGCTTTACGACTAGCATTCTATTACTGTACTCGTATAAATGAAAATTGTTGACTATATTTTGCTTACAGGTGAGGAACGTAATGGTTTCAATATCAATTTAGCGTTAGCGTATGGTGTGATACGCATAATACACTAATTATTTATGTTGAATATATTATTGTTCATTGTCCAGACAAGCAAAATTATAAATCAAATACACAAATAAAAAAACCGAAACAAAATCAGAAATAACAAGAAAATCGTTGACAAATTAATTTAATTTTATTACCTAATATAAAAAAGGCAGAACTTCAACCGCAAATAATTACAGTTACCTACCTATAAATTCTGGACTTAAATTTAGTAACGACGCATAGATGACATCACAAGTCAAATTTAATTTTTTTTAATTAAATTACTGGAAATTACCTCCTAAATTTTACTCAAAAATAAAAAAGACTAATTTAATTGAAATTCAAAATTGATTAAATTATTTTATCTTAATTTTGGGTGTGAAAATGTGGTTTCTGCGTTAGCAAAACGCCTAAGCGGAAACGGAACCTCTGATATCCTATCCTAAATAGGTGTTAGATGATGTTAAATACTGCAACAGTACTTACCTACATTTATATCAAATAAGATGTTGGAATAGATTTTAAAACAACTTTACGACGTTGTCTGTACGAGTCGGTATTCAAGAAGAAAAATGTATTGCTGAACGACTTTAGGGTGGTAGAGGGTGCTAGAGGGTTCAGATTGTAGTACATTTTTTTTCTGTGTACTAAGTGTATACATCGTATGACACATAAAATTAATCAAATTACTTAACCGTTTTCATTAATACTAAGCAATTTGGTAACTTTCTATTTCTTTGTGCTTATTGCTGGCCGGCGTTACTTTAATGGCAGACAACGTAGACTCCACTTCCACATGGGGCCTGTACTGATCAAAATCTCCCAATATCGGCAGTTCTAATCTATCATAACAAAATTAATAAACATCATTTATTGAGTTGGGTTCATTAATACAACAACAAAAATTATAGTGTGAATAAATTTATTTATTATATTGAACAACCTTATTTATTAGTCATACTGCTTAATAAATCAGTTTATCATATTAATAAAATGACGATTATTACTTACTCAAACAAGAAATTATAAATTAGTGAGTTAATATAATGCAGCAGGTTATTAATTTAATAAAATATTTTCTTAGTTTCTATTTCTTTCAGTTTACTTATAACAAGTTAATTCTTTTAGTAAATGTGTTTATGTGTTTTATTAAAGTATTGATTGTTTGCAATTATTATTAATACAATTAACGCATATACGTTGTATTGATAACTGGGTTTGTTGGACGAATTTTGATAAAAAAATGATTGAATTAATGTACTTTTTAATTATATTTGTGTACATTTTTCGTTCAGTGTAGCTTGTGGCAAATTTTATTTATTTATAAAATAATATTTTAAGATTAAACTACAACTAGACTACTCTGATCATTGTAATTTGCAACTTAAAATTATAACTAATTTGATTTAAACGTAGCAAATACTTGCATTCAGATTCTGGAATTGTAAAAAAATTCTCAAGTTTTTTAATATAAAAGAATTGCTTTTATTCGTGAGAAACACAATAACCTCAATGCTACGAGCAGTATGTTTTAAAAGATGGAATATCATCCAAACGAAATATACCAGCGCTTCCATCTCTTGTAAACCCAGCCAGGGGAAACACCAGAATCGCAAATTGAACCAACTCAACGTTTTTATCTATGCACATCACCGAACAAAAATGATGTATAAATGGTATTTATATGTATGGTCTTTTTCGGTCTGGTGTGTTTCGTCATTTAATAATTTTTTCATCCATCTGTGTACCTTAACGCGCCAGTTTTAGCAAATAGTCGAACCACAGAAATTACAGTTTACCTACATCCCTCAATTATTGTCTTTTGACGTGATGTGATTGATTGTATTCATTGTCGTGTGTTTTTAATTTACAACTTATCTTTCAATTCCTGACGTATTTCCACTTGTAGGTCAATGAAACAGCAAATTAATTAAATACCAATTTATTCCAGAACATATAAAATTATGTTTTTTTATTATGACATTTAATATGTCAAAATACTAATAAGCTAATAATATAAATGGCCATGCCTATCAACAAAAATATCTAAGAAACATTCAATAATGTTAAAGGATATAGGATTAGTGTAAGTTTAATATAACGAATTAAATTGAATTATTGGTATATCAATGTATTACTGTATACAAAAAACCTAGTCAAGAGCTTAAAATTAATATAATTCACTCGTAAATTAAATTCTTCCACTGAAAAACATAATGTTTTATGTTCTGGAATAAATTGGTATTCAATTAATTTGCTGTTTCATTAACCAACAAGTGGAAATATTTCAGGAATTAAAAGATAAGTACATACATAAACGTCATAACATATTAATTAATTTCCAACGTAATCTTAGATAATTTCTCAGAAATGTATACGAATATGTATTACTGTGTATCATGAATCATCATAACACATGTTTCTATTTTTGGTAATATAATGTGCATTGTGGAGACTCTAGCGGCACGTAACCAAGCTCAAATTTTCATCGTGCAAATTTCAGCACTCTATTTGTCGAAGCTGGAGCGTGATGAAAGTTGAATACACACGATAAAGCGTGAGGATAAAATATTAATGGCGATATTCAATTATCCGACTCATACCCCTGTTGACAAATCATGCGATATTTTAATGCCATAGCAGGCATCCGCAATTAATTACATTCCATGCCCATCCTATAATTATTCATTTGGCGGTTATACAGAAAAAGGGAACAAAGCGAACAGGCTCGAGGAAGACAAAAAGCACATGACGATGTAATGCGACCCGGTTATACAAAAACATGCGGCGTTTTTCGGTTAATTAAACAATGTTCTGTTTTCTACAGAAAGAGAACATGTATTTAGAATGCCGGATATTAGCTTAAAATTGGAAGTTTGAAGCTTCTTCGATAATCATTTCGAATTCTTCTGTGTATATCATGCAAATTATTTCAAAGAATAATTGCCGATTCTCCTATTAGAGCTTAAAATTGCTGTATCATTGTTTTCAATTTTATTTGTATATTAGGATGTATGTATATTTACGGGTCGATGGCTGCAGTGGCTAGGCGGCTGACTATTGTTGTGAGAGGACGATAGGCGCCGGGGTTCAATTCTCTGGAAGGACGGTGACATTTTTTCAGAGGGTTTAATCCCGGATCGACCTGCCATTCGCTGTTGGGAGCAAAGTGATTAACAGCGCGGCATCATAAAAGGCAATATGATGCTGTCACAAAGCCATTGAACACTACTTACACACACCAAACTACACCGCAAGAGTTGCAGTGATAGCCAGACAAGCGATACAGTTTACGGAGTCACTGCAACTAAGCACCCACCACATTAAAAAAAAATAACAACTAAGCATTATTAAATGTATATATAATGTATTTTTCCAACCGCCAATTAATTAAACATATTTTTATGTTTAAAACTATGTCGTCCGGAGGTGGAGTCGAACCACCGAGTATGGCTATCGCGGCCCACTCACAACACCCGCTACCCGACGACTCGATTCCACTTAAAAGTGGTGAGCAGGGAGAAGCTAATTTACTTTGTGGTCGATCGCTTAGACAGACCCAGAGTAAGCAAACTAACTCTCGACCAGATTGCATATTTCTTTGTTCGGGTACAACGAGAATCGAAAGGACTAAAACGCCTTTTTTGGAATTGTCTTTCGGGATAAATCCACCTATGCAGAAGGACAAAATTACTGCTTAACACAGTGGTCGGCAAACTTATTAGCCAAAGAGCCAAATATGAACATTAACAATTAAAACAAATGGGAGCCAAATCTGCTTGTTTGGTAAACTTTTATACTAACTACTAGACTACTACTAGACTAAATAAGTAGTACACTGAATAAAACTAAATTTCATACTTAATAAATATTTATTAATGCGAACAATGCGGTTGCATCTCCTTGGAAAGTTTGCGTAAGTCAGGTTTGTATGTTGTTGTTTTTAATTTTAGGCATGATTCCAAGTTCTCATCAATAAGACGACTTCTCAGTTTACTCTTGATAATGTTCATGCTTGATGCTGACCGTAAGAGTCAAGAATACTATTCCAAGCGTTGAAAATGATCATGTCTTCCTTCTCCAGGTCATTCAAAGCAGACCACCTGTGTTGTGAACTAAGATCACATTTTTTCTTCTCTAATATTTCCAATTCAACACAAAGATGTTCGAATTTATAGAGTTATATCTCCTTGTTTTTTAAATCCAGCAATTGTATTTCAAAGCTACCAATGTCAATTTCAAAAGGACAAAATTTTAACTCGGTACTTCCCTCATATTTAAAATAATTGTTTTAAAATGGTGTTCATCAACAGAGGAATTATTTCCTTGGTAATGCTTCATTAGGCTCGGGAAGTGAAACAATGTTTCGCTTTCAAAATCCTGAGAAAAAAATGGATAATTTGTTTTCGAATGTTATTACTTCTTTTAACATCGAAAAAATTAAGTTTCCTTTCCCTTGTAGTTTACGATTAAGCTGATTTAGCTGAGACGTAACGTCTACCATGAAATAAAAGTTTTGGATCCACCGATCGTCTGTTAGTTTTGGATAGTGAACGCCCTTCTCAAGGAGAAATGCTTTAATTTCTGGAAAAAGAAACGCGTATCTCGTCATTAATTTTTTCTCTCAAAATAGCAACAAACCCTTTTTTACACCGGTCATACTTTTGGCTCCATCTGTTGAAATCGTCACAATTTTATCGAAGGGAATCTGATGTTTATCCAGATACTCAATTACAGCATTTGCGATATCTTCTCGACGCGTCTGATCTTTGAGTGACAATAATCCTAAAAGTTCTTCTTTAGGGCCACATTTTAATTGTTCTATCTTTAATGGTTTTGGCAGACAATGGTAACTCTTTAATTCTGTTCAGAATATCTCCTTTGTTCTTAAAATCCCGAAATAGCTCTTCGGATGCATTTATAAAACATTTTTTTATGTATTCGCCATCTCTTAGCTAAAAACAAAACTTGCCGGTAGGATATTTAGTGCTAAATGATGCGTGCTTTCTTGTAAAGTGTCTCTCTAAATTGGACTTCTTGTTATGCGCGAATTGTCGGAAGTCCATTCAAGTTTTGAATAAACGCAAAATTCTCGGTGCACTCAATCTGTTAAGCCTTAACAGATTGAGACATCTAACGGGATAACAATCCACGAATTATCCAAGCTAACTCGGTATCTGCTGTTACTATGTTGTGTGATACTCGGCAGTACTACTTCCGATCGTGTCCAATTGCAGCAATGAGGTTGGAATTAACCCATTGTCGCAGGTGTTTTATGCAATAAGTTGAGTAGCAAATTGAGATGAAATTAGGTCTTGCGGTCGGAGGGACGTTAACGAGATCTGGGCGATCTAAACCACGTGGTCCGGTTCTAATGCTTAATCTATTTTTATTGTACTCCTTTGCATAGTGACTCCAACAATAATGACAATATACCATCAGCGACTATTACAGACATTTTTTGTTTTTTTTTGCATATTGTAGCATATCCCGACGATTTCTAAAAATTCATTTTTACACTTTCCTTTTTTCCATCAGTATGTGTTGCTGATTATATCACTTTACACTGTAATTGTATAACTGACAGTAAAACAACCCTTCCTTTAATAAAACAATAAATACGAAATAGCGTATATCAATATATATTTTTATTAAATTAACTACGAAAATTGCTTCGCTTGTAGATATTTTTGTAAATAATAATTTGGAGTAAAATAACGTAAGAGTATCGCTTGCGCTCTTACACTTTTATTACTCATTGTGTTTCTGAGCAGGAGATATCCACTTTCTTTTAATAAGGTTAAATTTACGCGAGATGTGTAACTTATAGACTGTGCTCGCTTCAGCGAAACACATGAAACGCGAAACTTGCTAAAACGTTTCCGCAATATGACAATAAAATATCTTAAAAGTTATTTTTAGAGTGATAAATAGCGACCCTGGAGGAAGGCAGCGCATGAAATTTTAGGTCGGAGTAGAAAGGAAGCAAAGTGGAATGAAAGAATATCAAATTAGGGCGAATACACCGTGGTTTTTCACTCAACCATTCTGTTTATTTACGACTTTTGGGATTTGAAGCCGCAAGTTGAAAGGACGAATGTTCAAACAGACGGAAATTATAATTGTAAATACCACCGCAATCTGGCTTTGTCTTCGCATATTTTTCGGTTGACTGAAATAGAAAATAAACTGAGTGAGGACTTGTTTCTCTTAGCAGTATAGATAAAAAATGGAGTCGTGAATAAGGTTGCAAATTATAAATATATTATAGGGATTACTTCACAATTTGGAAGAAAATTCCCTCAGTTGTTCATCTATTTCATTTTTGTTATGAAGAAGAAATAAAAGAAAACAAAGAAATGACATAGGCAGTTGAATTGAAGCTAATTACTAAAACCGGGTTTAAATATTATATTAGTCCTTGTATACTACTTTTAAAGCCATTATTATTTAAAAAATAAAAATTGGTGCGAACTATTTTCATTTACATTACACTTACAACTGAGATAACACAGAGTACAGTTTACGGTGTCTGTATATCGATATATTATATATACATACTTATATACAGAGGTACAGGTTTTTGCTACAGATAAAGTTCACATAATTATGTACATTAGCATTGCTCCTTCAATAAAAATATTTAAATATTCGAAATCAGTATGCATTAAAACAAAATATAAAATATACCTTTCTGTTGAACTTCCGAGTAACTACGTATTATCCATGCAGACAAGAATTCGTTCCTTTCAAGTTCTTCTGCGCTTTCTCCTTGGCTATACGTTCACAGAATTCATACATAATTTTTTTTTGATTTTTTCGGGACCGTGCTCCGAAGGTAATGCAAGTTATTTTTATGCAGGATTGCAATTTGCTACAAAAATCGATATCCAATTTTACAAGCCCCATGTCTACAGAGAATTACTTTTTATGCATTAGATTTTATTAGAGTTTGATCCTATCATAACTACAAAAGTTGGCGGTAGCGAAAGTACAAAATTGAGTTGAGGGAATACTGAATACAGTTTGGCATAATACAATCAAAGCAGTAATATTACTTCAAACTTAAAGCAGAGTTTTTAGTACCTGCACAATGTTTCGGAATATAAGTTTCTTCTATTACAGACAAGTAATGAAATATATGACTACGTAACTCGAGATAATCGCATCATCTTAATTAGCTATACTTAAATACTTGCTAAATTATTGATTGACATATTTGTTGCAGGACGACCAGTGATATTTCCAACCAACAAAACACTTACAGCAGTATATGGCCAGCCGTTAACTTTAACAATGGAATTTTGTGCCAACCCACCCTATTCCAAAACATTTTGGATTGTCAAGGATAAAGTATACTCTCCAGGGGATGCAGATTCCAATATTATGGCATACGCTATTACCGTAAGTTTGTACATGAATCATAAAAAAAACTGTGTAATTTTATAATGCATTACATTGTTGACAAAATTTAATTGAACCTTCAAAGAACTAAAATTTCTCTCTTTCAAGTTGAACTCTTTTGTATTTTTAATAATATACATAGTTAGTGGTTCAACATTCAATCCATTTATTGCACAAGAACAAATAGTAAGTTATAAAAAGTTTGTATTTGTAAAAAGTGCAGTTAACATGAATAATTACATTCACAATGAAAATACAACCGTATCAAAAGGAAAAGTCACAATGTCAATTAACCTAGTCAAAAACAAAATAACTGTAATAATAGGTATGTTTAATCGAATTGCTGGAACGCCCTATTTTAATTTCTCTAATTAATTCCAATCTGCGGTGTTTCCGAAACGATATTTTAGATAACTAAATTTATGTCAAATGACAAAAAAAGTATCAGTACAAAAACTTAAACAAGAAAGTTAAACAAAAATAACGTTGCAATATAAATATACTCTATATGGTCATCGTGTGCATCCTATTCTTACGTGTCAATCGCTCAAAAGTAAGAAGATTCTTTTCTAAGTAACTTCAAAGATTAAATCCATTGATCTTGCAGACCACTTCTAACCTCCATTACAAGCAACCCAGTAGTTTTTAAAGAATGAATGAGTTGAATTAACTCGGTACCACCAATCGCTCAAAACAGTCAATGGTAAATTGTTAGAATTCTGCAAACACTCCTCTTAATAAGTATGAATAGCGAACGCTGCTTAAATTTTTATCATAAATTTCAATCTGAACTTCATTATCTTCCATTAACGTTAACGCGAAATGAATGTTGCTTTGAAAATTTACATTCATCCATCCAAATACTTTTAAATAAAAAAAATATATTCTGGTCGAAAATCCACACAATTTCCTTTCAAACAAGTCCAGGATTATTCGCATAGGCTGAATAGTAACGAAAACTTTAAACATAGACAAATAGATGGTCTTTCCCCTCCCTTATTATGACAGATACGAAAAAATGTCGCTCAAGAGAATTATGTGGTATGAACATTTTAGATTTGGATATAGTAGTTATACCCTCTAGCAGTAAAATCAGGAACTTGAAAATAATTGCAGCAGTTTCTCGTAATCACTTTTGCTATCAATATTTTTCCCCGCGGGATCTGGACAAATACTTTCCGCTACTACAGCCGCTTACCTCTCGTATTGTGGGTTTATCAGTGTGAGGATAAATAAAATAACTTGCAGGTAAAATTTTATTCGTTAGATAATTACAATGAAACGTTTATTGAGTGTTGAATAGAAGTTATCTGTAAGATAAAGGAATGTAGTTGCTAAATTTTATCTGCCAGTTAGCATCACTTTTATCCTCACATTGATAAACCAACCCTTAGTGGTCCACTCTGTACAATTGAATATATTTAACTCTCCGTGAAAACAATTCATTATAGGTAGCCAGAAAAATTAAACTTTTGATATTCTTTTACAAATCAACTGCCATAATTTCAGGTCAATTAAGTTGGCCTTCCCAAATTATTTTTTTTTAAGTTTATATACGCTATAATTTTGCACACATTTTGCACAGTTTTGCACTACCATAACAAAATTTTGCACAGCTGTACGAGATAAGTTGGGGAGGGGGAGGCCAACTTAATTGACCTGAAATTATTTCATTCGCTCGCAAACAGTTTTACCTGCAATTTGTACCTTGAATATAAATAAGTCTATTACATCGAACTAAATTTATTGGGATTCCATTATAAATGTTACGCCATCTGTTTCAGAATGCATCGTCGCCCAACTGTCACCAAGCTGTTCTTTACATGAACCGTGTGACAAGCGAAGATGTGGGAGAATACATTTTGATCGTCAGATCTTCTATTGGCCTATCCGAAGGTGTGTTCAACGTTAATATGACATATGCAAGTGGCTACAACGTTCCATCGGCCTCAAGCAGTATCGCAACACCAATCATTGCGCGGCAAATGTTCGCGAATTGTGACTTCGACCTATTACTATCTGTTACGATATTATTAATAATAAGAGTAACTCGTTGCAATTATTGACTGATATGACTGTGTAGACACAAAAGTTTATAACGATATTGATAATGAATTAATACTGACCGTATATTTTACAGATGGAATATGTTTATATAATATTATAATGATAAGACGATTATTTGTTTTGTAATGGGAGGGAAATTGTAATACATAATATTATATATTTTAAACTGTGTAAGTCTGCGTATTTCCCGATAAAAAAAACAAAAGTGGTAAACGTAAATGTATAGTTTTTTATTTTTTTGCAAGATAAAATGATAATATGTATAAAAAAATTTGTTAATAGGCGGCGCTTAAATGTATAAATTATATATGTAATTAAAATTAATAAATTATACGTCCAAGTGTTATATTTATTTCGCGTTTAGATTTTTCCCTGTCCTGTACCTTACGAAAAATAGAATTATGCCATAACTACAGTAAAATCTGCTTCGAAACTTTTTCAAACACTGCCAACGTATTTATATACAAAATTATAATACAGTTACGTCAGCAAAATAAATATTTTCTTAGTGTAACTAAATAAATTGTTTTTCCAGAATTTGTGGTGGTAACTAGAATATTAAGTACTACGCAGCGTCATATTAGATTGTTGACATCTGTGTGAACCTTATCAAATCTAAGGCCACGGCTTACCAGCCTAGAAACAAAAACGACTATATAGTTCCAACACACCGATCTCTGCAACTAATATTTGGGCGTACTTCTGAGTTTGCCAACTATTTTTATTTGCGTGGTCATCATAAATATCTTGTTGTAAAAGTACATACACTGTTTGCAGTACTCGCTCTATATTGTATACCACATCCTGTTCTTTTCATTACTTTTTGCAGGATAGACGGAAATGGGCAATCTTGGTATACATTCTAGCAAAACTTGAAGTGAAAAACTGACATAACTGAAAGACGCAGGTCAAATTTATATCAGCAGGCATATGAAATCAATTTTTTTTATGGGCCGTGCTGTGTGACTAGCACAAAATGCTTTAAACATTATCAGTAACTAAAATGAGGAAATGTGTATTTTGTTTCATTTTGAAGTTAAAGCAAGTTAATAAAATGCGATTTGAGAAGGAAGAAGAAAAAGCCAATAGAAATATAGTTTTATTTTTACTCTGTATCCCCAAAACAATTTCCAAAAATTAACGCCACAGGTTTCAGACTATAGTTAAATTTCGTGAAAATACTCTTCTTATTTAAGCTAAAAAATGCTGGAAAACCTTCTTCCCTCGTTTTTAATTTACTCCAAATATAGCTATAGGTACCTACCTACTTACATTAAAAAAGCTAGGAAATGATTCGCTACAAAATCATCTATGTAATTTTATTTTTTTGATTAGGTTGGTAACAACACTAGTTTCAGATAGGCATAAACGTTGTGAATTTTTATTGGTTCATTTCATTTAAATGATTTATTAAGTATGGTGTTGTTATCTTTCTTTAAGAAGAATATTGTGTGTATTCATTTCAAAAATATGGAATTCAAATATTTAAATGTGGCGTCATTTAATTGAATTTTGATATGTTGAGTTAGACCATAGATAAGGTACCAATTGATCGGAAACCCACGTGTGAACACTTGGAGCAAAGCACATGTACTCCCTCTTACGTCCTTAGTCATGAACTAAATCGAAAAGGCGGGTAATATGAATTATTTAAATGATGTATTATGAAAATTTGTGTTCATTCACCGCTATTAACAGAGATTAATTCAGATGCCTAGCTCATCTACCAGTGAGTAGTAAGATGAACTAGATTTCTAAATTAATCTCCGTTAATAACGGTGAAACGAACAACTATTGTATAAACATATCTTGTTTTTATTAGAAATATACAATAAGTCTATGCATTAATACAGAAATTTGTATATTTTTGGACATAATTGTAAATGCGGGAAACAGACAATAAAACACGATTTTAAAACGTTTAACAAGTTATATCGGGTCTTAGACAATAGAAGAACTACGCAAAGCTACAATATCTTTCACACAAAGGCTATGAAGAGATAGAAGAACTACGAAAAACTACACCATCTGTCACACAAACGCTATGAGAAGATAGAAAAACTACAATATCTTTCACACAAACGCTATGAAGATATAGAAATAGTTATTGTGTTACCCAAATGCTATGAAAATATTAGATAAAGCGAAAATAATTACAGCTATTTATTCAAATCACACACTAGCACTACGAAAAGATGTCTACGACCCATAACAACAAAAACAATAATGGCGAGTTGTGGCGAGTAAACAGCGTGCAACGAATCCTGTGGCACCTGCGCACTTACTGCGTACTACTCCCAACGACATCTCGTAGGCTTAGTCATGTACTACTAATGTTTGCCCCAACTTTGCCATAAGAGATTCTACCCCGTGAGTTAGACCTGTATTTAACTATTCCTTAGTCTGTGATGATAAACATGTTTAACCTCAACTGCAATTTTCCCGTCCATACCGAAAAAAACATTCTTTTTATTGTACATGCACTGAAATTAATACTTGCTATTCACCTTTTCTTATTTTTGGTGTAATACCACATTGATCTTAATTAGCAAATTCAATTCAAACTATACGGTACAATCGTTAATTTCGCCTTTTGTTACTTCATCATTAACGTATCTTTGAGATTTATCAATACGTAAATTATCAATGCCAACAAAAGTATATTACATATCCTTAATCAAATGTAACAGATTTGAGTAAAAATGCATTAAGTTATAAACATATTTGCTATTTATAATATCCAAATCTATGTGGTAAATTATATTATTAGGTTTACTACAGAAAATTACAGATTCTTCTCATGTATAATACGTCCCAAAACGCTACCCTCTCGTGGAGAAGTACTGAAATACTATCGCTAGTTAACATGACAAACTTCTTTATACCCGGGATTTTTTAAGAATTTCTGTAGGAACATAGATGGCACCATGTACATCATTTTAAACCTAAATAAATAAATTAACAGAAAATTATAACATTATAATTTATAAATACTGCTTTAGCACAAAAAAATCCTTTACAGATATATTGAACCTTGGTACCCAATCCATACCGACCACAATTAAATTATAATTTCTGTTCTACTACATATATATCTACTGATTAGTGATTACTCTCAATATGTAGTGTTCTAATTTATCAGGACACTATTGCGAACTTTATTATTTTTAGATCTACACAGAATTGTTTAAATTTGTAAATTGCGGTATTACGTACTTCAATTGTAGGATGCTTTGCGTGTAATGGATTTATGTACAGCGTTAGATTACCAAAGGTTGGTATACGATATGGTGGTGTAATATCAAAAATAAATTAGTTATTAAATGACTAATGATACAAAATTATCTTACTTGAATTTAATTAATCTCATCCAAGTTAAGCTCTAACTCACAAGCTATCGTTTAGTGCTGTTAATCTAACATGTATACATCAGATATAAGAAGACTTCAAATTCTTAGTTAACTAAAGACTGAGTTTATTGCATATAATTATATAGTGATCTTTGTTTGTATTGTCGTCATTTTATTATTATTATTCAGTCTTACGTTTAATTTATTATTTAATGTATTACTGTTTATCGTTGTTTCTCCTAAAGGAACGACTGTTCTCTACAGTTTAACTTTAATAAATCCATCAATGTTACATCATTTCAGCATATTACAACATTAACAGGAATTAAACTAAAATGAAGTAATTTTACATTATTAATCAGTTATATTTGAAGGAGTTCGTTACTTATAAGACTGTTTTCTTGTCAACTTTAATAACTCTAAAATTATATTAGAGATAAGTAGTAGAAGGAATGTTGGTTGAATGCATGGCCGTCCTCTATCAATCACTCTCTATATATACAGATGTGTGCAAAAAAATGGGACAACTCTTATTATGACCAAATAAACGAACAACAATATTTTATTTTATTCTATCTTAATTGTTACAACAAACTTTAAAACGATAACATTTTTTAATAGAGAATAAAGAGACCTTTAAAACGATATACCTATCAAAAGCCTATACTTCCCATTAAAAAAATGGGGGTTGTACCTGTCATTCGAAGGGACTTCTTGTTCTGCATTCATTTTGCGATTGAGACCCTGACAGTTTTAATACTTTACTTAACGTTTGTACAAATAACAAAATACTGTCAACATACCCAGCTGCTAATCATTACCTTACGATCTGTCAGAGGAATAATTATTTCAATTATTTATTGTTAGGGCAGTGGAACATAAAATTATGTATGTAACTCGTACATAAATGTACTTTCTTGGCCGAGTCGAAGCCAAGAAAGTACTGCTTTATATATTTGTTACATAAATAGCTATTATATTACATAAAGAAAGGAGTAAGTTCATAAAATGATCAACTATTTTTCGATTTTCAATGGCAATATTATTGATTTTCAAGACTGAACCTCTCGTAGCGACTACATCTCACTTTTGGCATATTTGTATATGAATGTCTTTTTAGTTATGAAAATAGATGAATTATAGGTGTGCGTACTGTGCATGATCATGCAACAATACCATACGATGACTGCCTACAAACTACATATTTCACTAATACATACTCGTACGAATATGCTCAAAACTAGATGGCGCAAGACTTCGAATCTGTAGTAAAGTAAAAATTAATTAAATACTTATAGATGCGTAACATTTTGGCTGAAATAACATAGGAAAAGTGAAGACTAGAATATTGGTTGTAATATAAAATATATTATACTATAAATATAAACTAAAACCGCAAAAATAAAATATAACATTATATACAGGGTGACATAGAAAAAACTACAATGCATAGCAACATGTGATCGAGGACCAAGAAATAACAAAAAAAGTTCCTATACACAAATGTCCGACTGCTTTTTGTTTTCAAGTTATAAACCGTTTTTTATATTGTTCTCTATTTTACTTTACCTAGGCAAAACCTTCTGCCATTAATTTTATTTACCGATGAAGCAGGTTTCAGTCGTGATGGCATTTTGAATATTCACAATATGCATTATTGGAGCGATGAAAACCCTCAACAGAACGTAATACGGAATCACCAGCATTGGTTTTCCTTTAATATGTGGGCAGGTATAATCAACAATTATCTAATTGGTCCATTTCGAATGCCTAGACGATTAACAGGCGAACTTTTTTGGAAAACGAACTGAATACTTTATTAGAAGATGTCCCATTGAATATTATAAGAAGAATGTACTACATGCATGACGGAGCGCCAGCTCATTATTCTAGGAGAATAAGGTAATTTCTGCAACGAAAAGTTGAAAATAGGTGGATTGGTCGTGGGAGACCTATACCATGACTAGCTCGTAGTCCCGACCTTAATCCCCTCGATTTTTCATTTCGGAGATTTATGAACTGTGAAGTGTATTTCGCAGGAATAAATAGTGAAGATCAGTTATGGAACAGAATTATGGAGTCTGATGATAGATTTCGTAATAGTACTAACATGTTTCAAAGATGCCGTCAGTCGTTAACAGGAAGATTGGAAATGTGTATTCAAGTACAAAGTCACCAATTTGAACACCTTATGTAGAACTAATATGTATCTTATATTTTTTAATGTTGTTTTGTTTAATAAAAACCTATTAACTTCAACAGCTTCTAACTTGAAAACAGAAAGCAATCGGACATGTGTGTATAGGAACTTTTTTTGTTATTTCTTGGTGCTCTATCACATGTTGCTATACATTGTAGTTTTTTCTATGTCACCCTGTAGAAGAATCGTATCTAGGGATTCTTGGACCGAGTTTTATTGGTTGCATATGTACTTTAGAATTCAATGTATTGAGCAAGTATATTTCAATATATTTTCTGTATAAATGCGATAGCGTAAGGCAATAACACCCTAATACTCTGATTACAAAATATATTTATGCGTTGTTTGTTTCAGGTAAAATCTTTTAGTAGTTCTGCACCAATTGTCTAATGACTAGCTTGATGGTATAAAGTGTTTTTCATTGTCTTCATTAGTTTTGGATTATCTTTTCATTGTATGGTTGTATATAGTTATTTTAGTGAATAAGGGAGAATTTGTTTTTGTATTTCTGTATATTGGAAGTTCGTGATACCACGTCTCAACAGTCGCAAGTTGCATGTAATAATAATCACTTATTGAAAAATATTATAAATTCAATATCAACTAAATATCGCGAAAAGGCAGCTGCGCTACTTTGTGATTTTCATTGATGAAACCCAACCACTTTTTATAGAAGAAATATATAGGGATGAACAACTCGACAAACTTAATGATTCCAAAATTGAGGCAATTTTTCTTGGGTGTTTTCTTCGTGAGAGGATTCAGCAGCTTATTAAACGTGGTAAAAGCTGCACACATGCAGTTGTAGTAGATTCCTATTAGGACTAGGCAGGAAACCTTTCTCCACATAAGTTACGCTTATGAAGTATATATTCTATAATGGATATGAGTAGATAATACGGATGGTGAAAAATTAAAAAATCGGAAATATCTCCAAAACTGTTGGAAATAGACAGAATAAAATCGGTATAAAAACGGAATGAAATCAAATTTTACATCAATTTACGTAAAAATTGCTATACCATGTCATAAAAAAAAATCAAGTTATTCATGATTTTAAAGATGGGAAACTACAGATCCCTATTTAATCACCCTGTAACATAAATGCAAACATTTTCTAATAAAAGGCGTGCCCTCTTTCACGATTAAGCGAAAAGTGAAAACCGCATGTTTCCAACTTTCGCAGTTACGGAGATATTGCCAAACGCCGAAGAGTCTGCAGATGTCATTTTTTTCGAAAAACGTCACGTAATTCGGAAACGGTACAACTTAGACTCAATGTAAGCTTATCAAAGTGCTTTTTAAATTTAATAAGGAATCAAAAAGTGCAATAATATACAGGCTGTTCCATTTAAAATAATAAAGTTAGTATCTATTTACAGTAGATCCGAAAGTCTGCCATTACTGATAATAATTTTAAAATGTGTAGAATTTGATTCGAGGCAACATTTATATGAAACATTTTTTCAAAAAATTAATAAGCCGGCTATAATAATACTGTACTGACTAAAAATACTAACAAATAAATCTCTTGCGAATTCTTGCAGGACTAGAAAAACCCACTAGCGAACAGTACATTGATACTGATGTAGTTGTGGAGTAAGTAAACTTTTGAGAAAACGAATATTTAATTTTTACTCCAACGTATTCATTGCCCGCTCTACCCTTTCTTAATACAATAGAACTAACAAAGATAAACCGATAGTCTGATTATTCAGGTAAATCCAAATATATAGCAAATAAACCTATAGTACGGAATAAAATAAGGTCGTTAAATTGAAACGGAAATTTGTGATGTGTATAGAAATATAGTACTCTTCAAGCCATCTATGTTTCAGTTGCGACATGAAATATAGTTTGAACGATATGATGAAAATTTAGACGCAGAAACGTCCTCTTAATATAAAACTGGCAAACTAAAAATCCAGACCCGCAAGGCTAGATAAAATTTCGAAAGAAAGTGCATAAACATTTGGTATGTTTGTGTTTAAATTTAGAAGTTTACATTGTGTATTTTTTTAGTACCTAGACAATTTTTATAAAGATAAATGTTTTTATTTATCGGATATTGTCGTCATTCGGTTTTTATTATCGAAGCAGTCACGCCTCAAACTAATCACATTAAGCGACGCTCACTTCACATACTAGTATCTACAGTAATGTATTTTTAATGTAATTCTAATAATTACTACAATTAGAAGCCAATTATTAAGTACATGGAAATTAATGGACTTATAAGGTTAAAAAAAGTAATTACCACAAATAATTTTTTTAATATTTAAATATCTACAAATCAGTCTAGTTTCAACGTATGCCATTAATATAAAAGTACAAGCATAGCTCTAAAAAAGTAGGTGTTTTCAAAGAATTTTTTTTTAGATAATTTAGTAGAGAGGCAAAATGAAATCACATATAATAAGGAATGTTGAAATAGCATTTTATAAAGATAAATATGAAATTTCTAAAACTTAAGTGTATATAAAGCTAGCGTCATCTTTGGTAAAATAAATTATTACGTGTAATATATAAATATCCAAATATAACAAAAATAAATGGGATTGTACGTAATTAAAGAGAATCATCCTCTCCAATAGTATGAATATTGTGACGTTTTCGTAGATTCTCTTCTAACACTGACGCGTCATCCATGGAAGAGGTTGAAGAACCTACACAGAATACATTTAATTTAATGTTTTATCCTTCTTTTCAATTTACCATCATCTAAATCCACTTGCAGATACTCAAGTTTCTTTTGAGAAAGTACATATCTCTTATATTCTTCGGAATGTATTAGTTGGTACCAACTTATCATACAGATAACAGCAATAAAAAACAAATTGGATGTGATACCTAAAAATAAAAAGTTTTTATATACATAATAGCATCACCTAATAAAAAAGGGTCAAAAGATCAACATTAAGGATTTTCAAAAGATATCATTTAATTTGAATTTGATATGATTTACCGATAATGGCTGATATGATTGGCCAATTAAACATCACATATCTCAAACCCGAAAAATGGGCGTTAAGTAAAAATTTTGCAGAATATATTTCAATACGTGTAGACTGTATCTCAACATAAACATCAGTAACGGCTTCATTCTGAAATAAAATTTACATATTACACTGCAAACAAATCTAATAATAATTACCTCGATTTCATAATAATCTTCAAACAGTTCAATATTTATAGTTTGCTTTTCTTCAACAGTTCCAATTAATAACAATGGACTATATGCAACAGTATAAATTAAATCCAAAACGAAACTTCGATAATGTAACATAGCGGAACGACATGACCTAGTTATTAATTTATTGCTTTTACCTCTAAAATCAACGCACACCATAAACATACCTAAAAACACCACTATAAATTCAAGTTTATACAGTATTATAATACGCACCTAGCTGTTTATTAACTGGAGACTCGGGCATCTCTAAAACTAGTTCCACTCGATAAGGCTGTCCCATCATGAGTAGCTGCTGTCGTTTTGTAAGCTCTACATGAGCTGAAGGAAAGGAACACATTGAAGACTCCTCGCAAGGTCTAACATGAGAATTGTTATACATCATTCAATAGTGTATAAATTAAACTGTATGCTTACTTAAACTGTAGGTGTACGTGTTTTTCGTGAGATGCTTTTGGTACATAAGCATAATAGAAAGCCAAATACATAAGAATAGAGAGCCATACTAATAAAGATGTAATAAATGCAACAACTGTGCCCCGAAACAGGGTAGTTTTTAACTGACTAATTCCACTGTGAGTTTTTGTCTTAAATAATTCTATAATACCATGCACAAACACTATTAGCGGTAATTTAATATTATTTCGGAAAGATTTACTTAAACTGGTACCGATATACGTAACTAGTCCCATTTTAAAACTTATTTTCTATATACATTCATTATTCTTACTTCATACAATCGAACACCAACTTTAAAAACTTATGTATATGTCAGATTCTGTCCAATTCAAAGTTCGAAAGATAACCGCAAAACAAAAAATTCTAAACCTTGGCAACCGTATACACTGTGTTTGACTGATATTTGAATGACACCAACCAACATCAACCATATTCTACAATAATAACATTCACATTCCGACGAATGTTCAGGCGGCGCTATAAATGAAGGGTTCATACATAATTAGCAAGGAGTGATATCTTTAAAGACGTGCGATACTCAAGGTTTCCATTGTGATGATTAAAAAATACTTGGAAAAGTGCGCGACGCTCAAATGTTTTTGTTTGACTTGCATTCATTCGATTTTGGTTACACAAACTATACATCTCACATAAATAAATACCCAGCTCTACAGCTACAGGGAGCACTTGAACTATTTTACGGTTTAATGGGTCGCACGCAGGGAAAGAGGTGTTAGCTAGGTTAGGCCACGTTAGGCAATATAAACAATAACAAACCTGTTCCGCACTAAGAATTAATTTGGAGAGAAGAATGATATGCCAGAGTATTATATGTATGTACATTATTATTATTGCCTGTCTAACCAAGCAAACATTCTCTAATTAGGTCGTATCTATACTAAGACCTGCATAGTCAATAGAAAATGGCGGAAAATTCTCTTTATGTATAAAGAAAATGAGCGATTCTCAACCTGTGAGGCGCGCCCTCCTAGAGAGGCGCGATACACCTAAAGAGGGGCCGCAAGTATATCGAGAAAAAAGATAAACCAAATTTTTTTTTCTACTTCCATACTTTAATTGTATTATTAGATATGCTGAACCCGTACTTTAATGATGTCCATTACGATACAGCTTTTCATTATGATACAAGTTGAATCCAATAGGAATACAGATTTTTTATTACGATACAAGTGTACATTCAATAGGAATGCGACATATTCAATATGGCAGTGGCTACATGTCTGACAGATATATAAAAATTAATCAAACTTGACAGTTCTCTGTATCTATTTGAATATAGTAAAAATTAAAGAAATAGGTACGTATGATATGGGGTTGTAGAAAAAAATGTGTATGCAACTCGCACTTAATGGCTATTAAGACACTCGTAATTCTCATACTCGTGTCTTAATAGCTATCATTAAATACTCGTTGCATAATATATAGGGTGTTTCATAATATATGCGCAGGACTTCAGAATGTGATACCTTGTCAAAAAATTTGAAAAAAAGTTTATATCAATTTACCCTCTAGAATGCACCATTTTCGAGATACAGGGTGTTGAAAATTAATAAAAAAAATTCGTTGTTTGGAAATATCTCCGGAACCGTTTATCGTAAAGAAAACAGCTTTTGTAACCATCTTCTACTTATAATAAGCTAAGTTGTGTGCGCGAAAAAATTCTTCAACTTCTACACCACTGGAAAAAGTACGGTTCTGAGACGCCCATTTGAACCGACAATGTTTTCTACACAAAAAATGTACTATTGGTCATGAGCTTTCTAAAGTTGACCGTTTTCGAGAAAAATCAACTTTTATGTTGAAAAACATGGTAAATTTTTTGAAATAAAAGTTTTGTTTTACTAAAACATTAGAACAAGCAAGAGAAGCAAACGTTAACAACATACACCCTGTACATATATGTAGGTACTCAACAAAATTACGTTTAGTATATTTTATTTACATAGATATGTATACATGCCTTTAACAAAAATCAATAAACAAAAATATTAACAACTTAATCAAATTCAGTACAAAATTTGCAATTAAAAATAAAAAATTGAAAAATAATATGATATATTTTTGTCATGCTGCTTCGCTCTGGGCAAGTTGGTTCGTCTTGTTAATCTAAACGAGAGGACAAACTCTCAGGAAGGCACACTAACTCGTTTGAGCGCTGTGACAGTTACATTTTCATAAATTTTTCTGGACAACATTTTCATCATATAAATGGTACCTAGCTCAATAACCGTTTGATGAATCTGCTTCCCCCTCGGCAAGTAGGTTCACTTTGTTAATCTAAACGAGAGGCCAAACGCCCAGCAGGGCACATTAGCGCCTTATAGGGCTAAATTTTCATCGATATTTTCGCGAGAACCGTTTGATGAATCTGCTTCGCTCTGGGCAAGTTGGTTCGTCTTGTTAATCTAAACGAGAGGACAAAACTCTCAGGAAGGCACATTAACTCGTTTGAGCGCTGTGACAGTTACATTTTCATAAATTTTTCTGGATAACATTTTCATCATATAAATGTTACCTAGCTCAATAACCGTTTGATGAATCTGCTTCCCCCTCGGCAAGTAGGTTCACTTTGTTAATCTAAACGAGAGGCCAAACGCCCAGCAGGGCACATTAGCGCCTTATAGGGCTAAATTTTCATCGATATTTTCTCGAGAACCGTTTGATGAATCTACTTCGCTCTCGGCCAGATGGTTCATCTTGTTAATCTGAACGAGAGGACAAACCCCCAGGAAGGCACATTAACGCGTTTGAGCGCTGTGACCGTTCAAACTTTCATAATTTTTCTGGACAACATTTTCATCATATAAATGTTACCTAGCTCGATATCCGTTTGATGTATCTGCTTCCTCCTCGGCAAGTAGGTTCACCTTGTTAATCTAAACAAGAGGGCAAACTTCCAGCAAGGCACATTGACTCCTTTGATTTCGGTCTAATCTCACTTAATGGCCGAGATATTTAAGAAAACCGAATCTAGCCGATTTCTAGCCCGGCATTTGTCGAATTTTCGATCTCCGAGGGGTGGAAAGGATTGTACTCATCGCCCTGAGTGTTGTACCGAAGAGATTTCGCTCCTATCTCTCTTAATAGCCGAGATATTAAAAAAAAAACGAAAAAAAACTAGCCGGGCATTTGTCGAATTTACGATCTCCGATGGGTGCAAAAGATTGTACTCGAGCTCCGAGTGTTGTACCGAAGAGATTTCGGTCCTATCTCTCTTAATAGCCGAGATATTTCAAAAAAAAACGAAAAAATCTAGCTGGGCATTTGTCGAATTTTCGATCTCCGAGGGGTGGAAAAGATTGTACTCATCGCCCTGAGTGTTGTACCGAAGAGATTTCGGTCCTATCTCTCTTAATAGCCGAGATATTTCAAAAAAACGAAAAAAATCTAGCCGGGCATTTGTCGAATTTTGTTGTTTTAACCGATATTTCTTCTTAAGCGGGTTTGTGTTAAACGGATTTCACTGTATGTTATAAACACGTTATATTGTGTTAAATGGGTTGTATATGTATCAGTGTCAGTATCGAATGTAAGCCTTACCGCAGGCACTCTTTATTATCGACGTGAGTAAAACAGCTGATAACTGGCAGATTTCTGATTGTTTGCGTGTACAAGGCGGATACATTTTTGCTCCCCATGGTTCAATTCGTTCAATTGTAGTCGTTAGTATTCGTTCGTACCATCTGCACTCGAACAGACTGTCATTTTTATTGCAGGTATGGCCACCTAGACGTTGCTCCCCGAACTAATCGTAAAAAGTTATAAAGAAGCGTAGTTGTAATTCAGGAGTATAGTTACACTAATACGCGCGAAATTTGAATTCATACAAAATGTTATATAGACATCATAATTAGAGTAGGCTATGTGAATAGGTTGTTACTTTAGCCACTTTCACATATGACATTTATTCCTTGACATTTAATTTGAGGTTATAAAGGTTATAAACTAAAGTTACAATAAAATGTCAAGTAATAAATGTCATTATGCGATAGTGGCTAAAGCAACGATAAAAAACATTTACATAGCCTACAAGAACAGATTTTTTAAATATATTTTACATAAATATTTGCATTTCAATGTGATACAAAATTCAGTAATACCCAAGTTTCTATTTATCAGTGAAATAGGAGTAAAATATGACGATGAAACTTAAAATTTATTGATTCTTGCATTTGTACATTATTTGTGGTTTACTATTTAACTGAATTTTATAATACCTAAAACTTGCTACAATACAGCAGTTGAATTTCTATATTTATGAAATTTCGCCTTTGCCTGTAAAAATGTGATTCTAGGTACATCAATGCGTGTACTACCTAAGCATCCCAACAAACAAAATTCAAATTTCGCGCAATTATTTTTAGTAACTTCAACGCTGAAACATGAAATGACCTAAAAATTGTGTCAGATTAATAGTTCTTTTTATACGATTATGTTGTATTTACTAAAAATAATTGTGCGAAATTTGAATTTTGTTTGCTGGGATATTACACTTTTTGATCCTGAATTGTTCCATAGTACAGTGTGCTACAGCTGGCTGTAATTATTATTGCACATATTATACAACACTAATACACAGACGTTGTTTACATCAGTATATAAACACCATACAACACTAAAGTAAACTATGTCCACACACAAACAAAAAATATATACTAGAAAAATTAGTAAATCTGAAAGAAGTACAAGTACGAGGTAAGATATATATAACTACCACGAGATGGCGCGAGCGGTAACGATTCGAAATAATTTGTATAAATTGGTTTCTAGTGCAAACGAATGATTTGAATCTGCATTCAAAGGTGGCGCTTAGTTTCATAGAAATTGTTTCCAGAATATGGCGGTAATGTCATTAAAATTTAAATAAAGGTACATATTAACAGCCCAAGCGGCGGGCGATTTTTCAAGCACGACAGCGAAGCCGGAGCGCTTGAAATGTAGCAAGTGTTTTAATGACCAGTTATCCACGAATTCTTTATACTATTTATTTTATTGGTGTATTTTAACATCATGTTTTATTGGCTTCAATACTACAAATAGAAATGCATCGAAAACCGAGGCATGTCTGTAATTCATAATCAACGAAAGAGGAAATCGACGGAACCGAAGCGTCGAAAACCGAAGTATGCCTGTACTTTTTCTCCTAATTCAAAAATTAATTGAATATCTATTATTATTAATTATTTATTATTACTTCTTTAACTTTATTATACACCGTCGTTTTCTACACAAATACGACCTATTTTTGGTGAATAAAGGCGGGTTCTGACAGGCGCGTCGTCGCTGTGAGCTGTGGCGTGGTGTGAAAAAATGAAAATGTGACATTTTATGATGAGTTACTATAGAAACACCTCGTAACCATCGTAACATCTATTCAACGGTCTAAACGTCCAAACCGCCTTGCAAACCTGCTTATTTTCAATTGTAAATTTATAGAAAAATCTTGCGTAAATTTGTCAATTATAGCTGTGTTTTTGCAGCCGTTTCCAACGGTTGGAAGTGGTTGGAAGTATCAGGAGTATGCGCATTACAATAAAACCGAACGCTTTTATTGTAATGGGCATGCTCCTGATACTTCCAACCGTTGGAAATGGCTGCAAAAACAAAGCTTATAGCTTTCGTTTTACATACGCTTCGCTTCAGTTGCGACGTCAACTGAAGTATTACGGAAATGCAAGAACCAAGTAAAACACAAAACGAACGCTTCTTATAGGTTAGGTGAAGCGTATCACAACAAGTGATGCGCTATTAGTCTGCTTCACATTCATCTGAAGCACTTCAGTAAAGTGCATCGGAAAAGTGCATTTCCATACCACTTGATTTTTTAAAAAAGAACGCGGTTGGTAACTGAAGTGAAGCAAAACTTCAGAAGCGCATGTAAAACGAAAGCACCTAATGTGAAAGAAAAATAGCATATTTTATTTGAGGAAAGTTACTTCTCATGGCTTGCTCTCTATAACATGAGCACGCCATGAAAAGTATTACTTTCCCTCCGTCTAAAATACATAAGATACTTTTCCGGCTGAAGCAAGCAGCTTCAGATAAGGCCTTTTCCTTTGCTTTTCAGTGTAGTGCAATTTACACTACAATTTTTACAGTGCTGCAACGAAGCCAAAAATACAAAGGAACGAATTGAGTGTAGACGTTGATTGAAGGAATACATAAAGATGCGCAACCTATGACAGTTGACAGAAATCTCAGATCTCTTAAATGGAGATTTGCATTTAAGGGATCTGAGAGTTCTGTCAACTGTCATAGGTTGCGCATCTTTATGTATTCCTTCAATCAACGGTGTAGATGAATTTATAACATAATCTCAACCATCAACTCATCATAATGTGACTTGACAAAAACCGAATAGCACTTTCTGAATTCAGACATTATGTGGTTACTAACTAATTCTTTATAAAAGTGACCTCCAGAACTATATTTAAATAGACTTATTCACCATTATTATACACATCCTGTATATGTTTACCCATATCTCTGAAACAGTAGGATTATTTTTTACAAATTGTCATACACTATTTTATAAGCAAATACATATAATAATTCAGTATCCTACAAAATGCCATAACATTATACCTGAAATATTTTAAAGATAAATTAAGACTGTGACTGTGTGTCATAAGTTGCAGCGAAAATGGCGTCTGTAATTAAATTCTGAAGATACACAGAAAATAAAAGATAAAAATTTAATACATAAAGAAATAAATGAAACTCCTAAGTAAACGTTTCAAAATATTAACATTACTTTAAATCAATTATACGGCATAAATACGAATCGTTCATATCTATGAAATTCGTACACTCGCTATTCCGAAACAATGTTTTCTCTAGAGAATTGAAATGCTCCTCCTCAAAGTAACAGCCTCAGAAAAGCGAGAGCTACTACCAAAGTACTCTCCTAAATCGAGTGCTCGTATAATATATGCGAAAGCCATGAAAGCACCATTCTCTTCGCACAAAGTTATAATGTACTGCAAATCAAGTGACATTAATTTTGAAAATTCTTGTTACCATTCACCTACTATTTGCCTAATAAGCTACCAACGTGGCAAACCACCTAATTGGTGTATTTGCATATATTGATGGATTCAACTTAATCTTGTTCAAGCTTCTGTGTAAATGGAATGAGATTACTGTGCAGAAGTGTCTCAAAGATACTCAACTGTACGAATACAATGTGAAATTGCAAATGGATTACAGTAACGACAGTGTCGCGATCGCTAAAGTGTATATCACCATATAATTTTCATTCGTTTGCTGCTTTTATTAGCATTCCGACAGCACCAGTTTAAATAGATATAATAATAATAATAATAATAGCGGTAATAATAATAATAATAAATTCATTACACTTTAAACTTTATTACAGAGGCGGAGTTCAGCTGTAGCTGTTCAACTTAACCTCCGAAAAATAATACACAGAGTAACCAAAAAAAATCAATCGTTCCACAACAGAGGAATTTATTAACTAATTAGCTAACTTGCTATCATTGTAATAGAAAGATCCAAGATAATAATAAAAAAAATGACAGTGCTATGCTACTCTATCCAATCATACATAAAATCAATGTTACAGTTTAAGAACTAAAGAAATTAGATTCGAAAGTGGTGCTCATTTATTAGTTACTTCTTAATAGAGTTACAAAGAGCACTTCGTTTTAATTTTATCAGAAAGTACACTATAGAACCTGGATGAAACATGCGAAAATGATCTTTCAAATAGAGCAGAGTGGTGCTGCGGCACATCCAACAAATTCAAATATCTCAGGTTCCTATTGTGCATTATAACCCCTTGTAGGTAAGAGATCAGTAATGTATTTGGATGCGTTTCTTTTAATAACTCTGTGTACAAATCCGCACAAATGTAAATATCTACGATTATATATGTTTAACCAACCGATTTTGCATAAATAGGGTGAGACATATTCACCTCTTCTAAGATTATATATAAAGCGGATGCATGAATTTTGCACACGCTGAATTTCAGTTGAATATTCGTAGTCATTCGTAGATATGAGGGTAACAATTTACACTTGGAATCCTAAGCTTACTATGCGAAGCTGTACTTTACGATATGTTGCCGTAATTACTAATTGCTTAAAATGATTTATTATTATACATACATTATTACATGTATATTATTATACATACTGTTTCAAATAATACGTAACACACAGTATGTATAACAGAAGACTCTGCCAAACGCAATTTAGTTCTTGTGAAAGTAAGTATGCCAACTTTCTGAGATCTTTAGAGTTTACAGTTTCATACTACGTGAAATTCATTTCATTTGTATTGAAAATATGGAATTTAATCAAAAGAAGACCAATTTATTTTTTGTTAGGAATACTTTATTACTTGTGCTGCTTGTGAATGCAGGGCATTCTTAATTTTGATTAAATCCTCTCTCAATAGGTAAGCTTCCTTCAGATATTTATTAATTTATTGACATCACCTAAAATTCAATTTAGCAGTAAATAAGACATTGGCAGTTGATATATTGAAAATACTCGACAAACAAAATAATAACGAACCAGGCAGCTTCGCTAGCATTTTCAGCTTATCAAAAAAATTACTGATATTTTTGATCGGTTCCATATACGTACATTTACAAAATAGTTTGTAAAATTTTCATGGGTTTCAATCAGTTCAAATTGGGACTTTGTAATGGTTATTCTCTTAATACTACTCATTTTATTGCAAATTATTTTCATAATTTCAATCAAATGAAAGTCCACTGTGCTGCTACATACATACACCTGCCGCAATCTGTATCCCTTATTTACGAGTTTATAGACAACCACTTTCCTAGCAGTGAGCAAATAGACAAGGACCAACAGGTTAGTCGTTATACATCTAGGGCTGTCACCCGTTGATTTTTTATGGAGTAAATTTAAAGAAGTTAGAGTCCAATATTGGGCG
>CM043015.1:67609014-67869201 GCA_023690525.1 Holotrichia oblita
AATAATCTTCCTCCGAAGACTAGTCGTCGGAATCCTCAAATTCCTTCAATCTGAATGGAAGTCACATGTCTTTGATTTTTCGACGTACACTTACGTCAGTGGTGAAGTCAATACTGACTTATGTATACTTGCAATAGAAGCAGATGCCATACGAATTTCCCTTTCCATAGAAGTGGGCGAAGCATTATCCCTTCTAAAGAAAATTGTCTCTATCCGAATGTGATCAAAATACTTTAAAAATGTTGCAGACGCATGCAACACCGATCAAATGTAATAGTGCAACCGTGTGCATTATCCGGCTGTAGCGGACAGTCACACTTGATGCATACGTATGCATCATCGGCGCGTAGGGTTAAAAGAATACTTGGAGCAGTGCATCTTTTTTGTGTTAAAGTAGCACTGATAGCGATTATCAACCATTTGACTATATTTTTTTAATAAATTCAAGTTTATCTTCATATAAAATATAGTTATTTTAAGTGGCGTGTGTCTTTGAAATAACAAAAGCAAGGAGATCTGTTAAACAAAAACTGCCTGTAAACTTAACGAAGCTGGTTTTGTTTATTTTGTTGCTTTGTTGATTCAATACACTCACAAGGAAACACAGGCAAGTGGTGGTGACCGATTTAAATGCAATTTGGTGGGTTTGTAGACTGACGCAGTGTAAGAACAACGGTAACTTGCATAGATGCTAAATCGCCCGTTTTCGGAGGGGAGGGGGGGGCCTAAAGCCAACGCTACCCTTCGCTATTTGCTTTAATATCTCCAAAACTATAAGACATATCAAAAAAAAGTTCAGACAAATATATAACTGTTTTATGAGTACTAAAAGATAGCGTCAATAGTTTGCCTGCCATAGTTCTTGTTTTTCAGAAATAACCCCCCTATATTTTTTAAAAATTTTAAAATTTTTATTTGGTGGAAAAATACACAAAGTTATGCAGAATTCTCCCATATATATTAAACAAGCTATAAAAGAACTCATTTAACATAAAACAATAAGATACGAATTGTGTAGGTATACATGTAAATAATATTACAGTTTTCAGTTTATTGACAACGAGTAGGTACGTTGCGCAATTTGGCTGTCGAAATATGTTTCTTGAAGTCATGAGAATCAACGTTGCTAATATTCATACAATTTCTTTTACTTTCACCTTCTAAAATAATATTGAATACAATAAAAATATAGTGCCTAAACTAAAGTAACAAACTAATGAAAACGAAGATAAAGAAATTGGTACCTATTAACAGTTTTAATGACAATAATAATATGTATAAGTTTTAAATGTATATAGTCTCGATTATCCGAATAGGTTGGGGTCTGGACCTTGGTTCCTCGTCACAATCAAATAATCCGAAGGAAGGCAGAAATAAATAGCAATCTACGCTACATAGTTGGTACAATAATGGTAATCTGTGTAGAAATGTTGAAAACAAAGAAATTGCTTACACACACAACGAAGAAATGCAGGTTTGCCACAAATACTGCATAATGGTGTACTTTGTAAATCCTACGGGAAGCAGAATTGTACAGGATTCTCAAACTTCGGTGGCCGATCTTTGATGTATCCACTTTTAAACCACGCATACTTAAATAGATTGAAGCACCTCGGCGATGATAATTGATTATGTGATTGTAACTGAATAATAGTGTTTGTTTGATGTAGCACTAAATCGTGTCCCATAAGCAGTACTTCATCTGAAAATGTTCTAACAAAATTTTCCCATATTTTAAAACCGTAGACGTCTAGAGGGTTGTACCATTGAAGTGATTTTCTTAGGTATTGTAAAAATATCGACTTTTTTGTTCGTTGGTACTAAATTGCTTACTTCTTTAGGACAGTGCCCACTACAATCCAATAACAAGACACTTTCAGCGTTAGTATTTGGTAAGAAAACATCTGTACCTAAACCAATTGCGAAATGTACTCGTCATCAATAAACTGAAAGCTGCAAGTATTAACTTGCCAATTAGATAGATAACTACTTACGTTTTGTTCACATCAATAACAATAAATAATATTATTTACCTACATACGTAGACACATATGTATGTACTTACGTAGGTATACCTACACAATTCCTATGTTATAATTTTTTTATAAAATTGATTGAGTTATTTTATGGCATGTTTAATATACAATATGGGTGAATTCTGCATAACTTTGTGTACTTCTCCAGCAAATAAAAATTTTAAAATTTTAAAAAATATATAAGGGGCGAGGTTGTTTCTGGAAAACGAGAATTATGACAGGCAAACTATTGTCGCTATCTTTTAGTACTCATTAAACAGCTATATATTTGTCTGAACTTTTTTTGATATGTCTTATAGTTTTGGAGATATTAAAGCAAATAGCGAAGGTAGCGTTGGCTTTAAGGCGCCCCACCCCCGAAAACGGGCGATTTAGCATCTATGGAAGTTACCGTTGTTCTTACACTGCATCAGTCTACAAACCCACCAGATTTCATTTAAATCGGTCACCACCACTTGCCTGTGTTTCCTTGTCAATATTGTTAATTTGACAAAGACTAATTTCTTAAGTTTAAATTTTCATTGAAAGTAAACTAAAATTTGATGTCACATCTATCAAACAACATTATTAAGACTAACGATCTAACATAATCATTTATCACACTAGTCACTAGTTCGATTAATTACATCAAACTTCCTATTAGTACTAAATAAATTCTAGCTGCAAATAGTTCATGGTGTGAAGTAAATGATCCTAAACTAGATCGTTTATGCAAACGTAGAAAATGTTACTGTTTAGCTTCGAAAGCGAACTCGTGTGGCAAGTGTTACAATTATACAACTGTCCCAAATAATGTTGATATGATTCTACTTCTTCTAGAAGTCTTAGGTGACTATTTAAGTTACCCTCTTTAAGAGGATATTATAATCTTCATCCGTATGCGCTAAGAACAGCAGTTTCTTTACATGCGTGGGTGCTAACTCACAGCATCTTTTCATTAAAGCTGTTGGGTAATTGGACATTGTGCATATCATTTCCAGATAGACAAATTTTTGCAATTTCTGGAGCTTATTTTATGCTATATTGTCATTGGTTTTTACCATTATAGTGTAGCACCATTATAGTGTAACAACGAAGTCTTTGGAGTTACAACTTACCTAAAAATCTTTGATATGTCCTAAAAGACATTGTGGCTTTTTGAGAACTCTGCGTTTAGTCAATGATGCTCTCCGTTTAGGAATACTTTTTTGTAAACGAAACAACATGGATTGACAGTTCATTAATCATACCCGTCAGTTCTTCTTTTAAACGAATCAGTTTACTAATGCAACGTTAAAGCATTATATGAAAAATATATCATTTATCTAGAATTTCAGTGGTATCTATTATTATTATTATTACATCTCTGATAATTTTAAAGATTGAA
Organism: Holotrichia oblita; assembly: GCA_023690525.1. Lineage (NCBI taxonomy): Eukaryota > Metazoa > Arthropoda > Insecta > Coleoptera > Scarabaeidae > Holotrichia > Holotrichia oblita. Next base: position 67,612,417 of record CM043015.1, read on the forward strand.
TTCTGGCAAAGCGTTGTGATTATTTACATCAGGAAGTCTCTGAAGTCATTGACAAATCTTCGAAACTGTTAAAAATAAATACATCGAAGTTTATTGTACTATTTACTTGAAAAACTAAATAAATTGCAATTTTCACTAATGCTTGTTATTAATATTCAAGTCCAGTATTACCACTTTAATAACAAAGTTCGTCATCATATACACCAAATCATTCCCGTGAACTCCCAACGGCGCATGTTGAACAAACTCTCATATCACTCTCGCGAGAATTTCGAGAGGTGACTTTATGTTTTATTCTGACGGTGATTGGTTTCGACATTTTGATCGACTCTAGTTCCATGTTCCAGTCATTTCCAATTACGTGTCACGTTGAATTTGACCTTACATCCCCCGTATTATTTTTCATACAGATGCGTAGTATTGGACGTGAGAAATGTATGTACAGGTAAGTATATAAGTACCTATCATTCATGTAAATACATATTACATACGTAGATGGCGCGTCCTTACCGTGCATAAATAAAGATTATATGTTCGTCTGCGTCGTTACGCCATCAGGTCCCTTTTCAAAGGGGGAAATGAAAATGGCGATGATAATATTGTTTGTTCTCCGTGATGGGGTCGCAAAAGAACGCAGCTGTAATAACAATAAAAATTGGAATTTCGCTATGATGTTGTGCTCTAGCTGCAATAAACGGAGAATGAACACGCTAGATGCCAAGGTTATTTGCATTTTGTTTGATGCTTATCGATGCTCATACATCGCCTATACGTGTGCTTAAACGTCGTAAGATTTTATACTGCCATTCGAGAGTGATTATCTGGTAATTTATAGAGGCATCATATTTGCCTTGTAATACCATAAATTTTACTTGATTAAACTGCAGTTTATCTTATGACTAAACTTAAAAATTTATCATGATTCTATTTATTTTAAATAAAAGTATTATGAAAAGTGTTATATAAACGCAACGGAATTTTAAAACAAAATTTTGTAGTTAGATATGGTTGAATATGAACTATCACGTGAAAATAGTTTTGAATAAATATCACTTCTGTTTAACCGGAACTGGGCATCAACTTCGTTTTTTTTAATAGCTTGCTATAACATAAATTACAGATTCAGCTTATATGATAAATTTTACACATATTTCATGTATCATATCCTATACCTAAATACCATTCCTTCTGAGTTATTCGCAATTAAAGAAAATAAGTGACGGATACTGTTAAGGACTCAAAGACATTTAAAACAAGTTTTCTTTTTATTTTACATATATTTGCTATATATTCAGTATTTTGTCAAATTAATATGTATAAATCTCACGCTTAATATAATATAATTATAATATAAATAAGTAAAATCATGGTAACGAATTAATAGAACCAAAGGCCACCGACAGCATGTAATTGTAAAATGCAACTGCGTCGGAGCTAGCCTCGAAACTGCATCGAAGCGACCAAAAGAAGCGCGTGCCGACTCGTATTATAGAGCTGACGTGCTATTTGACTTTGCGCGGTCTGTTAGTGGTATAGTCGCCCACGGAGATGCCTGCGCGGATTGCGATCCGCATGCGAGTGTGTACCCGTTGGATTCTTTGCGTTCATCACACGAACTGTGGTTCGTGGATTCGTGACTATTATAAGGGGTCAGTGGATGGAGCATACAGGGATGTCGATTTAAAGTGTAACACTATAGTATCTTCGAAACCATTAGTGCTATGAAGAAAAGTGTTGGACAAAAGTTTAACTATATGAAGGGGCTCATTCGATGGCGCTACTGCTGTCACTATAAAGAAAGACACAAAGGTCATAGCAAAGTCAACTATTTTTTTTTTCAAATAGCATATGGTATTTTTTATCAAATTCTAGAAGAGCAATAAGGTCTGAATAGAAAAATAGTAAACCACATAGGTATGACCTCAAATTAACATTAATGAAGATATAGTAAAAGTCAGTGCAGCAATGTTTTTCCTTCGTTTGTTAAATATAAAAGTAGAAAATAAATGTGAATAGTAGCTACAAATAGTTTACATAAGGTAAACAGTTGAAGAAAGCAGCCGGCTATCGAATTAAATGGTCAAATTGGCGGCTAGCAGCCCCAATGCACTTTTGTGTCTTTCTTTATAGTGACAATAGTAGCGCCATCGAATGAGCCCCTTCGTATAGTTAAAGTTTTATATAACACTTTTCTTTATAAAACTAATGGTTTCGAAGATATTACAGTGTTACACTTTAAATGGACAACCCTGTATAGTAAGAAGCGCAGATAGACGCATATGAAATATATTCCTGGACGTAGTTTTGAGTTGTATCGTGTTTTACACGGTAGTGATAAACTGTTGAACTGATTATTCACTGTCTCCCTAGTTCAGGAATCGCTCCGATACGATATCCTTTTGGCTCTCGTTAATGCAACCAAATATAAATATAATGTGCTTAATACTAATAATAATAATAATAGGCACTAAATACATCCTTTTGGTTCGTTAAATACAAGAAGTACATAAAGTACACATTTCAAATAGTAAAAATACGCCTGAAAGAGAGACATTATTTCTAAATATTATTTTATGTTTATACATTATATAAGAACTATTATTTTGTGTGTTTCATGTACAAAAAACTGGAATTTATGTTTTAATTTTATTTCGTTATGACAATATGTATTAAAATAAACTCACTCGTTTAGTGTGAAAAATCTTTACACTAATAATAGTATTTCTCCAGCAGCTAGGTCCAATAAAACAATTGGACCGTAGCAATCTGCACCAGTACAATAATGCGAGGTAAACAATGCGAGAATTTACTTTACAACAACAAAAAATTATTGTATTTGTTACAAAACATATTGTACTCTTAGTATTTTTTTACAATTTTTATTTTACATGTAATAACATTGTTTTAGCTTCTGTACAATACATTTTTCTCAGTATATGGTGTTATAATGGATTAGCGTTGCAACTAGACCAAATCAAGTACCTAATCTTGAATTTATTTATTATGCAAAGTGAATGTGATCAAATACTAAAATAAATGTACCGAACGTTTAGTGAAAGATACTAACATTTACAACCAATGATCAGCAAAAATTTCTAAGAAGTTTAAAGATATAAAAAGTTTTAGCAACCGATATGTTCGTAGAACAATATTAGTAAAAAATTTAGATTATCTAGGAATTCTCCTAGATATTCCCAACAAACGATAAATTAAAATAATAAAAAACATAATATAAAAGGAACAGGAGAAAAATTATAAGAACAACAATATAATAACATAAATAAATAAGTTAGCTAAGTGGTTAGCATTTTAGGTACGGAGGTTAATTAAATCGTCTTAATTTATTCACCTTCCATGTTAGGTATAGGAACACCTAATACAGATTAAAATTGAATATTTTGTAGAATCAGAATATCTAAGAAAATATGTATATAATAAAGATATATCTTTCGGGTATTGCCGTGGTCGTTGTAACAAACTTGACGTTTCGCTGATCATACTGTCAGCTTCTTCAGAAGTTCTCTAAAGACTTCTTTAGAGACGTCAAGTTTGTTACAACAACCACGGCAATACCCGAAAGATACATCTTTATGGAACAGTGGCCGTGAAAGCCTACATTCGATTAAAATATGTATATACCTTTTCATTTAAAAAAAATCTACTTTCCGAAGATTGAACTTATTTATAAGCAACTAAGTTTTTAAACACCCTGTCTAATGTTACAGAGGAAAACTTCAAATGTTGTGTAACTACACAATAAGCTGTGTATATGCAAAATTTCATTCGTCTCTTTTACTCCTACGTGACGTAATATCACTAACAAGTAAGAACGAGTGGTATTTAGGTGTAGGGTATGATACATGAAGTATGTGTAAAATTTATCATAGGACCTGAATCTCTGATTTATTTTATAGCATGCTATTTAAAAAAAAAACAAAGTTGATGCCCACTTTCGGTTAACCAGAAGTGATATTTATTCAAAACTATTTTCACGTGATAGTTCATATCCAACCATATCCAACTACAAAATTTTGTTTTAAAATGCCGTTCCGTTTGTATAATACTTTTAATAGGCCATTCTCACCAATCACGCTGTATACAACTTTCTGCAATATCCTAGTTTAAATTTCGGTCCGTAGGATGTTAAATATAAATATCTTAAAAAGAAAGCCGAAAAACTCTCCACATGCAATTCATCATTGCAACTCCACTCCTTGCTGCGTTACCCGATGTAATATAGTATGTAATATGTAACTGTAATATAACAAAACTAATAAAAATTGTTTGGATAAAAGTAAAATAAAGTACAAATGATCGCGGTCTCAAAATATAGTGGTAGAGATTATCAACGTATCAAACTGTTACACACAAAGGTTTCCCTTAGGCGAGTTGATACAACGAGATTCGAATTTTTTTACAGCTACATTTTTTACTAAACGACTGCGACAGGTGTAACATTCCCTCGATATGGAAACCGAAGCGCGTGGAAAAATCTGGCCGTTCTTATTATGGTGCGAAGGGGTACTATGCAGTGGTACTTTGTGTATAGTGGAAGGCCGTTCGCGTTGCCTGAGCGAGTTTGAACGACGAATGGTTGTATGTATGCACATTACAAGTGTATCCTTCCGTAAAATCGCACGCCGGTCATGATGAGAATGGAATGACCAAGCAATACGCCTTCAGCGGTGACCGAGACAGCCTCCCGTGACGTTAGAACGCGAGAACTGCTCCCTTATCATCAGCGCTATAGCGTCGCGTGTGTTTTGCTCAAGGCAACTTTAGTTGTTTGGCCAGCAAGAAGAGAAGGCGTACTCTCTACGCGAACTGAGATTCGAATTGAGCGTCTGTGACGCACGAATTTGGATTCATCGAAGATGTAGTGAGCGTCAACTCGAGCAGTGCATTAAACGTCGCCATATGCACCGCCAATAAAGCATTATGATATGAGATGCAATTACACATCGTGGACGTACATGTCTGCTGCGTATACAGCAGACGATGACGGGTCGCCGATGCGTAGATGAGATGCTAGAGCCCGTTGTGCTTCCCTACGTTCTGCTATAATATGCATGACAACGGCCGACTGCACATCGCGCGTGTTATATAGACCTTTATGTAAGTGCACCAGACATGAATACTCTCATGGGAATCATATATATTTGACATCAGACGTAGAGCTGAGATTTGAAATAAACTGACTGATTCTAGGTGACTTATAAGTATGTTCAATTACAAAGATTGATATTTATCGTTTCTAACCACAGGCTAGTTTCTAACCAGACCTAGATTCTCTTATTCTATTCGATATTACCGTTTGTAATAGTACACCTAAAAACCATCTCTGATTTTTTCTTTATTCAGTAATATGAATTAAATTCAGTATCTAACAAGAATGAAGGATTTCCGCATGGTTACACAAATATTGCCTACTGTTACTGAACGAGTAGAACAAATTTTAATTAAAGCCGTAATTAATTTACAGCAATTTTACAGTTCAATAAATATCTCCAGTTGTAATTATCTACTTGAGTTCACTTTCTTCCATAATTTCAATTCGATATCTATTGTTGCGAACTTTTACGTGATAATTCCACCCAATGCATTTTTTCAGTATTAATTGTATATCTGAAAATTAATAGACAAATTGAGCCGTAAAAAAACAAAAATCGATATATACGATTATCAACTCTAACAGCCACATCTGCATCGTTCTCACGTCAAAATCGGCCTAAGTATTTACACTGCCTGTGGATTTAAAATACTTTGTGCAGATAATCCCGCCTAGTCAGCCAATCGAGCGTATTAACGAAACAATTTCGAACAAAGAAATTCCCAATTATCGCGAAAATAAATAACTCGGAACAAGCAAACCCCTATCGAAAATGTTCATCAGTCATCGCTATTACAAGACAGATAATAATAGATTGTCAATTCTGTATGATTGCCCGTCTGTTGGGGATTTGCTGACGCTATAGCTGGCCCTCTCTTGCTTCTATCCCATCGGGGATTACCCGGCAACGACGTATTGATGATTGGGTAACACGGTACACAACAAAAATCTCGTTCTATGTGATGAGAAAACAAAATGAGGCGGAAGCGATGAAACGCACGTCTTAGTGACTTTTTCACTTATAGGTCTCCGTAGAATTTATAGAACCTCGTCACAAACATTATCAAGCAAAATTATAAAAAAGATTTGATTAAAAATGTCACCAACCAGGTTCCATTATTAATTTACTAGAATGGCAAAGATAGTGTTCAATATGTAAATCCGAGAAATATTCCATTATACTCTTCACTAGATACTCAACATCTCGAATCGTAATCTGCCTAGCATACAATTTCAAATAGGAGAACACAACCTGTGCAAATCCAATTTACCCGGGCTAACACCTAGCCTAAATAAATCTTCAATTTACGTCAAAACACGCAAACGCTAGTATCAACACAATTCATCCAATTAGCGTGAGATACCTACCGACAACCGACACCTTACGCAGCCTTAGGTCGATTCACCTACCGCACATACAAAGGACAGAAGCGAAAGGGTTGCCTCTCGTCTGCGGTTACGTCCCGAACGTCAAGTTTCGTCGCGACGACCTCGCCGAAACGAAACAACTCGGAAAGATAATCATTTTGGCGTCCATTAACGGCGGAACTTCGTCGGTGCGACGATAACTCCTTCTACCGACCGCACTTAATAGTACTACGCGCATATTAAGCACCGACCACGGCGCGAGCTTAGGTTTTACGATGACAATAATGACGAAACGATGCAAGTCGTTATCTTCTCTCACAGGGTCCTTATTCTTACCGCTAATGATATTGTCTTATTTGTTCTGGTCGAGAACGTTTTGGCCGTATCAAACGGTCACGAAGGAGTAGTAGTAACAACATAATAGTAGGTACAACCTTGTGCTACTCCTGTGAAGTTTGCGATCGATTTATTTAAGAGAGGGTCATTAGGTTTTAATGAGAGCTTTCAAGTTGATTATCTAAATATACTACACTACAGTTCTCCGTATTTTATTGTAAAGATATTATGAGTAATGATAATTGCTAAGAGCCGGTTTCAATAAATACAATAATGCTGGCTTTCTTATCAAGAAAGTTATACTGTAAATGAATTTTATTCTATTGATTTCGGCAACGACCTACTCGAAAAAATGATGTAGTAATTTTATACAGATTAATAAAATAACTCATTAGAATAGTCTGTTTATTTCAACTAGCTCCTATCTATGTACCGGGTGGCCAACTAAGAATGTCGCACGGCCATATTTCAGGAACGGTTTACAGTACCTACAGCTTTGGGAAAAAAATATTACTGACTAAAGTGACCTCAACAAATATCTGGAAATTATTGTTATTGTTACGTAGCCTACTTCGTGCATATTGAAGTGGTCGTTTTCGACAGTAGCAGAAGAAATATACATTTTTCTTTGAAACGGTTGAAGATAAATGGGTACATTCTAATACCAAAAGAAAGAGAATTTAATTTTACATCCAACTCTGTAAACAGATATAGGGTGTCCCATTAAAAAAAAAAACAGAGTTATTGGCATTTAAATATTTCCAAATGTTGGCGTTAGTAACTGTATGTCAACAAAAGGATCTGTATATATTAATACTGGAAATAGTAAACTAATCCAAGATGTATCAATTTGCTCATAAACGAGAGCGTTGCAATGGCAAAATTTTTGATAAAATATTTTATTTTCTCGAAAACAAATGCACATAGATCTAGGAAGGTCTTAATAAAAGTTACTTAAAATATTATATAGAATCTAAAAAATTTATAATATAAAGGGTGATCCGTTTAAAATAATAAAGTTACATACGTTTTTTTCTATAATTGGGATACCTTGCATATTTGAAAATATTTTCTAGCTTTACGTCGTTTAAATAGGAACAACTTTCATTTGAAACTTTTTTCTCTATACTGTAAAATACACAAATTATTAAAGAAACCGAGTCAGCTGGGACACCCTGTATACAATATACAGGCATGTGAGGCATTAGTGCGTCAAAGCACCCACCACACTTAAAAAAAATATATACATAGATATTGAAGATATCAAAAAACGTTATGTACAAAAATCATAGACAGTCTTAAGCTACATATTTTAAAATTATTTTCATATATACAGAGTGTTTCGTATTGCCAGGGTAAACCAAACATACATTTTCTTGAATGGGACACATTATATATTATTTCAAATTTAGATTAAGCGTATCTTCCTCATTCCTTCGAAATAAGGTTTCATTGAGGTATACCGAGTATTTCTGAAGGTATGGTCAATTTTGTCTGAGAATCATTGCATATTCAACGTCCTGTGTATTCCATACGAAACTGCTTGAATTTTTTTTTGTACTGGAATAACTTTTTTATACTGTTACAGTTTTATAGCAAAGTGACACACTGCTGCAGTATATATTACGCAATGTTTAATAAAACAACTCTTTCTATGCACCAATTATTACAAAGGTTTTGCCCCTCACCATTGCTGTCAAACTATATTAGAGTGTTTACTTAATATAGCACATTTTAAATGTTGTGCTAATTCCTTGACCCATTGGTTGGATTTAGAAAGTCGTATTTAGTGATAGGAACATATATGTATACTCTAGGCCCTTTTCATTCATATATTTTCTCATTTCTGAGAAAAGCCATTAGCCATTACTCATGCTCCTTTATTAGCCATCCAATAAATGTCAATGTCTCAAAATAAATAACTTTCATTTCTAGAGGTTTAAGCGTGCACTTAAAAACGAGCAATTTGGCATATTTTCTATTCGCCATTTACTTCCAAAACGAACCAGTTTCGTCCGCATTGAAGACCTGATCTGAATCATATATACACCTTCCCATCTGGCTTACCTTATTTCTTTAAATCGCGTTTAAGTTTTATTTTACCTAACGTTGTAAAGATAAAATCTATCAATACAAAGATCTTTTACAATAAATGGCCAACTTTATTGAAACTAGGCCAGAATGCTGTGGCAGTGATGACTCGTTCTGCGCATATAGATGGAACGTATAAAACCCGTATAACAAGCATGAATGAGCGCTCTCTGCTTATGTATGTATATACCCCCAACGCATGAGCCATTAAATCCGCTCCTTCCATCAACGCGCCAATCACAGCTGAGTGCTGCAACGTCATACTTTTAGCCAAGCTCTCTGACTTAAGGGCAACTGCCACAGGATTCTGATCAACCTGTATGTACCACCTTTTTTAAATTAAATGCATTTTTTTTGGGAGAATGTCTATTTAGTAAATAAACTTTACAGCAAATTTTATTACTCTGAAGAAGTTCATCAAAGCCTTCTTATACTAAACGAAAATTCACCTTTTTAAAATTACCATTCAATTTGAAAGAGATGGTAAATCATCATTCAAAGATATAAATACGCTAAGTATTCCTGCTTATTACACAAGTTAGGCAAAGATTTGTAACGTCTCCTACTCTAAACATAACGTTTGTGCTGAGTGCATAAACTGAACTTTAAAAAAGCTACACCCATTAAAGTTGCAATTTATAAAGTGGTAGAAAGAGAATAATATTCATGGTATAAGTTCCATGTGTTTGTTACCTTGACTACGTTACTCTCTATTAATCGACCAACCTTTCCCAGCCTCAATAATATATCTATCTCTACTATTCGCAGTGCTTAGAAATATTGTGTCTCTAGGACGTCATATTATATACAGCAAAGGCAAATCCATTTTGCTTAACGAAGAGTCTGTCTAATACATGTAGTACTTCAGGAATGAACGATATATGTATGTAGTTGCTTTGGTAACATTCGTGTAGGTACTAAATTACCATGTGAATATCTGTTAATCAGACAGCACTTAACAGCGCTGCAGTAGGAAGCTAATAAAATGTACGTCTAGTCAGCAGTTAAAATAGTTAAATGAAGCGGATAGAAATTGCAGGAAAAGCAGTAATGTCGGTGTAAATTTTATTCCGATATCGTTAAAGCTGTTTTACAATCGCTGTAGTAGAGCCAGTAAATTACTTTAGATATGGCTTTAGATTAAAGTAAAGAAATGTATGTAGTAAAATAACAATGAAATGTAAAAATAGAAGCTGTGAGTAATTAAGATAAGTTAAAGCTAACTTATTCTTACAATTCGACACCTTATATTACTTTTTTGTATTAAAAAAATATTGTATAACATTATAACTTCATTTTATGAATATTACTCCAATAATTTTAAAGTATAAAAAAGAGAAAGAAAAGAGCGAAAGATTAAATCTACACGCAATATTAGTCCACTCACGGAATGAAACCAATAAACACCAACCATCAACATATACATATATACGACTCTGCTCGTGAAGCGTAAAAATAACCTACATACCGTATGAAGCACGATGTTGGAGAAAGAAAAAAAAAAGGAAAAGAAGACTTGCGGGCGAGATATCACTACGTTTTAATCTTTATTAAAATCTCGAAGGCTCCGAGTTGTAATATTCCCCAACCGCTCAGATTCCTAGATTCGACCAGCACTCGTCGCTTTCTTAAATATGCAAAATTTAACGAGATTTGGATGAGGGCGGAATGCAATTTATGTTCGAAATTTCGATCTCTGCTCATCCTCTTTCGTACATACCCATCACGATAATATATTCAGATAGGATGGTTTGCGGAAGAGGAATATTCGCTGCTTGTTTTCTGTTTGCCGCAATGTCATGAGGAGGCTTTAAATTTTAGGAACGTTTACTGCTTATCAAGAATACTTGATAAATCTAGATGAGTAAAATTAGGTGGTATCGTTCATTTGGTTGGTTTCTATTATATTGTTAATTGATTTCGACTTCTCCTACTGAGAACCTATACATACAAAATTATTACCTGTATAAATGTAAATGACTGGTAAGTAAACTACTTTTAGCGGAAGCCAAAAATAACAACATGGGCGAATAATTTTCTGTTCGCTTGGGATAATTAATCTGAATCACCTTGCCTCTCACGTATCAGAGTACTTGATTTACGAGGGTGGTCCGATAAATACTTAGTTTACAAAAGAAAAAACCAAAATTTTGGATAATATAATAATCTCCTTTGAGTTCGATACACTTGACCCAGCGATGCTCCAACTTCTTTAACCCATCTGAAAAATACGTTTTCTGGAGGTCTGCAAAGTAGGCCTCTGTGGCGGCGATAACTTCCTCATTTGATTCAAATTTCTGCCCGGCGACTGAGTTTCTCAAATTTGAAACAAAAATAATTCGCACCGCGCCAAATCCGGAGAATGCGGTGGATGACGCAGCAGTTCGTAGCCTAGTTCTACAAATTTGGCCGTGCGACGGCGGAGGTGTGCGCCGGTACGTTGTCATGATGGAAGATCACAAATGGGGCCGCTTTTTCTGCAATTCGGCGTCGAATCGGCCTATTAATTCGGCAGTAGAGCCCTGTAACCGTTTTGCCCTTCTCCAGGAAGATAATGTAGATCACATCTTTTGACTCCCAGAAAACGGTGGCCATCACCTTTCCAGCCGATAGGACAGTTTTCGCCTTCTTTGGAGCACGTTCACCGGGTAAAGTCCACTGTTTCGATTGTTCCTTAGTCTCTGATGTATACCACTGTATCCATGTTTCGTCGACGGTCACGAAACGACGCAGAAACTCCTTCGGATTGCGCTTAAACATCGTCAAACACTGCTCTGAAGTGGTCTCACGGTTGTCCGGAGTAAGCAAACGCGGCACCCACGCGCCGACAGCTTCCTCGTGCACAATACTTCACGCGGTCTTTTGAGATACCAGCTGTCTCAGCTATCACGTGCACCTTCAATCGGCGATCTGCCAATACGAGATCGTGGATTTTTGTCACGTTATCCTACGTGCTAGCCGTTTTCGAGGCACCTGGGCGTTGGTCATCAAAAACCGACGTGCGACCACGTTGAAACTCGTTAAAGCAATTTTTGACCGTCGCCATGCACAGCATCCAAGCGCTCTTTAATTTCCCTGCGCGATTTCTCTTCCAAAAACAAGAATTGAATCACCGAACGATATTGCTCTTTCTCCATTTTTCTGAAATCCGCGGACACGCTCGCTTCCACACGCGATAAAAACAAAACTACGCTTCCGATACGGCTGAAATTTTAACAGTCTGTCAACGAAAATGTACTACGCGATAAAAAATTGCTCTTGCGATAATGGTGCTATCGGGCGGTGAGACTAGGTACTCATCGAACCTCCTTGCCTCATCATGTTTTGTTGCACTTCTATGCTCAAGTATTCATGTAGTGCTGTATTCATTTTTACATCGATTTGCTCTTCCTCGGTTTGTAAAACACCCCTTATCGGAGAACAATACGTAACAAAAGAAATTAGATCTTGTCGTACCCACTGACAAAAATTACCCGATTTTCAAAATCATGAGGATTATTAGCCGCTGCGGCTAAATACAGTAGTTTCAATATTTTCTGCAGTAACAGTTGATCCATGGATCCTTTTTTAGTTGTACAGTAGCGAATTGTTTGAATTGAAAAACGTGATCGTATCCTGTCCGGAAAACTCTGAACGTAAAAATTAAAAGCATTATTAAGACTCCCGCCAGCTTCTACATAAACCGACATATCAATTTTTCTTGTACAGTTAAATGCTCCATTCCGAAGTAGTTTGCACAGCGTAACGGAAGCAAATTTCTTAGTTTTCAAAATAATCTTCTGATTGAGGAAAATGAGTTGACTTGAATTAAAAATTTGAAAAATAAATAGTTATTTACGAACCAAGTGCGTGAAATCATATTTCGCGAATGAGTGACCAGTTTAAAGCGCGAGCCGGAGGCGAGCGCTTTATGGACACGAATTCGCGAAATGTTTCGCGCACGAAGTTTGTACAATATTTTTTGTACGAGAACTATAATAATAATACATATTTAGTTTTAATTATCGACATTTTTGTCGTGGACTGCTTATTTGAGAAACTTTTTGAATCATCCTGTATATACTGAGCTTCCAATATCGGTAATGCCGTTAATTACTTAGTAAAATCATTTATCAGATGTTTTATTTCAAACAGAGTAAATACTTATCCTACTAAACCTTATCACAAAGGAAAGATTTTATCATAAAAACTAGGTAACACCTATTAATTGTTGTTAAAATTTAAAAAAAAACAGCGTGATTTATTTCAATAACAAAGTAACATTGCACATGTGTTCCTATAACATTATTCTCTTAAAATTGCATCAAATTTCACCTAACAAAGTTTGTGGGTGAGCCTGTATAAATTTTCGATAAGAAGTTGCGCCAGGTACGCTCTAAAGTTTCGGACATACATAATGTCTTGAACTTGCAGTTTTACCACTACAGTAGTTTAGTTACTGTAACTAAATGTAAATATGAAATTTGAGATCGTCTTCCAGTCTTCGAGCGTTTGTTGAAAGTTTTCTAAACTAGGCTGCCATAACTTGATAAAGCTTTATTACGCAATCTAAAAGATGTTAAGTAATTAGGATCCACTTTTCAGATTATTTCATCTAGTAAAAATACCATTTAATGCACGGCCAGCGCTTTAAAAATTGCAATACGCGTCACATATTATACACTAGGAATAAATCGGCTATGACATTAAATTTTTCGATCTGCAGCAGGTTAGAACTAATAAAGTCTCATGAATGTAAGGCAACGAATCTCTAAAGTTAAATCATTGACTACTGAATATTATACATGATAATGTCAACAAAAATGGTCATTGATAGTAAATTAGTTGCAAAAGAAATAATTAAATCATCATGCATCACATATAATCGAAATTCTTTTTAAGGAAAATTTAGTAATTCCAGGTCTCAACTCTCCAGACGTAACCATTTAGTCACCCGAAATAAATAAGTTAATTTACAACTATTTACATCACTACGTAATTTGATATTCAATTATTGAGAATCAGCTTCTAGTTATGAAATTATAATCCAATGCAAACTAGTAAATATCCCATCCGACTATAAACTGTTGTATACTTCAATCAAACAGGAGACCACCAATAATTACGCCATACAAAATATACGTTACATGAGCGTGAATAATTTTACAATATTTCTATGCATATACGTAATAATAATTTTAATGTTATGATCATTTATTGCCCAAAGGATATTAAAAAGTTACCTCTGTGTGCACATGTAATTTAATGCAGACTGATGAACCTATTCTACATATATGTAATTGACTACTCTGATATAGGTTATTAACTTGTATGGGTTGGCAATATTGTACAATATTAATTTTATGCATAATTCCAAATTCTATCCCGAAGTAATATATCGAATTAATTTTATAGGAAGATTAATTTTTTTCTAATTATTATTTATTATTCCCCTTAGGTTTCCTTTCGCATATAAATTAAAAAGAACTTTTAAATAATAAAGGCGTGAAATCATTCCAACCAAACTAAAGATACCAAATCATTTCAACGAAATACTAGCTCCATCTACAAAGCATTTTTCGTAGATGAATAACGAAAACAACAAAATTTCGTGAATTTAAAAAGAAAATATTCGCTACCGGGCACTGTAATAAAAGCAGTAAGGTTGGCTGAACCGAAAGAAATTGGTGCCCTAACATAAGTGGGCTACCGTATAAAATGTCCCCAGAGTACAAGTGAGGGTAAACAAATGTGAATAGCCACTTTACTCAAGCACGTATGTATGGATACATATGTATTATCTTGCCTTTGTGTTGGTTATTGTTTGATATATTGTAAGTGCAAGTAGTTGGGGGTTAGGGTTTATCCGGTTCTTTGAAATGGCGCAGCCTTACTTCATATAATCTTTGCCATCGGATACTTATAAAATATGCATACAGGGTGACTGATTTTTCATTGTCTAGCTTATATCTGCTGAAATATTGAAATATCTGCTGAGATACCGATTACACTAGAAACTTTTCAGGCGAAACCCGAACTAGGATGCACCATCTATATACCTATTTTTCGTCTACATTTTTACATTTCTAAACAAATTTCTGCTTACAATGGTTCCACGTACTATTTAGATTAAAACTATTTGTAATAGTTCCAGAAATTATTATAGAAAACATTAGAGAAAATATAACTAAGACGGCCCAAAAATATGTATGTGTAGTAGAATGGTGAACAATTTAAACAGTCATTAAATTGCGTCTCCCAATTTTATTATCAACTTTGCTAGTGTGTATTTAAATGAATGTTGTAAACAGAATATTATAACTATTTTTGTAACTCTCAACAATCTTATTTTTAGGAGTATTAAAAACAAGTTTAAATCTAAATAGTAAGGGTAAAGCAAAATATTAGATTTTTGTCTGACAAATAAGTGAATCATAAAAAAAATTGTGCTGTATCATAGATCAAATCCATCTGAAGAGTATTATGTAACTTTTACTAGTAGTTTGATTTAGCCAATAAAAATCAGCCGCTCTGTATATTATCTCCAGTCTCGATATCCCTTTGAGCACGATAGACGTGAGCATAACATCGGAATCGAAGTGCCCCAATACCGCATTTTCATTTGTGTATATTTCATAACAGAACTGAGCATGTTCTTGTCTGTTGAATTATATTGTTAAGTTATCTATTCATATTAACGTTTATCTTTGACTTGACATCCATATGTCAACAATAAAACCACAAAACTTACTTAGATTTAGATTTAGATTACCCCTTTGCATAAGCTGTAAGATTCTGGGGTATGCTCGCTCTTAAAGCTCCCCATCCAGTCTAAGAGTTTTGATAAACCGCAACAGCTGTGATGGTTTCAGATAAGGTATTTCTTCTTCGTCCATGACGTCTTTGCCAAGATAATTATCTCTGGCTTCCGTGATGGCGGTGAAGTAAGATGTCAGGTGTTCCGGATTTTCATCCTCAACCCCGCAGAACTTGCAGTCGCTATTCTGTTTTAGACCTATCCTTGTCATGTAGTTCCCAAGAAATATCTTGCAGTGTCTCAGACCAGGAAGATTCTCCTAGAGGGATACTCTGAGCCTCTCTTCTCTATCTTTAAGTTTTCTTTATTGTAGGTGCTCATCCCTATACCACAGAACGGTTCCGATCCCACAAATAGAGTTGTGGCGGCCTTCCTTGCTAATACATTAGCTTCTTCGTTGCCTCTGATTCCAGTATGTCCTGGTACCCAGCATAATGCAACTCTGTTTTCCTTGCCTGGGTTGTTTAATCTCTTAAGATATTCCCAGACTAATTTCGAGCTGATGGTGTTAGAACTCAGCGCCGTTATGGCCGCTTGACTATCGGAGAAAATTGCAATGCTCTGCTTCCGATGTTTCCTGTCCAGGTTCAGTTAAGCACATCTTCCAATGGTATTGATCTCCGCTTAGAAGACACTGGAATATATTCCCATAGCCGTTACAACTTGTCAAAGGTATTCCTGGTTGTGACTTTTGTGACCTTCTGAAACCAAGTTATCGCCCCGTGCATTACCATAGGTCTTGCTATACTCACAAAAATTACTTATTTAGGTTTATATAAATTCCTACTATACCTACTGTTTTACCCAGAACATTTTGTTCGCTCATCATTTTCGAAAAAGCAATTTTTTTATTAGAGTTCTACTTGCATCCCAAAGAGTTCGAGGGTTCTTGATAAAATTTAAAGACAGTTTTGTAAAAATAAATATAGTGAACAGTAATTGTGCCAAGTTCACCAAAGGTGGTACGAAAAATCGCCATAACACTTAAACTACTTATCAGAGCTCTTTGAGCATTAATTAATTATCGTTAGAACTCTTGAGGTGCTATCCACAACTCCAACAAAAGAGTCAAAATTTATCGTTTTGTTTAATTTTTTAACACGAAAAATCGCTAGAACTTTGTTGCACTACCTATTTATATCGAATCTAAGCATTTAGTTTCTTGTGCATACTAAATTATCTTAATTGTTTTAACATAAAACAAATCGCGACACTTGAAAATTTGTTATTTATGGTATTCCAAGGATTTGTGTTTGTCAAGCACTTTCCAAAACGGTAATCTTGAAGATAATCTTATTTTTATCAAAAAACCGGAATTTTATAACACCTTAATTACCACATTATTATCAAAACTGTTATTTTTTAGTGTAACTATGATTTTAATAAATTGTGATGCATATATTCACATATACAAATAGCAATTTACAAGAGGCATCAACCTATTGCATTTTATCTCCTAAATATCAATATTCTACAAGTCAAAAAGCAATTTCCAATATTTTCTCCACAGGACATCAAATATATAAGACTTAAGGTAGGACTGTCTCATTGCTTAATATTCTTCGCAGGGAGTTGCACGATTTAGATTTGATTTAGTCGCCAGTCTGTGTTTGTGTCTGGAATATGAATGAATGCGGCCAATCCGAAATTCAAATGACAATATATTAGACGAAGGTGAAGGCTTATATTTAATGTTTATGTATGTCTTATATGTGTCTATAAAATTTATATATTTTATTTGAACATTATATAAAACTTCATAAAGATAATTTCGATTTTAAAAGGTTTTGAAAAATGCCAGCGCAGATCCATTCTATACATTCCCGTTTTTTAAATGGGTTTTATGCATTTTGCCATTGTATAAGAACCATTTCAGATATAAATTTATCCTTTAATATTACAGACCAATATAACTGAAACCTATATAGCACTGATTTTAAAGCTGAAAATGCTAGATTTACGCAACCGCAAGAACCGCATGCAGATTATTACCTTAGGAAATAAACGGATCATAACTTAACGTTTTATATTATTCCAACACGAACCTAAATTTTGGTCTTTGCCGCGTAATGCCTGAAAATGATTTCATATGTATTATTCCTGTAATAATCTAGAATCTAGGATAAAGTGCTGAAATGAAATACTGCGCTCTACTTTTTAATGCAATGGCTACGTATTCAACGTATTGATTTGCAATCTACATTTCATTTTAACTTGGTAGCTCTGTTCGAAGTATGTACCCGAGGTTGTTTCATAAGTTAATTCAAAGTCAGTCCCTGAGGTAATAAAAAGTTAAATTACGCAGATCTTGGCGCCGACAACCTATCGACAAGGAAGTTAATTAATAAAGTAACACAGAAATAACTTTCATGTACAATAACATGTTTCCTGAGTCCGGAAGGATACTACATCATGCTTACGACCACGAATACGTTTATGTACCACACGACATATAATGACCACGATATAATTTATTATCATTATGTAATAACTAATTTCAACGAAAATTTGAACCAATATTCGTTCAAATTTTCGAAGAAATATATTAATAAAAACAAATTATATTGAAACATTTAGTTCGTGCCACCCAAAGGGTCTCCAGTTCTCAAAGGGGATCATTTCACTCGTTTTGAGATCAAATGGTTTTGAAGTCCGAACTTCTGGCAAATGAGTCATTATGAAATGTTTAACTCCACTGGTAAACCACTACCCTCAAAAAACTCAAAATCTTCGTGCGTAAATTTTCATGAAGACATTACAACGACCGTATGACTTTGGGAAATCCTAACAAACCTTGATATTTCAGTGTATTTGGTCTTCACAAGGGTGTAGTTATAAACAGACTACTGCTTGATTTGTTGCATCTACGAGGGCAACCTGAAATTTTGTCCAGAATCGACAAGAAAACGCGGTATTGGTGTGGTTTTTTTAATTTTTTTGTCGATGTAGTCTCCTCGAAGATCAATACACTATTTTCAAACGGAACTCCAGTCTCTTCAAGCCGTCGGAAAAGTAGGACATTTCGAGGTCTGCAAAATAATCATCTGTAGCGGCGATGACCTCATCATTTGAGGCAAATCTCTTTCCTGCCAGCGATTTTTTCAGGTTTGGGAAATAGGAAAAAGTTGTTAGGGGTTCGGTGAATATGGGGGATGTGAGAATAATTCGTAGAGTAACTCATTCAATTTGGACAGGACGATGAGGGATGAATGAGGCGGTCCTTCAATACTGCATCGAATCGGGTCAATAAATCGCTATAGTATTGCCCCGTGATCGTCCTTCTCTTCTGCAGATAGTTGATGAAGATCACACCTTGAGAATCCCAAAAAATGATCGCCATAACCTTTCCGGCCGATTGAACAGTATTTGTTTTCTTCTGATTCGCCCGGAAAAGTCCACTGCTTCGACTGTTTCTTAGATTCCGGTATGTAGTGGTGGATCCAGGTCTCATCCACGGTTACGAAACGGATGAAAAAAATCCCGATTGCGTTGAATCCTGGCCAGACACTCCTCCGAAACGATCACCCGATTTCGTTGTTGCTCCGGTGTGAGCAAACGCGGGATCCATCGAGCCGAAAGCTTTTCATGCCAAAAATTTTGTGTAGGATAATACCAACGCGTTCCGCTGAGATGCCTGTTGTCTCTGCTGTCTCTAGTTATGCTGCTTTACGACTAGCATTCTATTACTGTACTCGTATAAATGAAAATTGTTGACTATATTTTGCTTACAGATGAGGAACGTAATGGTTTCAATATCAATTTAGCGTTAGCGTATGGTGTGATACGCATAAAACACTAATTATTTATGTTGAATATATTGTTGTTCATTGTCCAGACAAGCAAAATTATAAATCAAATACACAAATAAAAAACCAAAACAAAATCAAAAATAACAAGAAAATCGTTGACAAATTAATTTAATTTTATTACCTAATATAAAAAAGGCAGAACTTCAACCGCAAATAATTACAGTTACCTACCTATAAATTCTGGACTTAAATTTAGTAATAATGACGCATAGATGACATCACAAGTCAAATTTAATTTTTTTTAATTAAATTACTGGAAATTACCTCCTAAATTTTACTCAAAAATAAAAAAGACTAATTTAATTGAAATTCAAAATTGATTAAATTAATTTATCTTAATTTTGGGTGTGAAAATGTGGTTTCTGCGTTAGCAAAACACCTAAGCGGAAACGGAACCTCTGATATCCTATCCTAAATAGGTGTTAGATGATGTTAAATACTGCAACAGTACTTACCTACATTTATATCAAATAAGATGTTGGAATAGATTTTAAAACAACTTTACGACGTTGTCTGTACGAGTCGGTATTCAAGAAGAAAAATGTATTGCTGAACGACTTTAGGGTGGTGGAGGGTGCTAGAGGGTTCAGATTGTAGTACATTTTTTTCTGTGTAGTAAGTGTATACATCGTGTGAAACATAAAATTAATCAAATTACTTATCTGTTTTCATTAATTCTAATAAATTTGGTAACTTTCGATTCTTTTGTGCTTATCGCTGGTCGGAGTTACTTTAATGGCAGACAACGTAAACTCCACTTCCACATGGGGCCTGTACTGATCAAAATCTCCCAATATCGGCAGTTCTAATCTATCATAACAAAATTAATAAACATCATTTATTGAGTTGGGTTCATTAATACAACAACAAAAATTATAGTGTGAATAAATTTATTTATTATATTGAACAACCTTATTTATTAGTCATACTGCTTAATAAATCAGTTTATCATATTAATAAAATGACGTTTATTATTTATAAAGCAAGAAATTATAAATTAGTGAGTTAATATAATGCATTATTAAAATTATTAAAGTATTGATTGTTTGTAATTATTATTATTAATACAATTAACGCTCGTTGTATTGGTAACTTTCGTTGGACAATTTTGATAAAAAAATTTGAATTAATGTACTAATTTAATTATATTTGAATTTTTCGTTCAGTGTAGGTTATTTATTTATAAAATAATATTTTAAGATTAAACTACTACTAAACTACTCTGCAAATTTGATTTAAACGTAGCAAATACTTGCATTGAGATTCTGGAATTGTTAAAAAAATTCTCAAGTTTTTGAATATAAATGAATTGCTTTTATTCGTGAGAAACACAATAACCTCAATGCTACGACCAGTGTGTTTTAAAAGATGGAATATCATCCAAACTAAATATACCAGCACTTCCATCTCTTGTAAGCCCAGCCAGGGGAAACACCAGAACTGCAAATTGAACCAACTCAACGTTTTTATCTATGCACATCACCGAACAAAAATGATGTATAAATGGTATTTATATGTGTGGTCTTTTTCGGTCTGGTGTGTTTCGTCATTTAATAATTTTTTCATCCATCTGTCTACCTTAACGCGCCAGTTTTAACAAATAGTCGAGCCACAGAACTTACAGTTTACCTACATCCCTCAATTATTGTCTTTTGACGTGATGTGATTGATTAGAAAGCCACCTCAAGCGAAAATAAGAGATCCTTAAACTGTATTCATTGTCCTGTCTTTTTAATTTCTAACTTATCTTTCAATTCCTGAAGTATTTCCACTTGTAGGTCAATGAAACAGCAAATTAATTAAATACCAATTTATTCCAGAACATATAAAATTATGTTTTTTTTTATTATGACATTTAATACTAATAAGCTATTAATATAAATGGCCATGCCTATCAACAAAAATATCTAAGAAACATTCTTAAATAATGTTAAAGGATATAGGATTAGTGTAAGTTTAATATAACGAATTAAATTGAATTATTGGTATATCAATGTATTACTGTATACAAAAAACCTAGTCAAGAGCTTAAAATTAATATAATTCACTCGTAAATTAAATTCTTCCACTGAAAAACATGTTTTATGTTCTGCAATAAATTGGTATTTAATTAATTTGCTGTTTCATTGACCAACAAGTGGAAATATTTCAGGAATTGAAAGATAAGTACATAAACGTCATAACATATTAATTAATTTCCAACGTAATCTTAGATAATTTCTCCGAAATGTATACGAATGTGTATTACTGTGTATCATGAATCATCATAACACATGTTTCTATTTTTGGTAATATAATGTGCATTGTGGAGACTCTAGCGGCACGTAACCAAGCTCAAATTTTCATCGTGCAAATTTCAGCACTCTATTTGTCGAAGCTGGAGCGTGATGAAAGTTGAATACACACGATAAAGCGTGAGGATAAAATATTAATGGCGATATTCAATTATCCGACTCATACCCCTGTTGACAAATCATGCGATATTTTAATGCCATAGCAGGCATCCGCAATTAATTACATTCCATGCCCATCCTATAATTATTCATTTGGCGGTTATACAGAAAAAGGGAACAAAGCGAACAGGCTCGAGGAAGACAAAAAGCACATGACGATGTAATGCGACCCGGTTATACAAAAACATGCGGCGTTTTTCGGTTAATTAAACAATGTTCTGTTTTCTACAGAAAGAGAACATGTATTTAGAATGCCGGATATTAGCTGAAAATTGGAAGTTTGAAGCTTCTTCGATAATCATTTCGAATTCTTCTGTGTATATCATGCAAATTATTTCAAAGAATAATTGCCGATTCTCCTATTAGAGCTTAAAGTTGCTGTATCATTGTTTTCAATTTGATTTGTATATTAGGATGTATGTATATTTACGGGACGATGGCTGCAGTGGTTAGGCGGCTGACTATTGTTGTGAGAGGACGATAGGCGCCGTGGTTCAATTCTCTGGAAGGACGGTGACATTTTTTCAGAGGGTTTAATCCCGGGTCGACCTGCCATTCGCTGTTGGGAGCAAAGTGATTAACAGCGCAGCATCATAAAAGGCAATATGATGCTGTCACAAAGCCATTGAACACAACTTACACACACCAAACTACACCGCAAGAGTTGCAGTGATAGCCAGACAAGCGATACAGTTTACGGAGTCACTGCAACTAAGCACCCACCACATTAAAAAAAATAATAATAACTAAGCATTATTAAATGTATATATAATGTATTTTTCCAACCGCCAATTAATTAAACATATTTTTATGTTTAAAACTATGTCGTCCGGAGGTGGAGTCGAACCACCGAGTATGGCTATCGCGGCCCACTCACAACACCCGCTACCCGACGACTCGATTCCACTTAAAAGTGGTGAGCAGGGAGAAGCTAATTTACTTTGTGGTCGATCGCTTAGACAGACCCAGAGTAAGCAAACTAACTCTCGACCAGATTGCATATTTCTTTGTTCGGGTACAACGAGAATCGAAAGGACTAAAACGCCTTTTTTGGAATTGTCTTTCGGGATAAATCCACCTATGCAGAAGGACAAAATTACTGCTTAACACAGTGGTCGGCAAACTTATTAGCCAAAGAGCCAAATATGAACATTAACAATTAAAAAAAAAATGGGAGCCAAATCTGCTTGTTTGGTAAACTTTTATACTAACTACTAGACTACTACTAGACTAAATAAGTAGTACACTGAATAAAACTAAATTTCATACTTAATAAATATTTATTAATGCGAACAATGCGGTTGCATCTCCTTGGAAAGTTTGCGTAAGTCAGGTTTGTATGTTGTTGTTTTTAATTTTAGGCATGATTCCAAGTTCTCATCAATAAGACGACTTCTCAGTTTACTCTTGATAATGTTCATGCTTGATGCTGATCGTAAGAGTCAAGAATACTATTCCAAGCGTTGAAAATGATCATGTCGTCCTTCTCCAGGTCATTCAAAGCAGACCACCTGTGTTGTGAACTAAGATCACATTTTTTCTTCTCTAATATTTCCAATTCAACACAAAGATGTTCGAATTTATAGAGTTATATCTCCTTGTTTTTTAAATCCAGCAATTTCAAAGCTACCAATGTCAATTTCAAAAGGACAAAATTTTAACTCGGTACTTCCCTCATATTTAAAATTATTGTTTTAAAATGGTGTTCATCAATAGAGGAATTATTTCCTTGGTAATGCTTCATTATGCTCGGGAAGTGAAACAATGTTTCGCTTTCAAAATCCTGAGAAAAAAATGGATAATTTGTTTTCGAATGTTATTACTTCTTTTAACATCAAGTTTCCTTTCCCTTGTAGTTTACGATTAAGCTGATTTAGCTGAGACGTAACGTCTACCATGAAATAAAAGTTTTGGATCCACCGATCGTCTGTTAGTTCTGGATAGTGAACGCCCTTCTCAAGGAGAAATGCTTTAATTTCTGGAAAAAGAAACGCGTATCTCGTCATTAATTTTTTCTCTCAAAATAGCAACAAACCCTTTTTTACACCGGTCATACTTTTGGCTCCATCTGTTGAAATCGTCACAATTTTATCGAAGGGAATCTGATGTTTATCCAGATACTCAATTACAGCATTTGCGATATCTTCTCGACGCGTCTGATCTTTGAGTGGCAATAATCCTAAAAGTTCTTCTTTAGGGCCACATTTTAATTGTTCTATCTCTGGTTTTGGCAGACAATGGTAACTCTTTAATTCTGTTCAGAATATCTCCTTTGTTCTTAAAATCCCGAAATAGCTCTTCGGATGCATTTATAAAACATTTTTTTATGTATTCGCCATCTCTTAGCTAAAAACAAAACTTGCCGGTAGGATATTTAGTGCTAAATGATGCGTGCTTTCTTGTAAAGTGTCTCTCTAAATTGGACTTCTTGTTATGCGCGAATTGTCGGAAGTCCATTCAAGTTTTGAATAAACGCAAAATTCTCGGTGCACTCAATCTGTTAAGCCTTAACAGATTGAGACATCTAACGGGATAACAATCCACGAATTATCCAAGCTAACTCGGTATCTGCTGTTACTATGTTGTGTGATACTCGGCAGTACTACTTCCGATCGTGTCCAATTGCAGCAATGAGGTTGGAATTAACCCATTGTCGCAGGTGTTTTATGCAATACAAGTTGAGTAGCAAATTGAGATGAAATTAGGTCTTGCGGTCGGAGGGACGTTAACGAGATCTGGGCGATCAAAATCACGTGGTCCGGTTCTAATGCTTAATCTATTTTTATTGTACTCCTTTGCATAGTGACTCCAACAATAATGACAATATACCATCAGCGACTATTACAGACATTTTTTGTTTTTTTTGCATATTGTAGCATATCCCGACGATTTCTAAAAATTCATTTTTACACTTTCCTTTTTTCCATCAGTATGTGTTGCTGATTATATCACTTTACACTGTAATTGTATAACTGACAGCAAAACGACCCTTCCTTTAATAAAACAATAAATACGAAATAGCGTATATCAATATATATTTTTATTAAATTAACTACGAAAATTGCTTCGCTTGTAGATATTTTTGTAAATAATAATTTGGAGTAAAATAACGTAAGAGTATCGCTTGCGCTCTTACACTTTTATTACTCATTGTGTTTCTGAGCAGGAGATATCCACTTTCTTTTAATAAGGTTAAATTTACGCGAGATGTGTAACTTATAGACTGTGCTCGCTTCAGCGAAACACATGAAACGCGAAACTTGCTAAAACGTTTCCGCAATATGACAATAAAATATCTTAAAAGTTATTTTTAGAGTGATAAATAGCGACCCTGGAGGAAGGCAGCGCATGAAATTTTAGGTCGGAGTAGAAAGGAAGCAAAGTGGAATGAAAGAATATCAAATTAGGGCGAATACACCGTGGTTTTTCACTCAACCATTCTGTTTATTTACGACTTTTGGGATTTGAAGCCGCAAGTTGAAAGGACGAATGTTCAAACAGACGGAAATTATAATTGTAAATACCACCGCAATCTGGCTTTGTCTTCGCATATTTTTCGGTTGACTGAAATAGAAAATAAACTGAGTGAGGACTTGTTTCTCTTAGCAGTATAGATAAAAAATGGAGCCGTGAATAAGGTTGCAAATTATAAATATATTATAGGGATTACTTCACAATTTGGAAGAAAATTCCCTCAGTTGTTCATCTATTTCATTTTTGTTATGAAGAAGAAATAAAAGAAAACAAAGAAATGACATAGGCAGTTGAATTGAAGCTAATTACTAAAACCGGGTTTAAATATTAGTCCTTGTATACTACTTTTAAAGCCATTATTATTTAAAAAATAAAAATTGGTGCGAACTATTTTCATTTACATTACACTTACAACTGAGATAACACAGAGTACAGTTTACGGTGTCTGTATATCGATATATTTACTTATATACAGAAGTACACGTTTTTGCTACAGATAAAGTTTACATAATTATGTACATTAGCATTGCTCCTTCAATAAAAATATTTAAATATTCGAAATCAGTATGCATTAAAACAAAATATAAAATATACCTTTCTGTTGAACTTCCGAGTAACTACGTATTATCCATGCAGACAAGAATTCGTTCCTTTCAAGTTCTTCTGCGCTTTCTCCTTGGCTATACGTTCACAGAATTCATACATAATTTTTTTTTGATTTTTTCGGGACCGTGCTCCGAAGGTAATGCAAGTTATTTTTATGCAGGATTGCAATTTGCTACAAAAATCGATATCCAATTTTACAAGCCCCATGTCTACAGAGAATTACTTTTTATGCATTAGATTTTATTAGAGTTTGATCCTATCATAACTACAAAAGTTGGCGGTAGCGAAAGTACAAAATTGAGTTGAGGAAATACTGAATACAGTTTGGCATAATACAATCAAAGCAGTAATATTACTTCAAACTTAAAGCAGAGTTTTTAGTACCTGTACAATGTTTCGGAATATAAGTTTCTTCTATTATAGACAAGTAATGAAATATATGACTACGTAACTCGAGATAATCGCATCATCTTAATTAGCTATACTTAAATACTTGCTAAATTATTGATTGACGTATTTGTTGCAGGACGACCAGTGATATTTCCAACCAACAAAACACTTACAGCAGTATATGGCCAGCCGTTAACTTTAACAATGGAATTTTGTGCCAACCCACCCTATTCCAAAACATTTTGGATTGTCAAGGATAAAGTATACTCTCCAGGGGATGCAGATTCCAATATTATGGCATACGCTATTACCGTAAGTTTGTACATGAATCATAAAAAAAACTGTGTAATTTTATAATGAATTACATTGTTGATAAAATTTAATTGAACCTTCAAAGAACTAAAATTTCTCTTTTTCAAGTTGAACTCTTTTGTATTTTTAATAGTAGTAAGTTATAAAAAGTTTGTATTTGTAAAAAGTGCAGTTAACATGAATAATTACATTCACAATGAAAATACAACCGTATCAAAAGGAAAAGTCACAATGTCAATTAACCTAGTCAAAAACAAAATAACTGTAATAATAGGTATGTTTAATCGAATTGCTGGAACGCCCTATTTTAATTTCTCTAATTAATTCCAATCTGCGGTGTTTCCGAAACGATATTTTAGATAACTAAATTTATGTCAAATGACAAAAAAAAATATCAGTACAAAAACTTAAACAAGAAAGTTAAACAAAAATAACGTTGCAATATAAATATACTCTATATGGTCATCGTGTGCATCCTATTCTTACGTGTCAATCGCTCAAAAGTAAGAAGATTCTTTTTTAGGTAACTTCAAAGATTAAATCCATTGATCTTGCAGACCACTTCTAACCTTTATTACAAGCGACCCAGTAGTTTTTAAAGAATGAATGAGTTGAATTAACTCGGTACCACCAATCGCTCAAAACAGTCAATGGTAAATTGTTAGAATTCTGCAAACACTCCTCTTAATAAGTATGAATAGCGAACGCTGCTTAAATTTTTATCATAAATTTCAATCTGAACTTCATTATCTTCCATTAACGTTAACGCGAAATGAATGTTGCTTTGAAAATTTACATTCATCCATCCAAATACTTTTAAATAAAAAAAGTATATTCTGGTTGAAAATCCACACAATTTCCTTTCAAACAAGTCCAGGATTATTCGCATAGGCTGAATAGTAACGAAAACATAGACAAATAGATGGTCTTTCCCCTCCCTTATTATGACAGATACGAAAAAATGTCGCTCAAGAGAATTATGTGGTATGAACATTTTAGATTTGGATATAGTAGTTATACCCTCTAGCAGTAAAATCAAGAACTTGAAAATAATTGCAGCAGTTTCTCGTAATCACTTTTGCTATCAATATTTTTCCCCGCGGGATCTGGACAAATACTTTCCGCTACTACAGCCGCTTATGTGGGCCGCCGCCGTATTGTGGGTTTATCAGTGTGAGGATAAATAAAATAACTTGCAGGTAAAATTTTATTCGTTAGATAATTACAATGAAACGTTTATTGAGTGTTGAATAGAAGTTATCTGTAAGATAAAGGAATGTAGTTGCTAAATTTTATCTGCCAGTTAGCATCACTTTTATCCTCACATTGATAAACCAACCCTTAGTGGTCCACTCTGTACAATTGAATATATTTAACTCTCTGTGAAAACAATTCATTATAGGTAGCCAGAAAATTAAAACTTTTGATATTCTTTTAAAAATCAACTGCCATAATTTCAGGTCAATTAAGTTGGCCTTCCCAAATTATTTTTTTTTAAGTTTATATACGCTATAATTTTGCACACATTTTGCACAGTTTTGCACTACCATAACAAAATTTTGCACAGCTGTACGAGATAAGTTGGGGAGGGGGAGCAACTTAATTGACCTGAAATTATTTCATTCGCTCGCAAACAGTTTTACCTGCAATTTGTACCTTGAATATAAATAAGTCTATTACATCGAACTAAATTTATTGGGATTCCATTATAAATGTTACGCCATCTGTTTCAGAATGCATCGTCGCCCAACTGTCACCAAGCTGTTCTCTACATGAACCGTGTGACAAGCGAAGATGTGGGAGAATACATTTTGATCGTCAGATCTTCAAATGGCCTATCCGAAGGTGTGTTCAACGTTAATATGACATATGCAAGTGGCTACAACGTTCCATCGGCCTCAAGCAGTATCGCAACACCAATCATTGCGCGGCAAATGTTCGCGAATTGTGACTTCGACCTATTACTATCTGTTACGATATTATTAATAATAAGAGTAACTCGTTGCAATTATTGACTGATATGACTGTGTAGACACAAAAGTTTATAACGATATTGATAATGGATTAATACTGACCGTATATTTTACAGATGGAATATGTTTATATAATATTATAATGATAAGACGATTATTTGTTTTGTAATGGGAGGGAAATTGTAATACATAATATTATATATTTTAAACTGTGTAAGTCTGCGTATTTCCCGATAAAAAAAAAAACAAAAAGTGGTAAACGTAAATGTATAGTTTTTTATTTTTTTGCAAGATAAAATGATAATATGTATAAAAAAATTTGTTAATAGGCGGCGCTTAAATGTATAAATTATATATGTAATTAAAATTAATAAATTATACGTCCAAGTGTTATATTTATTTCGCGTTTAGATTTTTCCCTGTCCTGTACCTTACGAAAAATAGAATTATGCCATAACTACAATAAAATCTGCTTCGAAACTTTTTCAAACACTGCTAACGTATTTATATACAAAATTATAATACAGTTACATCAGCAAAATAAATATTTTCTTAGTGTAACTAAATAAATTGTTTTTCAGAATTTGTGGTGGTAACTAGAATATTAAGTACATACGCAGCGTCATATTAGATTGTTGACATCTGTGTGGACCTTATCAAACCTAAGGCCACAGCTTACCAGCCTAGAAACAAAAACGACTATATAGTTCCAACACACAGATGTCTAATATTTGGGCCTACTTCTGAGTTTGCCAACTATTTTTATCTGCGTGGTCATCATAAATATCTTGTTGTAAAAGTACATACAATATTTGCAGTACTCGCTCTATATGTATACCACATCCTGTTCTTTTCATTAATCTTTGCAGCATAGACGGAAATGAGCAATTTTGGTATACATTCTAGCGAAACTAAGTGAAAAACTGACATAACTGAAAGACGCAGGTCAAATTTCTATCAGCAGGCGTATGAAGTCAATTTTTTTTATGAGCCGTGCTGTGTGACCAGCACAAAATGTTTTAAACATTATCAGTAACTAAATGAGGAAATGTGTATTGTTTCATTTTGAAGTTAGAGCAAGTTAATAAAATGCGATTTGAGAAGGAAGAGGAAAAAGCCAATAGAAATATAGTTTTATTTTTACTCTGTATCCCCAAAACAATTTCCAAAAATTAACACCACAGGTTTCAGACAATAGTTAAATTTCGTGAAAATACTCTTCTTATTTAAGCTAAAAAATACTGGAAAACCTTCTTCCCTCGTTTTTAATTTACTCCAAATATAGATATAAGTACCTACCTACTTACATTAAAAAAGCAAATCTAGGAAATGATTCGCTACAAAATCATCTATGTAATTTTATTTTTTGATTAGGTTGGTAACAACACTAGTTTCAGATAGGCATAAACGTTGTGAATTTTTATTGGTTCATTTCATTTAAATGATTTATTAAGTATGGTGTTGTTATCTTTCTTTAAGAAGAATATTGTGTGTATTCATTTCAAAAATATGGAATTCAAATATTTAAATGTGGCGCCATTTAATTGAATTTTGATATGTTGAGTTAGACCATAGATAAGGTACCATAGATAAGGTACCAATAGATCGGAAACCCACGTGTGAACACTTGGAGCAAAGCACATGTACTCCCTCTTACGTCCTTAGTCATGAACTAAATCGAAAAGGCGGGTAATATGAATTATTTAAATGATGTATTATGAAAATTTGTGTTCATTCACCGCTATTAACAGAGATTAATTCAGATGCCTAGCTCATCTACCAGTGAGTAGTAAGATGAACTAGATTTCTAAATTAATCTCCGTTAATAACGGTGAAACGAACAACTATTGTATAAACGTATCTTGTTTTTATTAGAAATATACAATAAGTCTATGCATTAATACAGAAATTTGTATATTTTTGGACATAATTGTAAATGCGGGAAACAGACAATAAAACACGATTTTAAAACTTTTAACAAGTTATATCGGGTCTTAGACAATAGAAGAACTACGCAAAGCTACAATATCTTTCACACAAACGCTATGAAGAGATAGAAGAACTACGAAAAACTACACCATCTGTCACACAAACGCTATGAGAAGATAGAAAAACTACAATATCTTTCACACAAACGCTATGAAGATATAGAAATAGTTATTGTGTTACCCAAATGCTATGAAAATATTAGATAAAGCGAAAATAATTACAGCTATTTATTCAAATCACACACTAGCACTACGAAAAGATGTCTACGACCCATAACAACAAAAACAATAATGGCGAGTAAACAGCGTGCAACGAATCCTGTGGCACCTGCGCACTTACTGCGTACTACTCCCAACGACATCTCGTAGACTTAGTCATGTACTACTAATGTTTGCCCCAACTTTGCCATAAGAGATTCTACCCCGTGAGTTAGACCTGTATTTAAGGTGGCGTTTCGGTAAAGTAGGGGGCGCTGTTCGACAATAATTATTAGAAACGTAGTATTCGGAAAAACTAGACATTAAAAATGTATTTTCGCGTTGTTACATTGAAGATATTATCTTTGTTGTAAATCTAAATATCTTTTTTTAATTAAATATTCTTTGATTGCGAGAAAAATGAGAAAAAATATAAAATTTTGATAATATTACCTTTAGAATATATAGAAAAATATACTGATATGATGTGTATTGAAATAATTTCAAAATATGCAGTATTTTTTTCAGGAAGTAAGTTTAGGGGCTGAGTATCAACAACAGCCCCATATCTGTCCAAACAGTTTGCCAGTTTTATATTAGATGTCACTAGCATTAGATAACTATTATATAACTATGTATAGGCAATCAGTTTAACACCAAAATTGACTGCTTTGATATTCAGAAAAACATTAAATTAAATGTTTTATTAAAAAATGTAAATGAAGAAGAAAAAATTTAGAGTCGTACATACGACTCGTTTCTTTTTCCGTAACTGTGAAAGATAGTCATCATACATATCATACTTCTTTATAACATCATACTTCTTTATGACATAACTTGAACAGTATACAGGATTATTGTTATATATTGCTTTCAAAATAGTGCGCATCACGATTATTGGATTTAGTCAGTTTAGTATCACAAGAATTGCAAAACTTGATTGTATGCACAAATATACTTTTTTATAGAAAGGTCTTACTAAATTATTTTTATTCAAGTAATAAATTGATTTCAATACTTTCGAGACATATTCTTACAACTACACATGCATAAGTAAATACATATTGATGAATCATTACTTGGCGTGTGGGTGTAGAAAAAAGAAAGACAAATAAAACCCAAATATCTCTCTTGCCTTTTATTGATAAATAATACAGATAACAATTCATTCCATAATAAAATTTACTGTCCTTTATTATATTTACATTTAGTATTTCACATACATACACTGTGATGGTTATAACGGAAATTTTAATAATAATTATCTATATAACAATATGTAGTCAGATCCATTATAGAATATACTTCACAAGCGCAACTTGTGTGGAGAAATGTTTCCTGTCCAATCCTAGTAGTAGTAGTAGTAGTAGTAGTAGTATATATTTCACCATCAATTTTACATGGTTCGTCTAAAAAAATGCACATGTGTACAAATAAATAAATAAATACAAGGCATCACAATTTACATATATGACACATACATAAGTACAACATATCACCATAATAGATATGCAACATGAATACAAATACAAAGACCAATCAGTCGAAGCTATATGACATATATTCGGACACATTATAAAATGTATTGTCTAAAAGTAGATTTTTCACATATTTAGAAAATCTGTTCGAACTGGTGTTTTTTATGTCTTCTGGTAAATGATTATAAAGTTTAGGGCCCCAGTAGTCAACTGCCTGCTGTGTAGATGAGAACCTGTGAATTGGAGTCACCAGCTCGTCTTTCGTTCTTGTGGGGTAGTTATGGAGATTTGAGTTCTTTTTAAAACGCGTCAAGTTGTTGTGGGTGAACTTTAAGCACGCTAGAATATACGCACTCGCGATGGTAAGTATGCGCCCCCGCCTAAAGAAGTCCCGACAACTATCTTGTTGTTGTAGGTCGAAAAGAATCCTAATCGCGCGTTTTTGCAAAATAAAAACCCGCTCCGCACTCACAGACATACCCCAAGTTAGGATACAGTATGTAGCTATGCTGTGAAAATTCGCAAAGTATGCAACTTTGGCAGCCTCCAATGTAGAAACGTATTTGATTCTTCTGATGGTATATAATGCAGAGCTCAACCTACTACATAACGTAGTTATGTGATGGTTCCAGTTAAGTTTATCATCCAAGAAGAGACCAAGAAAGCAAGCCGTCTGACTCGTACTTCCTTTCGAAAAGGTGAGCATTTGTGTTTTGGCTTCGTTAAGTTTCAACTTGTTTCCCCTGAACCAGTTCCGTGATGCGTCGGTTGCTGCTATCTCTTTCCGCTGTACTTGGTTCTCATTGTCGGCTACCAGAAGTGATGTATCATCGGCATACAGGAAGATGTTATTGGTTCCTACATTATCTGGCAAATCGTTCAGGTATATAATAAACATAATTGGGCCCAATATAGATCCCTGTGGTACGCCCTGGGTCACGTAATGCGTTGCCGAGTATCTATCATTCCATAGTACTGTCTGTTGCCGTTCGTTCAAGTAAGATTGCATCAGTTTCCAGGCAGTGCCTCTGATTCCATAGAAATTCAGCTTATGCAACAATATGTCATGAGGTACCGTGTCAAAAGCCTTGCTTAGGTCATATAATACTAGTTTGGCGCTCTGATCGTCATCCCTGGCGTTTAGAATGTTTTCGACGAGGCTAATTGCCGCTGTTAGTGTAGATCTCCCGGATCTATAGCCGTGTTGAGCGTCCGTAAGGAGCTTCTTCTTCTCGAGGAACGATAGTAGTCGTGTTTTCATGACATGTTCGAACACTTTCGATAGTATTGGCAACAAAGATATCGGTCTATAATTTTCTTTATTATTTATCTCTCCTTTTTTATATACAGGTATGACTTTGGCCAGTTTTAGTTCTTTAGGGAAAATTCCCTGGTTAATACATGCATTTATTACAAGCGAAAGTGGTCCAGATATCTCTTTCGCCACCTGTTTTAGGACTCTTACATCAAAATCATAAATGTCCCTTGTTTTCTTGTTTTTCAGATTGTATATAATCTTTATACATTCATCAACATTGACGCATTCAAAGAAACACGAACACACTGGGCTTTTATCTCCGGCGGCTTGTAGGAAATCTTGATAGTTTAAGTTTGAGTTTGAGTTTGAGTTGCCGAGATTATTATCATCAGTAGATTTACCTATGCTTATGAAATAATCATTAAACATATCTG
This sequence comes from Holotrichia oblita, assembly GCA_023690525.1. Lineage (NCBI taxonomy): Eukaryota > Metazoa > Arthropoda > Insecta > Coleoptera > Scarabaeidae > Holotrichia > Holotrichia oblita. The sequence goes on from CM043015.1 coordinate 67,646,491, forward strand.
GTGTTAATGTATTGTTATTATCTCGTACCTTTTTCTTCTTTCCGGACTCTATGTTTATTAATTGCCAGATTGCTCGTTGTTTATTTTCTGATTTGCGGATATATTCTTCGTTGTATTTACGCTTAGTTGTCTGTAATAAGTTAGTATGATACTGTTTGTATTCTTTGTAGGATTGGTACACGTCTGTGTTGTTACTGACTTTAGCAATAGTATATAAGGCATCTAGTTTATTTTTTGATTGCGAGATTTCAGCGTTTGTCCAGTTGGTACTTTTCTTGGCTGAAATGTATTGCTCTTTTTCAGGAAAGCAATTATAATACATATCCAGCAAGGACGTATGGAAGTGGGTATACTGTTCTTGGGCGTTGTCGCTTATGACACTATTCCAGTTAAAGCTGAGTAGTCTATTTCTAAGCTCTTGAATGCCGTTGTCACATATGTGACGTATTTTAATGAGTTTTTTCTTAATGTTAGGTACAGAAAACTCAATTGTCACTTGGACCAGCTGAGCCATGTGGTCCGACATATGTGATTCCACCGTTTTTGCTTCGACTATATCTTGACAGTTTGTAAATATATTGTCTATGCAGCTTTTTGTATTTCTACTTACTCTCGAAAGTTCTTTCATGAGTAAACATAGGTCAAAAGACTTGGCCAATTCAACCAGTTGCACTTTGTCCTTACTGTCTTTCATGAAGTCGATGTTAAAATCCCCCGCTAAGTATATGTTGTGATTATTAAACAGACTCGTCGTATATGACAGAACAGAATTTAGCGCATCCAAAAAGACCTCCACGTTGCCAGACGGTGGTCTGTAGAGAGCTATTACTACGCTATTTATTTCCTTTACATACGTTCCAGCAATTTCAATGTTTCCGTCGTTAGAAAATTTACTAATATCTGACAATTCGCTAAACTCGAAATCCTCATGGAGCAATACTAGGACTCCCCGCCTCTACGGTCTGTTCTGCTGTAACTCCCGGCAACTTTGTAATTCCGTATGTATAATGTTTTTATTGTGGTTTCCTTTAGCCAATGCTCCGTTAAGCACAAAATATTTATTTGTTTATCCGCTAAAAATAATTCCAGCAGGTCTTCTTTTTGATTTAATGATTGCACATTTAAGTTCATAATATTTAATACGTTGCAGCGGCTTACTTCGTTCCGCTGCTCGCGCTTCTGCGCTGAAAATTTGTGTTCGAATTCGGAAACCTAAAACGCCGCACCGCCGCGCCAGCTGGCCATAAATTCGGATCATATACTTTAGATAGGTGGTCAATCGGAAACGATACGCGAAAGGAGGCACTGATATCAGTCCGCTTAAGCTCTACGCACTCAAAGACGATATCACCTGCTGTTTCTTTTAGATGTTGTAACACTTGATTAGCCGTTGTTTCACTATTCAACCTGTAAAGGTGTAGATGGCCTTTTCTCGTCACGCTTTTAATATTTGATTCATGATTACCTATTACGACATTGTTATTACGCCTCCGTGTCGCCATGGTCCCCGTATTTGTATTTTCTCGTTGCATCTTCTTTCTTCTCTCACATCTCGTGTCTTCGTTTGAGGACATTGACCTGGTTTTTCCGGGTGTTGGAGAGGATTTAGCGCTATTCTTTTTGTGCGAATTCTTTCCGCAGATTTTTTGTTCAACAACAGTCTCGATTGAATGTATGCTATCGTTAGAGTTGTTTAAGATATTTCGCGTATTTTCGGAGCATCCATTAGTATTACTTAGGAGCGCTATTAATTCTATGTTTGATTCTTTTAGGATTTTGATTTCTGTTTCCAGAGTTTGTATTTTGTCCAATAATTTACTGGTATGTTGTTTCATGATATTATTCATTACTACCGTAAACTTCTCGCTTTGAAAAACTTTCACTGCTACTTCCGGTAATTCTTCGTCACTTAAAGTGCTACGCGTTTTCATTTTGCTTTTGTTTTCGCCGACCATTTTGGTGAGTCAACCGCAATACTCAATAGAAACACGACTCGACACGAGGTAGTCTAAGATGATACTACTAGTAATCTACTACAGCTGCGTGTGTGCAGCTTTCACTACATAAGCTGCTGAATCCTCTCAGGTAAAAACACCCAAGAAAAAATTGCCTTAATTTTGGAACCATTAAGTTTCTACAAAGTTGTTCATCCCTATATATTTCTTCTATAAAAAGTGGTTGGGTTTCATCAATGAAAACCACGTAGTACAGCTTTCTTTTCCTGATATTTAGTTGGCCTTGAATCTATAATATTTTTCAGTATGTGATTATTATTACATGCAATTTGCGACTGTTGAGACGTGATATTGCGATCTTCCAAATGAGTATTTACCTGAAAATAATAATTATGGTTCTTCTTCAATGACAGTTTACCACAATGTTCAATTATATACAGAAACAAATATACAAAAATATTCTTCCTTATTCACTAAAATAACTATATACAACGAAAAAATAATCCAAAACTAACGAATACGATGAAAAACAGTACCCATTACTTTATCACATCAAGCTAGTCGCTAGACAATTAGTGCAGAACTAAGATTCTACCTGTAACAAACAACGCATGTACGCACAAATATGTTTTGTAAATAGAATATGAGGGTGTTATTGCCTTAGGCTATCGCATTTATACCGAAAAGATTATATTGGAATGTATGTACATACCTGCTCAATACATTCAGTTCTAAACTACATAATATGCAACCAGTAAAACTCGTTTCAAGAATCCCTGGATACCTTTCTTCTATATAATGTTATATTTTATTTTTCCGAGAAGTTTATATTTATATTATAATATATTTTGTATTACAACCAATATTCTAATCTTCACTTTTCCTATGTTATTTCAGCCAAAATGTTACGCATGTTTAAGTATTTCATTACTTTTTACTTTCCTAGAGATTCGTACGCCTTGCGCCATCTAATTTTGAATATATTCGATAAAAATGCAACATTTGCTCATCAAGTTCAAGTTATTGAAATAGAGGGCCAAGTACGCCACACTAAAAAAAATTTCTATGCGAATTTACAACGATAATCGCGGGCAACTTTGTTACCCACGATTATCATAGTAAAATTACTATGTGATGTAATTTTTCTTCTTTCACCCTGTCGAAGAATCGTATCTAGGGATTCTTGGAACGAGTTTTATTGGTTGCATATGTACTTTAGAATTCAATGTATTGAGCAGGTATATTTCAATATAATATTTTCTGTATAAATGCGATAGCGTAAGGCAATAACACCCTAATCAAAGAGTAGAGTTACAAAGAGGGTGCACTAGCGCTATTATGAATGAATGCGTAAAATAATTCTTATGACCTCGATAGAGCGATCTGATTGGGAACACCAAAAGTGGAACACCAAATTTTGATTGGCTAGTATTTATTAATGAAAATTTTGCAGAATTAGTTTAGCCAACACGCAATTTGCAAAGTCACTAAACTGAGAAAGTTTGAAAATATTAGAATTTAATGCAATTAAAACTTTAAATATGTGGAAGTATAAACACAGTGAATGTTAAAAGTAAAAAAAAGAAATACTTCGTTCAATTTCTATGTAAAACGTATCGTGTAGGAAATTATGCACTACCAACCTAACCTGTATGTACATACTTCAATTTTAAATATATTTGATATGTGCCTCGTTTAAAATCATATATAGATAAATGTCACTTTATAAAATCTCACACAGCTAAAATGAACCAAAAAACCCCATAAAGCTTGGATAAATTCGTGTGTTCAATCGATTATATTGACAGCGTGGGTTCATTGAACTCTTGCCAAAACGTATAGTATTTCCCAAGGTTATAAGATTATTTTGGCGCCAATAGCTAAGTGCACTCTCTTGTTACTCTTTAGGTTTGTTCGTTGCACCTACACTAACTACAATATTGTACAATATAGGAACACATTTTATATTACAATTCCTGCCCGATTGTACAATATTGTAGTTAGTGTAGGTGCAACGAACAAGCCTTTTGCCCTAATACTCTGATTACAAAATATATTTATGCGTTGTTTGTTTCAGGTAAAATCTTTTAGTAGTTCTGCACCAATTGTCTAATGACTAGCTTGATGGTATAAAGTGTTACTGTTTTTCATTGTCTTCCTTAGTTTTGGATTATTTTTTCGTTGTATGGTTGTATATAGTTATTTTAGTGAATAAGGGATTTTTTTTGTATTTCTGTATATTGGAAGTTCGTGATACCACGTCTCAACAGTCGCAAGTTGCATGTAATAATAGCTTTGTTCGCGGACGGCATTCTGAACGTATTCGGGGATGAAAGACCTGCGCACTACAAATATGATCGTTCGCGGTAACAGAATTTTCTCACCGGTGCAGAATATTCTTTGTTCGCGCAACACATTTTACAAATTCCGAAGTAGTCCGTCACATGTTCTGTAGATCCTGAATCAAGGGCAAGAATTTTATATCCTACGCATGCGCTCTAAATTTTGATGTGAAAATGCCGCATGTTCTTGCCTTCTTGTTATGGTTAACAGAGTTAAGTTGGAAATAAATTGGTTAAAATTATTATTGAAGTAAAAACGTACGATATAAGGGAATTTTTTTATGTATCGAAATACACATGTTATGTATGTCCGAGCTTTAAATCAATTCTAATTTAGTAAAAATTTAGATGTCTGAATATTTCATATCAAGTGATGATGAATTAGAAGAACTTCTTCAGATATTAGAGGTTACAAAAACTACCAATTTTTTTGAAGAAATTGTACCACAACTCTCAGATCAACATTTATTTTGAACATTTTCTGCAAAATACACATAAACAGTATCCGTTTATCAGGCACCAAGGTTAACTTGGAGTATATCAAAATTTAATTTGTTACAGTGGTGCCAACGTTAACTAATGAATATAACAGAAACTCGTTCGAGTAGTGTTCGCGGATGAGAAAATTCCCTCTCGTGTTCCAAGAGTCGCATGCGCAATACAAAAGTACTGAACATCTTCCAAGTATATCCTGTATCTATTCGGGATCTCTTCCGCGAACAAAGCTAATAATCACTTATTGAAAAATATTATAGATGCAATATCTACTAAATATCACGAAAAAGAAACTGCGCTACTTAGTGGTTCTCATTGATGAAACCCAACCACTTTTTATAGAAGAAATATATAGGGATGAACAACTCGAGAAACTTAATGATTACAAAATTAAAGCAATTTTTTCTTGGGTGTTTTTTGCCTGAGGGTTCAGCAGCTTATTAAACGTGGTAAAAGCTGCACACATGCAGCTGTAGTAGATTCCTATTAGGACTAGGCAGAAAACCTTTCCCCACATAAGTTACGCTTATGCAAAGTAATCAAAAAGTGCAATAATATATGGGATGTTCCATTTAAAATAATAAAGTTAGTATGTATTTACAGTAGAACCGGAAGTCCGCCATTACTGATACTAATTTTAAAATGTGTAGAATTTGATTCGAGGAATCTTTTATATGAAACATGTTTTCAAAAAATGTATAATAAGTCGGCTATGGACCGTTGCATCTTAGGCTGGATATAGTATATTTATTTACACTAATAACAATAATAATACTGTACTGACTAAAAATACTAACAAATAAATCTCTTGCGAATTCTTGCAGGAGTAGAAAAACCCACTAGCGAACAGTAGAAACACAATTACAATATGGATTGATACTGATGTAGTTGTGGAGTAAGTAAACTTTCGAGAAAACGAATATTTAATTTTTACCCCAACGTATTCATTGCTCTACCCTTTCTTAATCCATTAGAACAAAGATAAACCGATAGTCTGCTTATTCAGGTAAATCCAAATACATAGCAAATAAACCTATAGTATGGAATAAAATAAGGTCATTAAATTGAAACGGAAATTTGTGATGTGTATAGAAATATAGTACTCCCCAAGCCATCTATGTTTCAGTTGCGACATGAAATATACGGTGCTTTTGTTTTACATGCGCTTCTGAAGTTTTGCTTCACTTCAGTTACCAGCTGCGTTCTTTTTAAAAATCAAGTGATATGGAAATGCACTTTTACGATGCACTTTACTGAAGTACTTCAGATGAATGTGACGCAGACTAATAGCGCGTCACTTGTTGTGATAACGCTTCACCTAACCTATAAGAAGAGTTCGTTTTTGTGTTTCCCTTGGTTCTTGCAACGAAAGCTATAATAGTTTGAACGATATGGTGAAAGTTTAGGCGCGGAAACGTCCTCTTAATATAAAACTGGCAAACTAAAAATCCAGACCCACAAGGCTAGATAAAATTTCGAAAGAAAGTGCATAAACATTTGGTATGTTTATGGTCAAATTTAGAAGTTTACATTGAGTATTTTTTTAGTACCTAAACAGTATTTATAAAGATAAATGTTTTTATTTATCGGATATTGTCGTCATTCGGTTTTTATTATCGAAGCAGTCACACCTCAAACTAATCCCAGGCGAGGCTCACTTCACATACTAGTATCTACAGTAATGCATTTTTAATGTAATTCTAATAATTACTGCAATTAGAAGCCAATTACCAAGTAAATTGAAATTAATGGAATTATAAGGTTAAAAAAAGTAATTACCACAAATAATTTTTTTAATATTTAAATATCTACAAATCAGTCTAGTTTCAAGGTATGCCATTAATATAACAGTACAAGCATAGCTCTAAAAAAGTAGGTGTTTTCAAAGAATTTTTTTTAGATAATTTAGTAGAGAGGCAAAATGAAATCACATATAATAAGGAATGTTGAAATAGCATTTTATAAAGATAAATATGAAATTTCTAAAACTTAAGTGTATATAAAGCTAGCGTCATCTTTGGTAAAATAAATTATTACGTGTAATATATAAATATCCAAATATAACAAAAATCAATGGGATTGTACGTAATTAAAGAGAATCATCCTCTCCAATAGTATGAATATTATGACGTTTTCGTAGATTCTCTTCTAACACTGACGCGTCATCCATGGAAGAGGTTGAAGAACCTACACAGAATACATTTAATTTAATGTTTTATCCTTCTTTTCAATTTACCATCATCTAAATCCACTTGCAGATACTCAAGTTTCTTTTGAGAAAGTACATATCTCTTATATTCTTCGGAATGTATTAGTTGGTACCAACTTATCATACAGATAACAGCAATAAAAAACAAATTGGATGTGATACCTAAAAATAAAAAGTTTTTATATACATAATAGCATCACCTAATAAAAAAGGGTCAAAAGATCAACATTAAGGATTTTCAAAAGATATCATTTAATTTGAATTTGATATGATTTACCGATAATGGCTGATATGATTGGCCAATTAAACATCACATATCTCAAACCCGAAAAATGGGCGTTAAGTAAAAATTTTGCAGAATATATTTCAATACGTGTAGACTGTATCTCAACATAAACATCAGTAACGGCTTCATTCTGAAATAAAATTTACATATTACACTGCAAACAAATCTAATAATAATTACCTCGATTTCATAATAATCTTCAAACAGTTCAATATTTATAGTTTGCTTTTCTTCAACAGTTCCAATTAATAACAATGGACTATATGCAACAGTATAAATTAAATCCAAAACGAAACTTCGATAATGTAACATAGCGGAACGACATGACCTAGTTATTAATTTATTGCTTTTACCTCTAAAATCAACGCACACCATAAACATACCTAAAAACACCACTATAAATTCAAGTTTATACAGTATTATAATACGCACCTAGCTGTTTATTAACTGGAGACTCGGGCATCTCTAAAACTAGTTCCACTCGATAAGGCTGTCCCATCATGAGTAGCTGCTGTCGTTTTGTAAGCTCTACATGAGCTGAAGGAAAGGAACACATTGAAGACTCCTCGCAAGGTCTAACATGAGAATTGTTATACATCATTCAATAGTGTATAAATTAAACTGTATGCTTACTTAAACTGTAGGTGTACGTGTTTTTCGTGAGATGCTTTTGGTACATAAGCATAATAGAAAGCCAAATACATAAGAATAGAGAGCCATACTAATAAAGATGTAATAAATGCAACAACTGTGCCCCGAAACAGGGTAGTTTTTAATTGACTAATTCCACTGTGAGTTTTTGTCTTAAATAATTCTATAATACCATGCACAAACACTATTAGCGGTAATTTAATATTATTTCGGAAAGATTTACTTAAACTGGTACCGATATACGTAACTAGTCCCATTTTAAAACTTATTTTCTATATACATTCATTATTCTTACTTCATACAATCGAACACCAACTTTAAAAACTTATGTATATGTCAGATTCTGTCCAATTCAAAGTTCGAAAGATAACCGCAAAACAAAAAATTCTAAACCTTGGCAACTGTATACACTGTGTTTGACTGATATTTGAATGACACCAACCAACATCAACCATATTCTACAATAATAACATTCACATTCCGACGAATGTTCAGGCGGCGCTATAAATGAAGAGTTCATACATAATTAGCAAGGAGTGATATCTTTAAAGACGTGCGATACTCAAGGTTTCCATTGTGATGATTAAAAAATACTTGGAAAAGTGCGCGACGCTCAAATGTTTTTGTTTGACTTGCATTCATTCGATTTTGGTTACACAAACTATACATCTCACATAAATAAATACCCAGCTCTACAGCTACAGGGAGCACTTGAACTATTTTACGGTTTAATGGGTCGCACGCAGGGAAAGAGGTGTTAGCTAGGTTAGGCCACGTTAGGCAATATAAACAATAACAAACCTGTTCCGCACTAAGAATTAATTTGGAGAGAAGAATGATATGCCAGAGTATTATATGTATGTACATTATTATTATTGCCTGTCTAACCAAGCAAACATTCTCTAATTAGGTCGTATCTATACTAAGACCTGCATAGTCAATAGAAAATGGCGGAAAATTCTCTTTATGTATAAAGAAAATGAGCGATTCTCAACCTGTGAGGCGCGCCCTCCTAGAGAGGCGCGATACACCTAAAGGGGGGCCGCAAGTATATCGAGAAAAAAGATAAACCAAATTTTTTTTTCTACTTCCATACTTTAATTGTATTATTAGATATGCTGAACCCGTACTTTAATGATGTCCATTACGATACAGCTTTTCATTATGATACAAGTTGAATCCAATAGGAATACAGATTTTTTATTACGATACAAGTGTACATTCAATAGGAATGCGACATTCCAATATATTCAATATGGCAGTGGCTACATGTCTGACAGATATATAAAAATTAATCAAACTTGACAGTTCTCTGTATCTATTTGAATATAGTAAAAATTAAAGAAATAGGTACGTATGATATGGGGTTGTAGAAAAAAATGTGTGTGCAACTCGCACTTAATGGCTATTAAGACACTCGTAATTCTCATACTCGTGTCTTAATAGCTATCATTAAATGCTCGTTGCATAATATATAGGGTGTTTCATAATATATGCGCAGGACTTCAGAATGTGATACCTTGTCAAAAAATTTGAAAAAAAGTTTATATCAATTTACCCTCTAGAATGCACCATTTTCGAGATACAGGGTGTTGAAAATTAATAAAAAAAATTCGTTGTTTGGAAATATCTCCGGAACCGTTTATCGTAAAGAAAACAGCTTTTGTAACCATCTTCTACTTATAATAAGCTAAGTTGTGTGCGCGAAAAAATTCTTCAACTTCTACGCCACTGGAAAAAGTACGGTTCTGAGACGCCCATTTGAACCGACAATGTTTTCTACACAAAAAATGTACTATTGGTCATGAGCTTTCTAAAGTTCACCGTTTTCGAGAAAAATCAACTTTTATGTTGAAAAACATGGTAAATTTTTTGAAATAAAAGTTTTGTTTTACTAAAACATTAGAACAAGCAAGAGAAGCAAACGTTAACAACATACACCCTGTACATATATGTAGGTACTCAACAAAATTACGTTTAGTATATTTTATTTACATAGATATGTATACATGCCTTTAACAAAAATCAATAAACAAAAATATTAACAACTTAATCAAATTCAGTACAAAATTTGCAATTAAAAATAAAAAATTGAAAAATAATCTGATATATTTTTGTCATGCTGCTTCGCTCTAGGCAAGTTGGTTCGTCTTGTTAATCTAAACGAGAGGACAAACTCTCAGGAAGGCACATTAACTCGTTTGAGCGCTGTGACAGTTACATTTTCATAAATTTTTCTGGACAACATTTTCATCATATAAATGGTACGTAGCTCAATAACCGTTTGATGAATCTGCTTCCCCCTCGGCAAGTAGGTTCACTTTGTTAATCTAAACGAGAGGCCAAACGCCCAGCAGGGCACATTAGCGCCTTATAGGGCTAAATTTTCATCGATATTTTCGCGAGAACCGTTTGATGAATCTGCTTCGCTCTGGGCAAGTTGGTTCGTCTTGTTAATCTAAACGAGAGGACAAACTCTCAGGAAGGCACATTAACTCGTTTGAGCGCTGTGACAGTTACATTTTCATAAATTTTTCTGGATATCATTTTCATCATATAAATGTTACCTAGCTCAATAACCGTTTGATGAATCTGCTTCCCCCTCGGCAAGTAGGTTCACTTTGTTAATCTAAACGAGAGGCCAAACGCCCAGCAGGGCACATTAGCGCCTTATAGGGCTAAATTTTCATCGATATTTTCTCGAGAACCGTTTGATGAATCTACTTCGCTCTCGGCCAGATGGTTCATCTTGTTAATCTGAACGAGAGGACAAACCCCCAGGAAGGCACATTAACGCGTTTGAGCGCTGTGACCGTTCAAACTTTCATAATTTTTCTTGACAACATTTTCATCATATAAATGTTACCTAGCTCGATAACCGTTTGATGGATCTGCTTCCTCCTCGGCAAATAGGTTCACCTTGTTAATCTAAACGAGAGGCCAAACTCCCAGCAAGGCACATTAACTCGTTATAGAGATAAATTTTCTCGAGAACCGTTTGATGAATCTGCTTCGCTCTGGGCAAGTTGGTTCATCTTGTCAATCTAAACGAGAGGACAAACTACCAGGAAGGCACATTAACGCGTTTGAGCGCTGTGACCGTTCAAACTTTCATAATTTTTCTGGACAACATTTTCATCATATAAATGTTACCTAGCTCGATATCCGTTTGATGTGTCTGCATCCTCCTCGGCAAGTAGGTTCACCTTGTTAATCTAAACAAGAGGGCAAACTTCCAGCAAGGCACATTGACTCCTTTGATTTCGGTCTAATCTCACTTAATGGCCGAGATATTTAAGAAAACCGAATCTAGCCGATTTCTAGCCCAGCATTTGTCGAATTTTCGATCTCCGAGGGGTGGAAAGGATTGTACTCATCGCCCTGAGTGTTGTACCGAAGAGATTTCGCTCCTATCTCTCTTAATAGCCGAGATATTAAAAAAAAAAAACGAAAAAAAACTAGCCGGGCATTTGTCGAATTTACGATCTCCGATGGGTGCAAAAGATTGTACTCGAGCTCTGAGTGTTGTACCGAAGAGATTTCGGTCCTATCTCTCTTAATAGCCGAGATATTTCAAAAAAACGAAAAAATCTAGCTGGGCATTTGTCGAATTTTCGATCTCCGAGGGGTGGAAAAGATTGTACTCATCGCCCTGAGTGTTGTACCGAAGAGATTTCGGTCCTATCTCTCTTAATAGCCGAGATATTTCAAAAAAACGAAAAAAATCTAGCCGCCCAGCAAACAGAACTGAAACGAGCTCGTGTTATTCACGTTGTATTTTGGTTTATTATAACGAGTTTTTGGGCGACCTAATGAATATATAAAGCATTTGATGTAGTGAACATATTTTCAATAACTTTTGCGCAAACTAAAATTACCTATTGAGGAGAATTAAAGATTTTTAAATCCGAAATTGAGATATATAGAACAACAATTTTACATACAACATATATATATGGCAACTTAGGTACTAAAAGGACGTGTTCTATACGTCAAATTTAACCCAAAAAGCTCCCAAATATAAATACACTTTATTATTTGTGTTCTACGATACCTACTATTCTATAACTAGTAATAATCATGCTTCATGATTTTATTTTAATAAATCTGGAACTGTTAATAAATAGTAATGTAATATTGCATAGAATATGAAATTGAATTACGCGCCATCGCTCGAGTCATATACGGGCCAACGGCCATTTCTCTTTTACTGTCAGTGTTTATCTTTAGACGTGATTGCTGTAAATTGGGAGTGCTGTGAATTAAAGAATGTAGATGTTAAATAACAGTATTAATATTGTATGTATACAAATACATACATATGTGTACTATGTATTGGTAGTTTATTAAAGAACGTTCTTGGATTTGTTTGGGATTAGATATATGAGGGTTGGTTTTCATAACCTCTAATAGTAACCCGCTCGTTCTGTGGAAATATCATAAACATAACAAGATGGCCGGACAAACTATTATATATATACATATGTTTTCCAGTTTTTTTTAATAGATATGTACTTCATTAACTTGCATAATTTATTAAAGCAACAGTAGGTATTAGGTCCTAGTAATACGGTATAATAAACATGCTGTTAAGGCTCATTTATACATGCTAAGTCAACTCGGCCGAGGTGATTGACTAGCAAACCACTAAGCACTCAAATAATACGTGTAAACATTCACTGGTGCTAGTTCAAGCTAGCACCAGTGAATGTTTTACACGTATTATATGAGTGTTAATGGCTTGCTAGTCTATCACTCGGCCGAGTTGACTAGCATGTATAAATGAGGCTTTAATATTCGCTTTAATTACGTTTTGAATTACGTATTTATGCCGTCCTGGTAGAACGTAATAAGACCGTCTTAAGATACGTTTTATTCACGTCCTCAAAACACGTCCTAAAAGTGTGACATTTCAACGTACAAATCTCGTGATATACACGTGCCAAAAACACGTCTTTTGGTTGCAATATTACCAAAATATTACGTGCTTTTCACGTTTTTCTGTTTGCTGGGCGGGCATTTGTCGAATTTTGTTGTTTTAACCGATATTTCTTCTTAAGCGGGTTTGTGTTAAACGGATTTCACTGTAGTTATAAACACGTTATATTGTGTTAAATGGGTTGTATATGTATCAGTGTCAGTATCGAATGTAAGCCTTACCGCAGGCACTCTTTATTATCGACGTGAGTAAAACAGCTGATAACTGGTAGATTTCTGATTGTTTGCGTGTACAAGGCGGATACATTTTTGCTCCCCATGGTTCAATTCGTTCAATTGTAGTCGTTAGTATTCGTTCGTACCATCTGCACTCGAACAGACTGTCATTTTTATTGCAGGTATGGCCACCTAGACGTTGCTCCCCGAACTAATCGTAAAAAGTTATAAAGAAGCGTAGTTGTAATTCAGGAGTATAAGTTACACTAATACGCGCGAAATTTGAATTCATACAAAATGTTATATAGACATCATAATTAGAGTAGGCTATGTGAATAGATTGTTACTTTAGCCACTTTCACATATGACATTTATTCCTTGACATTTAATTTGAGGTTATAAAGGTTATAAACTAAAGTTACAATAAAATGTCAAGTAATAAATGTCATTATGCGATAGTGGCTAAAGCAACGATAAAAAACATTTACATAGCCTACAAGAACAGATTTTTTAAATATATTTTACATAAATATTTGCATTTCAATGTGATACAAAATTCAGTAATACCCAAGTTTCTATTTATCAGTGAAATAGGAGTAAAATATGACGATGAAACTTAAAATTTATTGATTCTTGCATTTGTACATTATTTGTGGTTTACTATTTAACTGAATTTTATAATACCTAAAAATTGCTACAATACAGCAGTTGAATTTCTATATTTATGAAATTTCGCCTTTGCCTGTAAAAATGTGATTCTAGGTATGTACATCAATGCGTGTACTACCTAAGCATATTACACTTTTTGATCCTGAATTGTTCCATAGTACAGTGTGCTACAGCTGGCTTAATTAACACTGTAATTATTATTGCACATATTATACAACACTAATACACAGACGTTCTTTACATCAGTATATAAACACCATACAACACTAAAGTAAACTATGTCCACACACAAACAAAAAATATATACTAGAAAAATTAGAAAATCTGAAAGAAGTACAAGTAAATTACGCTCGTTTTTAAAGTTTACTGACAACACTCAGGGAGTGGAATCTTAATAAGAAAAATTTCGCTCGACTTCTCATTGGTTCTTGTAATCACACGGTAAATTTAGTTCCTTGTGCTGAGGTGACTGCGTTGTAAGCATTAAGCAACCTATATTATCGGGAGTGGAGACAGTGTTCTATTTTGTTGATAAGATAGTGCGCCACCAACTTCAGCACAACGAACTACAGGTGGCGGGACATTCAAAGGGATTACTTTATTAATATTGAAGATTTTTATTAAAGTATATACCAAATATTTCATAACTATAATAGTATAGTTAACATATAACTATATCAATATAATTATGAAATATTTGGTATATACACATATCATAAATATCTGGGTATGAATACAGTGGAATAATATATAAAAATACTTTATAAGAAACTGTTACAATAGGTTCGAGAGATAAGTACCTACATAGATACTACAAATATGTTACACTAATACATAAAGTAATTTTAAAATAAATCTAATCTATTGTACTACTACCCGTTGTTGGATCAAGCTAAAACAACCAACTCTCTTAAAAGTCTCAGCGGAATAAAGCAATAAATACCACAGTGGCCCGTAAATGTTTAAAATTATGTAATTAAATTTTATTTTCAATTAAGTATAACAAATTATGTAATTCGGTAACAATAAAAAGGAAAGAATACTACTACTACTACAATACTACAAAAGAAAATGCAACAACAAACGCTTGATGCTAAAAATAAAAAAATAAAATAATTCTTACAAAAGGAATCCTAACCTAAAAGAACTACTTATTAGTAGTATTACTATTGGTAATACTACTATAAACTACTACTACAATACTATAAAGAAAATACCACGTAAAATAAAACTAAAATAAACGAAAAGAAGATAAATAATAGTAATTGCAAAAGCCAAACCAAGGGTGCCCATGCTCTCACGCAATATAAACAAACAAGTGAGATGAGTGAGATATCAAATATGACGTTTTCCATGCCTTCCCGTTGCGTCGATAATATAGGTTGCTAAATGCTTACAACGCTGTCACCTCAGCACAAGGAACTAAATTTACCATGTGATTACAAGAACCAATGAGAAGTCGAGCGAAGATTTTCTTATTATGATTCTACCCCCTGACAACACCACATAAAATTACATCGACCATACTAGCTAGACTGGCTAACCTCCTCCATTACAGCTATCCTTCTTTACCATTTCTTAGCATTAGTTCTGGGAGCAACGTCTAGATGGCCATACCGGTAATGAGAATGATTGTTCGAGTGCCGATATTATCATTCGTTTCACTTTCGTTTTATTTGGGGGGAGTAGTCATAAATTTGTAATATTCGAAATCGTGGAGACATCCGCTGACTTCCCAGTTAAGTATAAACAATTGCGACGAAAATTCTAAATAAATTGAATTGATCTAAATATTGTACTTCGTGACCTACATTCCTGTACGAGTGATTTATTATTTAGCAAGATGACTACAACAGGGGATATTTATAAGAAACAGAAAACATGCTTGCAAGTAGCTACGAATGTTGTTGAACAGAAGCACCATGTATCGAGAGCAAAGCGTGGACAGATCTTGGGTCACTTACGAGGTTTTAGAGGTTGTACGGTATGGTTTACAGGTTTATCTGGAGCTGGGAAGACTTCTATCGCATTTGATTTAGAGGCACAGCTAGTTTCGAGAGGTATCCCATCATATGGTTTAGATGGTGATAATATGCGACATGGCCTTAATAAGGATCTTGGATTTTCCAAAAGCGATCGTGAGGAGAATATACGTCGAGTTGCAGAAGTGGCAAAACTGTTTGCTGATGCTGGACAAGTATGTTTATGTAGTTTTGTGTCACCTTTCGCAGAAGACAGAGATTTGGCACGGAGAATTCACCGTGATAGTGACTTGCCGTTCTTTGAAGTATTTGTTGATACACCGTTAGCAGTTTGCGAACAGCGTGATACTAAAGGTTTATATCAAAAGGCACGCAAAGGTGATATTAAGGGTTTCACAGGAATCGATCAGCCTTATGAGAAACCTGAACATCCTGAGTTAGTAGTAAAGACTGTAGATTGTAGTGTGCAAGAGTCTACTATGCAGGTAATTGAGATGCTGCAAGAGAATGGAATAATTCCGTTTGATTCTGAGACAATAGAAGGTGTGGAAGAATTATTTGTAGCTCCAGAAATGTTAAATTCTGCTTATGAAGAGGCTGCTAGTTTGCCAAAGTTGAATATCACAGAAATTGACCTACAATGGGTTCAGGTACTTATTTTACATTTTTATTATCATAAGATTTTCTTTTCTTAAAAAGAAAAGTGAAAGTATTTCTTATGGGAAAGTTTTAATGTTCTTTTTTTTACTTTCACTATACAAGGGGAGCTGGGAAAGTTTTTTTTAATCTAATCATGAAACAAAAGATTTACAATTTTTCTGATAATTTTATTTTTCTACGCAATCAACTTCAACGCACTTACGCCACCTGTTATGCAACGATTTTGTAACTTTTTAAAACAGATATCACTCCTCATTCAATTGATTATTGTCTGTATAATAACGTGTAATGCAATCTCAGAAATTATGTAATATGGATGCGTCTTTTATGAATGAGTGATGCATGAGCTTTTCAAACCATCCATTGAGATGGCAGGCAGTAACATTCATACGCGCAAAAATTTGAAATTGCAATAAGTTATTTCTACAATTATTATTTATAATGTTATATACACAAATTAAAATATATGATTAATACAAAAAGGAAGATATTAATTCCTACATAAAAGTGTGCCGTGTACCAGTGGAGCGAAATTGTCTATATACAATGATAACACAGAACAATAAATTTTCACTATCTTTATTTTTCTCTATAAATTATATACAAACTTATTTTGTTTTATATTCCTAATAATTATTATAAAAACAAATATCTTCTATCATGTCTGGTATTATAAACAAATGAAATTCATATTGATCATACAATACTAACACTAACTAAGTATATGCTATTCTGGGACGTATTTAGCAAGTCTTTCTTCTCACTTTTCTTTTATATTGGGATGAAGAACATTCCGAAATTAAAGTCTAAGTAGTCAGCAAGCATCTCGCTATTCCACTTACCCTGCTAGCGTTTCTCAATAGTGGAAATATCCTGATGAAATCTTTCCCCATGCTCGTCACTAGCATCGCCAAGATTCAGGGAAAAGAAGTTCAGGTGCGAATGCAAGAAATGTATTCAGTTCACTAACAATTTCCTCGTAATCTTCAGATTTTTTATTTCCTAAGAAATTCTTTGTCACACTTTTAAATGCATCCCAAGCAGTCCGTTCTAAATTGCTCAAGAGTACGTCAAAGTCTCGATCCTGTTGTAACAGATTAATCTAGAGTCCTATAAAAATCCCCTCTTTAAGTTTTGCTTCAGATATATTAAGAAATTTTTGTTTAAGGTATCGAAATCCTGGTCCTTCTTTGTCCAATGCTTTGACGAAATTCTTCACCCCACCTAATTTTGTGTGTAATGGCGGTAAAAGTATTTTATGAGGCTCCACCAACGAATTATGGACTACGTTCATTTCTCCAGCAGTATATTGTATTCTGGTTGGCCATTGCTTAACAGTATAGTGCAAATTTCTCGCTCGACTATCCCATTCTCAAGGAAACAGCAATACTTTGTGAATCCAAGTTGTAGACCAAGTAGAATTGCATCTACTTTGAGATCAGCACTGATGTACCATTTATAGGTTTTGTAATTGATTTTATCAAGGAGACCTGTCATATTATCATATGTTTCTACCATACATTGAGTCAATTTGAGGCGAATAACGTGTTTGTAGGGTCTTATATACACCTCTGTGCAAAATAATATCAGTACAGTATATTATTCCTTGTTTTACAAATAGAAGATGAAAAACGATTTCTTTCGCCACAAATCGATCATTAACGACAAGAAGAGCTTAAATGTGGAGTATTTCTCTAATAAGTTAATTATGAACAAAGTTACAAGCATTGAAGTACACATGGAAAAATTCATCCCTCCATTGTGGTGAAAGTTGAATTAAATTTGTGCCACTAAAAGAAAGAGTATGATTTGTTCATCCAACATTCCAAATTTGGTTTGATTATCTGCAGCGGTTCTAAAGTTATGAATTTTTACTTTACGAAATAGAGGCGAAAATCGCGTGCAACTCGCGTTACAGAGGATTCGCACGCGTATTTTGTTGTATTTTTGGAAATATTTTATTTGATTAGTAACCATACTTTTTGACACAGATAGATGTGTAGCTGTTTTTCTAAAACTCCAACCGTCTCCATGAAGTTTAACAATAATTTTTCGAAGTTTGGGTGTACAATGTTTTCCACGACCCATTTCTTAACTATTTCAGTTCGTGCTACAGTGACGATTATTATTGTGCGCTTACTATATCAAAATCTGGTTTGTATAATTGGGTATTATAATATAAATAGTAGCTACTTCAACAAGAACTTAAAGTATACTAAATAAAATATTACTAAAATACAACTGTCCCTATTTAAATGCTCGCTAGCGTGGTGACCAATCGTGAGAAATATAAACTAAACGTTATAATACTACGGAGAAATGCAGATGGCATGTCTTAAAGATACACAATTATTTATTTCTAAGAACTTCATAGCAAAAATAAATTCTTTCATTTCGTTTAAAATTGCACCAAGACATTAAATCTTCAATACAATGGGCTGTCCCTATTTTCGTGCTCGCAACTGTTAATTGAATGTTCAGACAGAAATACTATATATACTACTATATAAATATGTCATATTCACATCAATTTTACGGTAATACGAAACGTTAACATTTTGTGCTATTTCACTGTGAATCGCAGCGGTTTAGTTAGTGGACTGTCATTATACAATTTCTTCTGTTGAGCATACTATCGTACCAGAATTCCAATTTTAAAATGTATTCGAATCTGAACCTCGCATAAAGAAAATAGAAACATTCTGGCGACATGCATATAAGAATCAACATACATATGTAGGATATCTTTTGCAAGATTTTCATTCAGTACATATATATTTGCAAAAAAATGCTTAAAGCGAATCAAAGTTATATCTGCATTGAAACTTATTTTATTAAAAAAAAAACAATGAAGAAATTTATTTAAAGTATTCATAAAAGAGCAATTATATATGGTACAGAAATGTGTTGCTAAAATACGGATCGATAAAGAACAATGCAAGTGAAGTATGTATTAGATTTACAATTTTAGTGGCAAAATAATTAGCGGAAAAAACCTGTAGCCCAGACGGTTAAAGAAATATAAAAGTTATTGCACATTTAGAAAATAGTTTTTGTTTTTTCTTTTAGTTTTTCTTAATTCATAGTTGTCGATACGTGACTTGTTATTGTAATGTTAACATTTTCGAATTCAAATATTGCTATTATACTCGCATGTATTAAAATGTAAATAAAGTAAATTATTAACTTCGTCTTTTTTACCTTCGTAAGTCTTATAGAAAACATACCTTTTTTAAGTTCAATTTAATATACCCTTCCTATGACATAGTTTTAGGAAATTTATTTAATGCTCTATAAGCGATGTTTATTTTGTGTATGTGCCTAAATTGTTTCTTTATTATTTTCAATGTTCCTTTCATTTCTATGTCTTAAATAATTAGAATAACTTGCTAGCAGCACCATCATGCAAGCGATTGTCAAAGGTACTTGCTCTGTTAATGTTTTATTTATAAATAAAATTATATGATTTTGTTTTCCGAGAACATATGCGTATTTTTAATGTGTTTCTTTTCTAGAAGGTTTTATAATACATATAACGATATGTAATGTAACAAATAAATAATTAATTATTTGTTATAAATGGATTCTTGCAATTCTGAACAAAATGATTTCTTGGATATTTAATTTCACATTAATTCCTTGCGATATTTTCGTTGTCTTTTAATATAAATGTTATATTTCTAATGAAAGAAACGTTTGCGGAATGTCAATTCATTCATAAATGATCGCTTTATTTATACAGAACGATAACAATAATCACCGAAAATCAAACCAGGTATTTGTCGTGATGTTCAACCCACAAATTTTGATCAAATCTTCTGGTTATAATCTGGTTGCTAATTGCAATTTGTCACATCCATTTCATTGCAAAAGCAAACAAAGTTGCAATGATTCAAAACATTATTGCATGATTTGTTGGTAACAACCATTGTGTAATAAGTACTTCTTGATTAAATAACACACTTTTCGGACTACTAATGTATTCTTCCGCAAATGTTTATAAAATTGTTCCGAAGAGATTAAATTTGAACTGCTCCATTCAGAATTTGTTATTACAAGCTTCTCTAAACAAATCACTAGGTAATTGATACATAGGCTACAGTATATAAATTTTTACTTGAAATGAAACTTTATATGCAGTAATTGTTTAACACATATTAAAATATAGTTTCCTAGGAAAAGTAAACACAATGTATGTACACAGTATATCAGAATTTTAAACTAGTTTTTTGTAGGATCATATTTCGTATTTCCAACCATTATGTAATTAAAATATAATTAAAAGAATTTTTGCGTAATAGTTCAGTTTTAAGCAACAAACAACCCCTCAGTATTTGACGACTGACATTTCTAGAAGCTCCTGTAAGCACTTCACTTACTACTTTTTTGTTTCTAGGTACTAAGTGAAGGATGGGCGTATCCATTACGGGGGTTCATGCGGGAAGAAGAATTTCTCCAATCACAGCATTTTAATTGTCTCATCAAGAATGGCGTCGCAATTAACCAAAGCATTCCTATAGTTTTACCAGTCACTAATCAAGATAAGCAGCGATTAGATGGCAATTCTGCATTTAGTTTATGTTTTAGCAATATTCCAGTGGCTATAATGCGCAAACCTGAATTTTATTATCATCGGAAAGAGGAAAGATGTGCGAGGCAATTCGGAACAGTTAACAAAGATCATCCATACGTTAAAATGGTATTCGAGTCCGGTGATTGGTTGGTAGGCGGCGACCTTGAGGTTTTAAACCGGATTCGCTGGAACGACGGACTAGATGAGTATAGATTAACTCCGAATGAGTTGAGAGTTAAGTTTAAGCAAATGAACGCCGATGCTGTATTTGCATTTCAATTACGCAATCCTATTCATAACGGTCATGCTTTATTGATGTCGGATACTAAGAAGCAACTGCAAGAGCGAGGTTATAAGAGACCAGTGCTGCTGTTGCATCCTTTAGGAGGGTGGGTTAAAGATGATGATGTACCTTTGCCCGTTAGGATGTTGCAACATCAAGCAGTGTTAGATGAAGGTTTGCTGGATAAATCTTCTACTATTTTAGCTATATTTCCCAGTCCGATGATGTATGCGGGACCAACGGAAGTTCAATGGCACGCTAAAGCTAGGATGAATGCTGGAACTAATTTCTATATCGTAGGAAGAGATCCTGCAGGCATACCGCATCCCCTAGGTAATTGCTGTATTGATACACCAAATTAATTAAGCAGAAAAATCCAATATTGTGAAATTTAACAAAGTAAAGTAGAAAATCAAATTTTGCGTGTTGCTGGGTTTTGTTCAAAGTAGTAGCCTTATTTTTTCTTTAACAGAGACTTGCAATAACTATAATAGACAAATCGCAGTAATTGAAGTGTTTTGCGTGCTATGAATAATTCAACACACGAAAGACATCCAAGGTAGTTTCAAACAATTATTATAAACTTTGGGGGATGCAGAATATGAAATGAATGATATGAAAATAAGTTCTAATATACATACATAGGTGCGCAACTAAAGAAGTTGAATTAAGCAATTTGTAGGTATAGCTTAAGGATGAACCCATACTGCTCAAAAAACAAAACGTTTTGAGTATCAAATGCACTAAAAAAATAGTGGATGTTCATAAAAAAATTCTAAATACTTAGTTAAAATAAAATAAACCGCATACACATGGGTTGGTCACAATTGCAGAATTACAAGATACAACTACAATAGAGAACAATATTATGAGTACGAAGACGTATTTTGGAAATATTTGCAGGATGTTGTTTTAACTATGATTACAAACAGAATTACACATGTGCAGTAAAGAACAATTAATTTCAATATGACATAATTATGAGTACTAACTATAATTTAATTTTATTATTAATTGATAGTGTTTTGAATGTCATAAGGTGTAATTTTTAATATTTTCTTTGGTCCGCTTTAGCTTGAATGATGGCAGCAAGCCTCCTAGGTATAGTCCTAACTAAATTTTCTAACAGATTATGAGGAATCTGATGCCATTCGTTCTCCAAATTCCTAAAATAAGAATTCGCATTTCTCATATCCACACGAGGTATTTTGCGATCCAAATATGCCCACAGTTGCTCTATTGGGTTAATATCGGTACACTGAGCAGGGCATTCTAAAACTTCAATATTATTGTCTGCTGAATACTGCCGAACAATCCGAGAAGTATGTTTTGGGTCGTTATCGTGTTGGTATGTAAACTCTTTCATTCATTTTCGTTGCAGATGCATGAAGGTATTCTTGTAGAATACCGACATAGGACATCCCAGTATTTTTCCTTCAATTCGGGCAAGATCAGTCCCGTTCGTGCTGTGTGTCTTTCACTCTTCATTAACTTAAGCCTGAGCCTTTTCGTACTGCTCTGACTATCATTGTATTATCTCTACGTGATGTTTTTCTTCGTCTTCCGCGACCTTTGATATTTTCAGCACTACGATGGATTTCAAATTTTTGCATATTCGTGCAACAGCAATCTTAGATATTTTGTATTATATAGCAATTTTATTAAAGCTAATACCCATTTTCCTGTTCTCTACTACAAATTTCTTTTGTAGGAGCCATTCTTGTCACTACATTTAACTACTAACCTTGCACTTTTGATAAATAATGCAAAATAATGTTTCTTTTTATTTTAAGCACTCACATAAAATTCGATGTTTTCGTATTAAATTATTGCGCTTAACCGCATCGTGCTCATAATATTGTCCATTGCTTTTACACTGTCTTGTCAGCGCGGCGTAACTTGTCGTAACTTATGGATTCGGGAGACACAAAATACACTGCCACATATCTTCTAAGGACTCCGTCTTTCTCTCGAAAGAGACTCTATGCGGTTGCATATAGTAATTTGTTTTATTTGGCAATATAAGAAATATTCCTGTTCATACTAATAATATTGTCCCCTAGTGCATATAAATGCCCTGCCCTAAACTATTTATTTTAATATAACTTATTTTATTTGAAACCCTGTATTAGTCAGCAAGTGTAATTAATTTTTAATTTGAAATATTTATTTTTATTTTGTAATTAATATGTTATTTTCTTCGACACAGGAACTGAAGGATCACCAGACGGTAACCTGTATGACGTAACACACGGTAGTAGAGTGTTAAAGATGGCTCCTGGTTTAAACACTCTGGAAATCATCCCATTCAAGGTAGCTGCGTATGATACTAGAGATGGGAAAATGGCCTTCTTTGATCCTACTAGAAAAGGGGATTTTGATTTCATATCCGGTACTAAAATGAGACGTTTAGCTAGATTGGGCGATAATCCTCCGGATGGTTTTATGGCGCCTAAAGCATGGACTGTTCTCGCGAATTATTATCAATCACTAAATAAACAGGAATATTAAAGTTTTTTTAAATCAATCCACATAAAATGTCGAATTTTGGTTGTGGATTGTGACGTTATCAAAGTGATGAACTTTTACGTCGCTTTTTAATTTTTAAATTTCTGTTCATTGATTCGTAAATATTGATTTAAGAAAATAAATTAATTTATTGTTATATATGTCAGATTTTATATATCAGTTTTATAAAATATTTTTCAATATTGTCAATTCAGCATTCTGTAAAAGTAACATCTAGAAATGTTCTATAAATTGTATCTGAAAACAATTGCTATCTGCTAAAATATGAGCATGCATTATTAAAACAAACTAGCCTAAATATCGATTCGTTATTGTTTTTATAATTTTAGCAATTGTACTTTTTATCACGAAGAAATAAACTAGTAAAGATACATGATCACAGCAAGATCGTTTTCTCATTGATCGATATAAAGATTATAGGAATGGAATCACATACACACGATAATGTTATTGCACATGTACACAGCAATATACCATTCTCAGTATTTGGACGTTTTAATTTTATTTTCAAATGTTCTCAATTGAATTGCCATCTAAGGACTAACGCAACCAATTCATGTGATTTAGTTTCATTTCCTCCTTGAAAGCCTACGTAGGATATTGTATCCAACTGTGTGTTCCAGTGACTATAATTAAAACTGTTAGTGGAAAAGTATCCGTGCATATAGTACACTAAATAAAAATAGTGTAAATGATGTTTGTAATATATTTCTGCATCTCTATTTTTTTAAATAGATTAAATTATATAATAATTATATATAATTATAATATTTAAGTATACCCACTTGAATATCTCAAAATAATTTCGTGCACTTTTAATCGTGTTGGTTAATGTATTAAGCTAGGCTTCTCCTTAATAATGTATGCTTGACAATTCGGATTTTATTAATGGTTGCACAGTTTTATATTGTGATATCCTGGCCTTAAATGTTTTATTGTCTATATAGATTTGTATGTACATCATATTTACTATTTACGTACTATTATTTATTTTAATTAATGTTGGTTATGATATACTTTTAACTTCTGAATATATTCCATTTACATTGTGTGGTGCTAGTATAATATATTTTTGTATAAAAACGCTTTTTTAATCATTTTGAACGTTTATCAGATACCAAATTAGCATACTGTGTTATTGATAGATTATGTGCAATGGATGCACAGAGCAGTTGAATTAAACATTTTACAGCTTCTGTCCTCTTATATCCAGAATTTATATTTTGGTATGTGTTCCACGTATATTAAAAAATTGTAGTTATAATAATTGTATGTATATGCAATGTTATTGCCTTTAAAAATAATAAGCATATTCTTTATTTATGCCTAAATAAATTTTACTTATAAAAAAGTGATTTTATTTCCTTTAGGGCTAATTTTTACAAATCTAGCGAGACTATTTTTTGCCAGGGAAAATGCTCTTTACGCACTCCAAGCGCTCAAATCTATGCTGCTTGCGAGCGTGAGTCTCTCAACTTGCAAACTAAAATCCTTCTCTACCCTACATAGTAACCGGAACCATCTGGAGATAGTACATCAGTTACTATCGGGTTACTCTGACACTTCCTTTATTTTGTTTACTCACTAGCTGTTGTTCTTTGCCTCTCCATTTCGTCAGCTTCCTTCCTCTGCATGATAAATTGAATCAAATTGTTGATGGCTCCAATTTTGGGGCGTTTCTATTAGCGGTACCATAGATTCCGCTGCCACAGGCTGTCCTATGCACGTTAGCACCGTGTTTCTTATCTAGTACCACCTGTTGCACTGAAATAATGTATGTTCGGCTGTGTCAGCCTCACCACAGTATATACATTTATCGATCTCATCTTTTCCGAAGCGCTTCACATAGGAGCGGAACGACCCATGCGCCGTTAATGCTTATGTTAGAAAGTAGTCCAGTTTTCGATGTTTACAGTTCATCCACGCGTCTATGTTACCTATTAGGCGCTTTGTCCCACCTAGTTTGTCATTTTTGTTTTGACATTGCCTTGTCTAAGTTTGCAACACGATTTCGCTCCTCCTGTCTATGCTCGTAAATATACATATGTTCTTTCTTCTACCATCGACTTTATTAGTGTTGTCCCCGTTATTACTTCTAAGGCTACCAAGGACACCGTCCTGTAAAGGGATGCCACTCGGAGAAGCACTTTTCTCTATGTTCTTTCGATGGTTCTTCGGTATTTTTTGCCAGGATATAGCCTGGTGCCATATGGGAGCTCCTTTATGTTCGGCATACTTTATTAATCTTCGCCGTTTGTTCCTCCGCTTTGCTAGTTATTCTGTTTAAATGTGGTCCAGAAGATCTCCTCTCGTCAATCGTAATTCCTAAATACTTGAGCGTCTTCGTATTCGTCGGAGTTATATTGATCCCTTTCACCACGAATCTGACGTGGTGGAAGGAGAGACCTTCTTTTACTTCTGATGATGATGGCTTCTGTTTTGTCCGGTGCCAGTGAGAGTCTATGGTTTTGGATCCAGTCTCTTATTTGTTCCAGGCATAGGTTTGTATTTTGCATCAATGTATATTCATCCTCCGCTCCGACCACTAGTTCCAGATCATCAGCAAAACCGTCACATGTCACGTTGCTTGTAAGTTCTAATCCTTGTACTCCGTCGTATAATGTGGGGCCTAATACAGACACCTGCGGTATCCCTACATTTATTTTCCTGGACTTGTTCTTGTCGATTTCCAATTTTCTGTCAGTCAGGTATGTTGTTAGCGGGACTATTACAGGTCGGAATTTTATATGAATACATCTAATTAGACACAATATTCAATTATCGAGTAAAATAATTTCTACTCCTATTATTAAAAAATGTAATTAAGCTGAATCTTTTCAACGCCCTTAGAAATTTTCGCAGTACAATAATCCTAACAATTAAAATTCTATCTATGAATTATGTACTTATTCCCTCCCCGCCGCAACAATATTTTAACTTTCTTATAGTTTATTATTTTTGTTAACGTTCTTCTACATTATTTACATATTTCATTTACTGTTTTCAGTAAAGTATCGTCTATTCTTCTTTATTTTCTTTTTAGACGTTTTTTCTCTTGTTCTTCACTTTCTTTTAGCTTATCTCTCTGGCACCTGATCTTCCTTTTTCTCCATTTCGAAGATTTCGAGATGTATGTTTTGTGTTGTGCCACAAGTAATTTTGAAACGTTTCAGCCTAAATTGAAACTGACACTGACTTTTTCATTTAAAATGTCACGATAAGTGATTTCATATAATAGTACATTGGCTAGCTCCAACAATGCACAGGCAATATTTAAGACAAAAAAATCTCAGAACATCTATAAAGTACAAAATGTACCTACTCATTTACTGTATAATAGAATCCTTAAACAGTAATTTGGTATAGAACATAAAAATACCTAGTATCTGTGATGAAAAAATAAAAATTTGTATTATACACATATACAATGCCGGTGATTTACCAGCCTAATTTATATCCATTACGTTAACGTACACTCGCCACGATTTAGTCTTCGAACGGCTTTACTAAGCGACAGTGTGCTGTCTTTGTCACTCCATCCTCTCCACATTTAACGCGACCGTTTTTTTTATTAGGATAATAGCGTATTTTTCGTAATGTAACATTACAATTATCGAAGTCACGTTAAATATGGACTAACAAAGACAGCAGTCAGTCGCTTAATAAAACCGTTCGAAGACTAAGTCGTGTCGACTGTACCTTTATATTTCCAATAACATATAACTACCAATTTAAAACGCACATAGATTTACAAAAATGTCAGCACAGCAGGCAAATGCTAAAGAAAGTTCAAATTTCAGGTAACATATTTATGTAACTCTACATCTGTTTATTGTTATCATAGAAGATGCTTCTAAGGTTATGTTAAGTTTCATAATGTTACATTTCGCCGTTACCGAAATAATGGAATTTTTCAAAATGTCAAAATTTTCAAACATTTGTAAATATCTTGCAAACTAATGAAAATGACTGAATATTATCCTGTATAAAGTTGCCTTAAAACTCCTCAGGCAATACAAAAATGAGACCATATATAGGATGTTCAATTTAAAAATTAAAATTACTGATGGTTACGAGCAAACGAAACAGCCTGTATATCGTAGAAAAATTTTACGTTATAAATTTCATAAAACTAAACAACTGTTGCATTGAATATTTTGCTGTATTTTGCATAAAGGAGATATGGAAGAATATCGCACTATTGTTATACCCTGTATACTACATTCTTGAAGTAAAATTGCTACTTGGTTTCAAAGATTGACCACAGGGGGCGATATAGTATAGAAATTTTAGATGCAACAGGAGGTCGAATGAAACGACATTATAAACGGCTTACTGAGTATATTGGGAAAAAAATTTCATTTCTCATGAAAATAGCAAAAGAACAAAATTTTATTTTATTATACATTTTGTGCTTGCAATTAACTGCTTAACAGAAATTCAAAAAGTCGTAGGTAGCTATGAATTCCAAAACATGTGTCTCCTATGAAGTCTATACTACCTTATAAATATAAAACAGAATTTTTTGGTCAATCGGCCGCGAATTCGCGAACACAACCAGGCTGCGAAATGCAATTTCGCGACCTGGCTATAGCAGCGGCCGTAAAAGTAAGTAGGTAATAGCTATTATTACAACTAGGGAAATATGAATAGTATATTTGCCGAGGTTGGCTAGTTACATCCCGAGGGCGAAGCCCGAGGGATGTATAAACTCCGAGGGAAATATACTATTCATATTTCCCGTGGTGTAATCAATAGTTTTTTTCTGATTGAAACAATATTGACAAAATGGAAAAATATTGGACTGTAAATTTTTGTCCCTAGCAACGTTCTTAGCCGTGTTTGTAAATATCATAGTTGACTGGGTTGATTTTCGCGTCCTGTCATAAATAAAATTAGTGAAATGTCAAACTATGTGTTAGCGCAAGCGGCGAAAGCCCGTGAATGTTTGATTCCGACAAAATCCAAAGCTTCTCACAATAAAGTTTATGAAGACTTCCAAGAGTGGTGGAGAAAAATATGGTGAACGGTGTCGACGAAAAAATTTTACTAGCGTTTTTTGAAGATTTGTCTTATTTTTGACGTATGACTAATTTATTCTTTCCGTAGTCGCAGAAATATTCACCAAACACGCTGTGACCAAAACTATCGATATTAAGGTCAATGTTACATCTAAAAGAAAAAACTGATTTTAAAATGTTCGATGAAGTGGAAGCATTCGTGAAGAATAAAAATAAAGGATACGTTCCTAAAAAATCAGAGGTGTTGTCCCGAGAACAGCTCAAAAAATTCTTGCGGGAAGCTCCTAATGACATTTTTTTAATGTATGTATAAGGTAAAAATTTTATTATGATTTTCCTCTGTTGAATAACTTGGTACATCCGTAATTTTGAAGGTCGCTCTAATTATGGAAATCGGCACCTGCAGAACGGACAAATTAGTGAATATGCTCTCTTCCAATATCGAAGATCGTGGGTCAGTGATTGTGATCAACGTTTCAAAGACGAAGATTGATGTAAATAGGAAATTTACAATTATTGATGAAGAAGATCTGGGTGCTACTCGTTTGGTGAGAGACGAATGTGGCTTATCGAAATAAGAAGTGTACTCTTCAGCCTGTCGGCAATAGTACCTTTCCGAGTAAGGTTGCTGAGTGGTTGGGTTTAGATAATCCGAAAGCGTATACAGGCCATTGTAGAAGACGAACATCCGCGATTTTAGTGGCCGATGCGGGAGCCTCAATGACTACGCTAAAGAGACATGGTGGTTGGAAGAGCAGTAGCTGGCAGACAGTATGCTGCAGAAAAATAAGGTAGCGATGATGATAGCTGGTGCGGAAGTAGAGTCATCTGCAGCATCTGTTATGATTTCTGGTGTATCAATGATGGCATCATCGCATGTAGCACAGTCATCTCAATCTTTGGTTTCTGGAAAATTGTCAAAGACTGTAACTGAACTGAATGCTGAATCTTCATCGTTTGTATCTGGTTGCAATCATTTCAAGGGAAATTTTGAAAATTACAATTTTTATTTTGGTTCTGAAAAGTAGCGTTACAAATGCAAAAACTTTTTTAGTTCATAAATGATATTAATTGTTAATTTTGTTGCTTTAATTAAAGAATAAAACATTTCTTATTATTTGTGTTGTTTTAATTAAAAAATGAAACATTTACGGTGAAACATGACGCTCCATATTTCTTCATATTTCCCTTGGGACAATATGAAGTTTCATATTTCCGTTGGGAAATATTAGTGTGTTATGACATGTCGTAACTAAGGCAATATTACTCAATATTGTTTCAATCAGAAAAATAGTTATTTACGAACCAAGTGCGTGAAATCATATTTCGCGAATGAGTGACCAGTTTAAAGCGCGAGCCGGAGGCGAACGCTTTATGGACACGAATTCGCGAAATATTTCCCCTAGTTTGTACAATATTTTTTGTACGAGAACTATAATAATAATACATATTGTTAAATACGTTATCGTTTATGACCATATTATTAAGGTTAGGGATTTATGATTTCAAAATGTCACTGAATTAATCAAGTTCCAGTAAGTACCAACTTTACTTTTACGCACTCGTGCTTAAAGTGACTTTTTACGCACGCAAATCGAATCGTGAAATGACAGGTTTTGATAAGCCTTACGGCTCGCGCTTTAAACTGGTCACTCATTCGCGAAATATGATTTCACGCACTTGGTTCGTAAATAACTATTACTGAGCGTTTAATAGTCCAGTGAAATGTCAGGAAATGTCAAATGACATTTCACTCGATAAAATGTATTGAAATTATTGATTTGATTTCTTCTAATTAAAACTATTGTTGCATTTATACTAAAAAATATCATATGACACAGTGCATAATTAGCTTAAAGCACTCGTGTGCATAATTAGCTTAAAGCACTCGTAATAATTCGTGTCCATAAACTGGTCACTCATTCGCGAAATATGATTTCACGCACTTGGTTCGTAAATAACTATAACATTTTTAAAAAATAACCAGATCCACTTTTGACTTTTTGCCTTATAATTAACTGCTTTCTTTAGAAAAGGAACTTTTAAAATTACCTTACCTTAATCTCTTCCGTTATCATTTACGCATCAAATACTAATTAAGCTCCAACTTTCAAGGTCTCCGATTTCTTTATGAAATATGCCAGCAATACGTTTTCGGACACAGTTTTGACAGCTATTTATCGGACTTAAATCGTATTCGCACGTAAAGCAAGGAAGACACGTTTTAATTTAACACTAAAAGCATTAAATTGTGTCTTAATTTAAACGAAATAGATTGACCGTTTTACACGATGGCCCAAAAATGTTGTGTACCTACTCCACGAAAACCTTTAATATACTCGAGATTCTCAACGTTAATATTTCTGCAACTGTATCCTACTTTTATACGTATGTAACCCTTGAAGAGAATGAAATTAAGTTTCATAAACTTAGATAGCGGCGCTGACATATTTATTATAATACAAGTGTCAAACGTTTCTAACATGAATTCAGAGTCATTACTAAAGACAGCAAGTGTGATTCGGTAGCGGGCGCGTAACTATATCAATTGTACTAAAATAAAAATGGACGTTATTTACAGGAACTTTATACTAAAATTAATGAAAGCACAGACATAATCTACCTTATTAGCAAACAAACACGTTGAAACATTTTCACAAACTTTCGACATTTTAAGTGCGTTGCAATCGAAGTATAGGTACGCGTACGTGAAATGTATGATCATACAACAATACCGTACGATGACTGCCTAGAAACTACATAATATTTCACAACATACATACTCGTACGATAGGCACGCGCCGATAACGCGATGTACTGCCGCTGGAACCGAAGCAATTCTTGCGGTCTTTAGTCATTACGTCCCAGGCAGCCATGGACGCTACAATTTAAATTAGTCGAACGTCATTCAAAGTAACAAAGAAAACTGACATTTATTATTGCTGATTATGACACTTACATAACGTCAACTGTTTACCGCACATTTGAATTGGGATTCTGTATATTCACATTGCTCCAACCTGGAGTATATTATTGCTAAAGATCTATCTGTACTTACACTATGCTGCGCGATGCGTCGAATATTTCGTTTTTAAGTTCTAGGTAGATTTGATGTTAATAATTATAGTTTATAGTAATAAAGTAGTGCTGATAGTTTTGCAATAAAGCTTACGTAGATATAGGTTTGTCTGTCAAATACCCTAAATTTCGATTTACCTTCTTCCGACTTAGAAAGTTTCTCCAATCCCATTTAACACTTCTGGAAGTAATACATAATATGCTTATAATCCCAACTAGGACTGAAAAGACAGAAATAATTTGTACTCAAAAAGTGATGATAAATTAAAA
Organism: Holotrichia oblita; assembly: GCA_023690525.1. Lineage (NCBI taxonomy): Eukaryota > Metazoa > Arthropoda > Insecta > Coleoptera > Scarabaeidae > Holotrichia > Holotrichia oblita. The sequence goes on from CM043015.1 coordinate 67,678,648, forward strand.
AGTAAAATTCTTTGCGGGTTTACTTTCTTTGCGGTGTTTCATGTTACTTAACAGTTAAACGTAATTTCTCCACTATGCTGTGATAGTAATAAATATATTGGTAAGATTTTGTGATAGATTCCACTTAGATCGTGTTGTCAATGTAAAATTTATTGATGTACATTTGTTTGTTTTAAGATCAAAATTTTTGTATCATGGCGTTTCGTATTGGGCACCAAATTACATGTAACCTAAAGAAAATCGTAAGTATTTTTATTATTTTATTGTAGTACTTTTGCTAAATGTACACTGCGCAATAGTTCGGAAAGCTTTAAACACTTTTTTATAGATTAATAATGCAGAAATGTTCATTATAAAATTTGACAATTTTGACGGCTGTTGACATTTGCTTGATAATACTGGTTTGCATATGTAGGTATTTACTGACTTTGTATGCAAAATTGTTTTCATTTTACTCGAGTAGATATCTAGAATTATGAAGCTTCTTTTGCTTAATACACGATGTTTGAGCTTAGAATTATGAGATAGAGTACCTATGCTAGTACAATAAGAATAATTGTTCTTTATACAGATTAAAATACATCAATTTTAAAGTTACTTGGTTTGATTATAATATTAATGCAACTCATCGTAGTATATTTATTCACAATTATTAATATATTAGGCAAATTTCAATATGAATGTATGTGCGTACGTACCTATCTATAGTAACTTTGCTGTGTCGTACGTTACATTGAAAAAGATTTCTGTTTATCATAACTTCAAGAAACAAGTTGCAAGTACAATTGCAAAAGTACTTAGATAAGCTTGTGCGGTATCATAATTTTTGTTGATGTAAATGAAACAATCATTTCACTACAATACAGTAGATGCTATCAACAAATTTCGACTTAATTTGGATATAACGCGAGAGTAGTGTTAGTTGCAGTCTAGAATATTAGCTTAAGGGTTTTTATAAACTTGCTAAAAGTAATATACCTGATAACATAATCAACAGAACCTCAAAGGCAAACTTATCACTTTTTATTCATAGTTTTTCCAAAGCGTCATCATCTTGGGTTAAATCAATCCACTGATCATGCATCCAACACTTGCAAATAGCGCAGGCACGCATGTTCAATTGTACAGGAGACTGATAAAGGAATCAGTACATACCACTTTGCTGCTGCTTATCTGCTTTTGCTTGTGTTTCTTTTTATTTTTCTGTGACTTGTGTTTCACACAAAGTTAGCGTTGGTTGGGATATTATTTACATTAAATAAATTTATTGTTAGGTGTTATACTTTATAATAATTTAAAGGTTTTCTCAAATATCCTGTTTTTCTTTTCATGCATTAGTGTTTGGAAGAGTACTGAAAATGTGTCCAGAAGGTTCGGATGTTGCTCCTAAAGACATCAATGCGTTGCATTGCTTTCTTTTGGTGCCTTTGTTTCATTGGGTATACCAGTCAAATGAGTAACTTCAAAGCTGTCCTAGTATTTTCATACCTCTTCATCTTAGTGGTGCTCAAGCGACCGGAACATATCTTATCTAATGACTGCAATTTGTGGGTTGTGTTGCTGAGAAGGCAAAATAATTTAGTATCGTCTTTTTTGCCACAGTTGGTACCGTTATGTCTAAGTGACATGAAGCACCGTCCAATATGAAAACAGTTTTCTTCGATGTTTTCTAGTGTGTGAAATGGCGAAGTCGTTTACAGAATAGTTCTGCAATCATACATTCCTTACCAGGCTTTTCCTTCCATCTTGAAATGTAGTAAGATGAAAGTAACGAATACTTTTGAAAAGGTTTATTGGCGGTATTTTATTTCTTAAAGCATTTGCGTAAACCGCAATTATAACATTTTCTGCGTAGCCAACTAAACGTACACTTCTAGTATTTCTCAGAGCTAATACGGACTGGTAATGATAACGTCAATTCACATCCTTCGTTGTCCACGTTCAAGATTTTCTCTGGCGAGTGCTTCAGATTTCTCGAACAAGATAATATGGGCAAATTTTGCTACACATCGCTGTTGAATGATTTTGCACTGCTTGTCGTGGAATTGTTTTGTTTATTAAAGTGATGGTTCGTTGTACCATTTGCAGGAAAACTCCTTTGCGAGAAATATCATGTTATTATACGAAATAATGTCGAAATATACATTACTTCAGCAGAGTTCTCCTTATGCCAATACCTAACAACTTAAAAACCTAATTTACTGCGATCTGGTCAATGTTATGGTAGATTTATACAACAAAATTTATCTGAGCGCTGTCACAATAGGTAAAAATATATACTTTACTGGGAAAGCAATGTTGGAAATTTACTTTAAAATAAATAAATATAATAATTGCACAAATTGCAACGGTAACGAAAGTAGCAGAGGAAAACTTGTTTTGTCAATTTTGTATTAATGCAGGATAAAATGGTTTTCATATATTTTTTTCATCCTTTCAGCCAATTTTTCGGAGTTTAAGCGTAGATTCTTCGCACGAAAACAAATCCCAGTCATGTACGGCTGTCAACAGAAGATTAAATACAAATGCATCCACTGTCATCAAGGGGAGGAAACTACATGTGTCAAGGACGAGATCTTTGCCACCACCTGAAAACAGTTTCCTTTCCCCAAATCGATGGTTTTCCTCCAAGTTTCCAGATTCGAAACCCGACGATCCCCAATACGTTACCGAATATAAAGAGCAAAGGCCATCAACTTCAGGTCGTTCCTCTGCAACCTCAGAACAATACGAAGAGGTAGTGTTGGAGGATAAAGCATCTCTTCAGGAATTACAACCATCAAATGCTAAACCTGTTACTGATAATTGTATTAGGAATGAAATTACGTTTTTAACTAAATCAACAAGAGATCGTTTGGATAAAATAGATGAATTGAAAAAAGTCAGCTCATGTGCAGTACGAGAAAGCGGTGAAAGCGTTTGTAGGGCACGAAGAAGATGATTGTTGTAGGTATCAGTTAGAAGCTGCACGGCGAAAAGTAGATCAATCTAATGAATTTTATCATAAATTCAAGAAACAGTATGAATCGGAAGTAGAGAAAGCTCACCAATTGCAGCCGAAAAATATTAAACCATATGGAAAGTTAAATACGTTACCATGGACGGGCCCCAATAGCGAGTATCGTAAACTAAGCATAGTAGATCAGGATAGAAAACGTAGCAGATATGAAACTATCTTTGAGAAACGTAGGCGTATGGCAGCGGATGAGATCAAATCGCCTGCTGATCCTGGCGGACAGCAAAGGGAGTATTGCACAACAAACACGAATAGTCATGTAAGCACTTCACCAGCTTTAGAAAAATGTAAAGCCATTATAGCAGAATATAAGAAACTAAACCCCGATTACACTGGAAAAACAAATAAAGTAATTCCTGGCAGTGACGAAGAAAAGTTACTTATAGAAAAAACACAAGAACTTATATCTAGAATTAAGAGTGCCGATCAGAATAAGGAGACGGGTAAATTAGTTGAAACATCTGATAAAGATAATAGCAACGTTGTCAGTTCTACTATAACTAAGAAGACGGAACGTGAAAACCTTCATAGTTCACTACATTCTGCTATTACTAACCAACCAAAACTCGTTACGTCACAACCAATAAACCAAAAGGTTGTTCTGTATTATCAAAACAAGTATAAAAATAAAACATTATGTTCTAAGATCGTACAATCTGATATGTCTCCTGTTTCACCAACACAAGAATTATCCAATAACACAGTCACCGAGGTAAAAGTAGAGGTTGGTCCGAAACTAATGCTACAATCTTTCGATTTAAATGATCGGACGTATAATGCGCAAGATCTGATACCTGCTCCTAATGTGAAATTTGTTGCCCCATGGCTATCATGGAGCGATCGCGTTAAACAACATATTCAAAAGAAATTGGAATACACTGATTCGATACGCTCAAACAGTGTTTCCGAAACCACTCTGCAGAAAGACAGCACTTCCATTGGGATGGAAATACAAAAGCGACAATTTTCGCAGACATCGAACAGCGGCTGTTTTACTAATACTTTTACCCTCCCAGAACCGCAAGTTTTCAACGATAACACAAGTATTTTTTTAAAAAATGTGGAAAACATTCCGTCTTTTTCGGCAAGCCTTGGTCGCTTGTATTCTACAAATAGTACTAGAGGTGTACTGGGACCCGAGGGAACCGTTATGGTGAAATTGCGTCGTCTGCCCAAAATCAGTATTCCGGAACCCATTAAGGATTGTTCTGCTTATCTGCCACCACCCTGTGAAAAATCAGATGGTGTCATCGAAATCAAACAGAAGAAATTACCTAAATTGCCTTCGTCAAAATACGCGGTTCGATCAATGAGAAACGCCGCATTTACACCAATGCATTTGGAGCGTCCTAAGAGTCGTGGTGTTCCGCCAGAACCACCAAGGGAATGTCCTAGAATATCGGCGGAATGTATGGAACCAAGAGCTGATGATGGTATGGTGATTAATCAGAAAAAATTACCAAAAATAGAAGTGCATAATTGTCGATCCGTTCAAGAACATACAATGACAAGCCCGCCTCTCCCACGCTTAAAACCAAGACCTCTGCCTCCGTCTAAAAGAAGCGCAGATATAAGAGAGGCAATATGTCTTCCTCGCGCGGACGCAGGTTTACGAGTGATGAAGAAGAAATTACCCGATCTAAGGATGTCTGATTGTTGTCCAGACAGCCCAACAACCATGACACTGGGCGAACCTTTAAAGCGCTTAAAGAAATTACATATACCCGAACCCGAAAAGGTATGCCTCAATATTGCAACTTTATGTCCACCGAGAGCAGATGAGGTGTTTGGATACAAAGTAAAAAGAAAAAAGTTACAAACTTTAATACTGGGTGAGAGATATAACAATTTGTCTTGGAAAGAATTCAATGCTGCCAAAGACAACCGGCAAGCTAGAAATTACACAACCGATTCAAAATATAGCATGTGCTGTTATTCCGATAAATCGGTTCATCCGAACTTTACGACCGAAAATAATGTTGATAATGCATGGGACAAATTTAACGGACAATTGTTTTGCGAAGAAAATGGCAAACTCAGTACATACCTACCACCTGAGGAAAAAATCGATGATTCAATGGGTTCTGAGTTGAAAATTGTTAAAAAGCCTATAGGAACACTGTATACGAAAGACGATCGTATACACGAGGAATTGCTTAAGGGTGGATTCACAACTTTCATAAATCAGAGTGATCGTAAATTTAGTTCGTATAAGGAGTCTTGTGGGCCGGAACCAGATCCACCTCAGTATACAGATTGGAGAGTGAAACCTCTCAAGAAAAGGCCCGACTTCCATAAAGATTTTCCGTCAAGAACTCGATTTCATACAAATGACACGCTTTGTGAATACCGCGGCCCATGTGAAGGTCAAGAAAGGATGGATGAGATTCTGCAGTATGAAGTGAAACCGAAGAAGCTTCCAGTTATACCCAAAGGAAAATGTAAAAAGGTTAAGAGGCTAACGTATAAACCAATTCCACGTTTACCTAGTCGACCGAAAAAAAGTACTTAGACAGTAGTTACGATTGTCCAAAAGAAGAGTGTGTAGATCATTGTCCTCCGAGGGCAGATGAGGGTTTAATTGAAACGTATAATAAATTAATTCCTTTGAACAAAATGTCAAACATTCCACAACCGACAAGAACACGACTGAACGACGGCGATCACATTAAAATGAAGCGATTGCCACCACCACCGAAGGACGACAGACCTCCGTGTGTGGTTTGTGATTTTTGCGAAGAAAGAGAACTGCAACTAAAGGAAGAAGAAGAGATGGAATTACGGAGAAGAGCACATGGCGTAGATCCTAACCCAAAAGTCTTACCCAGATTGGCTGTGAACGATTGTCCACGCAAACCCCCACCTAAAATGAAATCAGTCAGAATGCGACGGCTACCCAAAGCACCTTTTATAGACAGAGTAAACGCAGTTAAAGAAACTTGCGACTGTAATTACGAGACTGATAGAGCAGATGGTATTTCGAGTTACCAAAAGAAACCAAAGAAACTTAAGTCTATCCTAAAAGCGAATAACAAAGCATTTTCAACACTACCAACAAACTTCTTGTACAACAAAAATTTTTCTCAAACATCATTTCGTTGCATTTCTACAACGGCATTACTACTTCAAACTTCTGACGCAAAATGTAAAAAAATTGGAAAAACCGTCGAGAAGAAATGTCCTAAACTTACGTCACCGAATTCAAAATGTAAGGCCACAAGTATTAGTTGTAATAGAAAACAGAAAAGGTCAGGACCATGCACTAAGCAGAGGTCACCGTATCCGTCATTCTCTGAATATAAAGAGCATCATCGTCCTGAAACTATTACAGAATGTATGGAAAGTGAAAGACATCTGCAGCCACGATGGCCAATCTTAGGTGAGATTATTAATCAGAAACCCCCTCCACCTCATCAAGGTAAAATAGATCCGACAAAACAAGAGGAATGCATTGCAAGAAGATTTAATATGCAAATGGAGGGTAGCACAAGGACATGCGAAACAATGGGCAAAGACGATAAACCATTGCTAACCAACGAAATGTACAAGGAGATAATAAATAATCCACCATTTGATAAATGTGAATGCGCCAACGAAAAGACGGAAAAATCACGAACTAAGGAAGATCCTAAAGCACCTTGTCCACGAGTAGAGCACCCTACTTGTCCGGATCCTGAAATCGAATGTGAGTTACCTCAAGCTCGTCCAGAGAGCAAGGCTTGTGGTGGTGAAAGCAAATCTCCAAAGGTAAAAAGTTCAGAAAAACCTAAATTAATATGCAAAAAGAAAGAGAAAGAGAAAAAGGTAGACGAAGAAAAAGATCAAGAAAAGGAAAATGTAGTAGATGAGTGCGATGAATTGGAAAAGAAGCTCGCGATTAGTGAGAAAAGAACTAAAGCCAGATGTAAAGATAAAATGCCAGAAGAGAAAATGGAAAAGCCACAACAAAGTCATGATCAACCGAAAGAATGTAAGTCTAAGGAGGATGGCTCTTTGGCTAGGAAACAGCAATGCGATAACAAAACTAAGAAGAAAAAGAAGACGGTGAAAAAAGTGCCAACAACCAGCTGCCAGAAGTGCCGCGGAGAAAGAAAAGAAAGGAATGAAAAAAGGCAAGAAAGAGAAAAAAAGTCATTGCCGTAATATAAAAGTGTGCGGTAAAGGGAAAGGAATGAAAAGTTGTAAGAAGGATAGCAAGAAAAGTTCCAAAAAAGCTGGCAAGAAAGGCAAGCCCAAGAAGTGTTCTGACTTATTAAAGGAGGAGGATGCTAAAGAAGCTAAAAAGAAGAGTAAAACAAAAAGGTCGGCGGTAAAGACTCCACAAATGGCAGATTTATGCAAACAGAAAAAACCTTGTACTCCAAAGCCACTACCAAAGCCTACTTCCCATTCAGCAGTACTTCTTGCGAAGTGTCCTCCAAAAAGAAGTTTTTGGCAGAAAATATTAGATTTCTTTAGAGCTAGACCTAACTGTCCTCCTCCTGACCAATGGAAGAAAGACAAGTTACGAAAAAGGGCGGAAAAAGCCGCAGCGGCTGCAGGTTTAGAATTGTGTGAAAAGAAAAAGCCCAAAGAGGTTAAGATTACCTGTAAGAAAACAGGAGTGCGAGATAGCAAACTAGATAAAAGAACAAAGACAAGAGGTAGTAAGGACAAATGTAAAAAAATTAAAGTTAGTTGTGGCACAGAGAAAAAAACAGCTAAAAAGAGAACAGGGAAAAAATCAAAGGAACGGAAGGGAACGGAAGGAGGTGAATGCAAAGACATTAAACCTGAATGTAAAAAGTCGTCCACTAAATCTGCCGCCAAAAAAAAATGTAAGAAGGTAAAATCACAAGCTAAAGCGAGATCGACAGACGATGGGGCAAAAGTTGCGGAGGTTGTAAAGGCGAAAGAGTGTGATCCCGAAGTAGAAAAGAATTGCGTTGATGAGAAAGAAATAAGTAGAGCAGGTAAAGATGAAGAAAAGCAGCCTGCATCCACTGGCAAATGTAAAGTATTGCCAAAACAAAAATTCTGTAAACCACGTGCTAGAACCAGCTGTAAAAAACCTATGATAAATAAAGAATGCACTCCAGTAGAATCACCTTATCCCAGTTTCTCGGAAGTTAAAAAATATTTTCCGAGATTACCATCATCAGAATGTACTGAACAAGAAAAGAACATAAAACGAAAATCAATTAAATATGATTATAACGAACCGGATAAACAAAGTCGAAAGTACAGTACAACCATTCAGCAGAAGCGTTTGTATTCCAGCAATTCGAATGGTGATAAAAAATTTGATCCGTTAGCATTGTTAAATATGCCAGAAGAATCGCTTAACGAAATCGAAGATAACGAATTAGCTTTGAAGATTTTAGAGATTGTTAAAGAAGGTATGAAGACGACGGCTATACAAAACAGTAACATTACAAAACAAAAGTATTACGATATTTTTAAAGAACTAGAATTTTTGTGTGAACAAGAACTAAGCAGAAGTATATCGGATGACTCTATATTCGGCTTAAATAGCACGAAATCAAAAATGAGTAATTTGTTACCTGATACAAATCTGAGTTATAGTAAATCTCTTGCCAGTCAAAAAAAAATCACAAATATGGAAGAAACTATGATGAAGGATGCGATAAGAAGCTTCTGTCAAACCATATTTTCGATGCCAAATTTATCAACAATGGAGTACGAAGATACAGGTAAACTATAAAAATTTAGAAAACTGTCGAGTTAGTTATCTTTTAATCGCAGATATATTTCCACTTGTATGTTAAATAAAATAGGAAGATAAGTAAAGTAATGTCGTCTATAAATTAGACTGGAAAGACTGTAACAAATACTATGTTAGTCAAACTAAACAATATCTAACGAAAACGACTTTATAATCACCAATGGGTCGATGGCCGCAGTGGTTAGGCGGCTGACTATTGTTGTGAGAGGACGATAGGTGCCGGGGTTCAATTCTCTGGAGGGACGGTGACATTTTTTCAGAGAGTTTAATCCCGGATCGACTTGCCATTCGCTGTTGGGAGCAAAGTGATTAACAGCGCGGCATCATAAAAGGCGATATGATGCTGTCACAAAGCCATTTAAACACAACTTACACACACTAAACTACACCGCAAGAGTTGCAGTGATAGCCAGACAAGTAATACAGCTTACGGAGTCACTGCAACTAAGCACCCACCACACATAAAAAAAAAAAAAAATACGCTGTGACATATCACATCACAGCTGAAACAGCTTTGCCTAAGTTCTCTAAAGATAGACGACATAATTTGGATTTTGAAAATACTAAGATTGTGAAAAAGAAAAATAATTATACAAAAATATTAACTTATGAAATGATGTACATCAAATCAACGCGGCCAATTTTATAACTGATATTGATGATTTAAGCGTCATTTATAATAATTTAATTCTCGCCTGAATTTTATTAAATTAAGCCCTTGACTATGTTTTTGGCGATATTTTTTCGCTGGTCTTCGAACAGAATTGTTAGTTCGACAAAAAATGCATTTATATACGGATAATTGAATCATTTTTATTATTATCGCTATATTAAATTTACTTTAATAGGTGCTTTCATATAGTTTGAAAATATAATTATCATTTGATATAGGATACCCTTAGAGCACTACAGGCTGTTAGGTTTGATTCCGAGGTAGTATTACACTGGCATAGGACTCTTGTAAAACTGGCTGAACATCACAACACCACGCTGGTGCCAAGTCACTCTGGAATCAGAGGCTGACAAATTAGCTAGAGGTGCCAGCGAACGACTGCGTAAGACAGTTTCTAGAGATTCAGAGATAGGGTGAGGTTACTAACAGGGATCTTAACCAGTCACTGCGCACTGAGTAAACACTTGCATCGCATGGGCATAGTAACCTCTCCCCTGTGCAGAAACTGTGGGAATGTGGAAGAAACGAGTGCAACCTGGTTAAGAGGACTAAAACGGCACGGGACCACAATAGGACTCTCTTGTGGCCGAGCTTGCCTTAACGGTTCTCCCGCCCGTACAGTTGCAAAAAAATCGATATGTCAGATAGATATTTTCGATAGTTTTGTTGATAGTCGTGGCAATGTTTTAATATTATTTGACACATATGAAATGTCAATATCTTCCTCAGAATAAGTATTTTTAGCGAAAATATAATTGATGTTCTCGAATAAATTGATTTTTAATCAATTCCTATTTTATTTGATCTACAAGTGTAAATATATCTGGGATTAAAAGATTCCATTGATAATAATTACAGGTTCTAATACAGACATATTAGTTGAAATTTATTATAGATGTGTATTTATTGCAGAAAAAGCGAAAACAGAAAAATTGCAGAAACAGTTGGATGAAATCTTAGATAACTACAAAACAAAATAGGGGACCGAATATATTGTAACTAAAAAATAATGTCTGAAATCTTCGACTTGTATTTTCCTAAGTGTAAACGCCAAATATATGGATATAAATAATAATGTACGGTTAATAAGTTACTTGTGTCTTTTATGTCAAATACATACAAGTTCATATCAATTGCTAACGTTTTGAATGTACAGATGTGTGCAAAAAATGGGATAACTAAATTATTACTGGATGAAGCGGACATTCGTTACTATCTGATTAATTACATTAATTAAATAGAAATGTCATTATAATGGAAATCATCCTTTCGATTGGTTTCTTTTTTCCTGTAAATGTGTGAGCCCGGATGAGCTTCCATAGTCTTGGTGGATGCTGGTATGTTCAACCCTACAGTTTATGTTGATATATTCAAAAATATAATGCTTCCATCAGTTTCTGAGTTATTTCTGGATTAATATCCTCGATTAATAATATCCGGATAATTAAAAATAATTATATAGACAAACATTACCGAAGATTAAAATTAATAAAAAAAAATCATGATTTTCTATTCTGAGCGCCATCTAGACGGCGCAAAGCGTCTATACTCGGAAATACTCTTACCTAAAGTATAAAAATTGCAGAAAAAAGCAGAATTTAAACGGAATTAAGATCCAGAATATATTGCAGTAAAGAGGACAAGGGAATTTAAAGGTATAAATAGCAACGTTGAGTTGTTGAAAATTACATTAGTTTTAAATATTATAAAAATCGTCTCTTTTATAGGGACTTAAATTATAGAAACCAGAACCTGTTTACAAAATATTAAACATAGACTTATTATTGTAAAAGTTAAGTGTCATTTGCAATTGCGATAGCACGAATCTAATTTCAGTGCAACAATATAACGTGAATATAGTTATTTCTTAGTAATAATATTATATCTTTTGTTAATTTCTAACGATATAAGATGGGTAGGTTGATCTCTTTAATATAATTCTACTGCACAAATGTTTGCCATATTGCTTGTAAGGAAAGGATACTCGTCCTGAGTATCTGTTCATATTGTAATACTGCATTTTGCTATTCTACATTTTGTAAGCCCAACGCTCATAACATTCAAAATTGTTGAAAGAAAAATCTTATGAAGAAGAACTTATGTAATGTTTGTAATCCTAGGGTCAATCATTTAAACTACAACAAATTATTGAGGCGTTCAGAACCATTAAAGAGCTCCCTTCATAATAATAGTAACAATGAAACTTATTCAAACGAAATCAATTTTAAATATTATCAGAAATTGCATAAAATTAACCATTCAGACCACTTTTTATTGTGATAATTCTCCTGAACGACAAGTAACCTTTTTAATTGAATCAGCAGTGACTACGTCATTAATAAAATATTATTCATTGTTAACAAACAAAATTTGATTGAATATGCACAAAAAGATCGTAATAAACAGTATCAATTTATTGTGATAATTCTCCTAAACGACAAGTACCCTTTTTAATTGAATATGCAGTGACTATGTCATTAATAAAATATTATTCATTGTTAACAAACAAAATTTGATTGAATATGCATGAAAAGATCGTAATAAACATTATTAACTCAGTCAGATTCACCTATCACAACCTTAGGTGGCACGTGGGTAGCACTATTCTTCTTTTTTATATTGATAACTTTCAAACAGCATCCGGTGCAAATTATCAATGCTTTTAAAATAGCAATGGAATGTGTGTGTGTTTAGGAAATGATTTTTTTGCTAATCAACTAACTATGAGTGCGGTTCCAAATAAACAAATTCTTATTCAAAATCATATTGTACTATTTAATAATAAATTAGAGGAACTGATAACAACCGAACCATTTATAGGTGCTGACATAATAAATAATGTTAAACAACGTTATACGAATAATAATAATATGTCTTTCATTGCGAGTATGTATGTGTTGCGACAGTTTAATAAAGTAATAGTAATTATAGAAATAAGAACGCTAATAATAATAATAACAGAAATGAAACATAAAAAAGAAAAAGTTATAAATAATTCCCAGCAAATCTCGGGGCGAGTCTCAGTAATACTACTGCTCTAACTAACCCCGCAATACTGACACATGTGCATATACAATTGCTGTTTAAATCTATCTAAAAACTAAATTAAGAACTTAAATATATTCAGTAAATCTTTCATGTACGCTCACTTGTAACTATGTAAATTGAGTAGTAATTACGCTGAAGAAAATGTAACATTTATATTCCCGACACTCCATCCTCCAACACGCTCACACTTGACCTCCAAACAATATCTTCTTCAAACGAAACTTAAAGACACCAATACCAAGAGCCTTAAGGCTTACGTCAAGGCTATTATACTTAATATAAATATTATACGAAAACGAACGTTTAAACAAAAAAGTTTTAAATATAGGAGGAGATAAGCCTCTAAATCTCATAGTAACATTATCTACATCAGATCTAAACCTAATTTTTAAGTACAAATACGGTGGCGACTTGTTTATCATAATTTTATGAAAGACAGTTAAAATCTTCAATTCTCTTCTATTTTTCATATTAAACCAACTAACATCTCTCAGTTTATGCTGGTACTTCCTGATTTCAAAGTAATCAGTAACCCAGTTTTCCAACAAGTACAAGTCCAACAAGTGTATGCAGAAAATTTACCCAATAATACCGAGGTATAAAAAAGTCGCATAAAAGATGCTATATCCGCCTTACCAATTCAGGAAATACGGAATAGTTTTAAGAAACTGCGACGAAAGTTGAAAATGAAGTTGACACGATTGCAATACTGATCAATACTGGATTTTATCAAACTAGGCCGATCATTCTGAATATTTTCATAACGCCATATCTTTTCATCCTGGACAACTTTTCTTGGTAAAACTTTGGCGTACTGTGAACAGAAAAGGTAGTTTACCTAGAACTAAAATTAGTGTTTGCTCACAACTGTAAAGGCCTACTTGACTTCGAAAAGTCGAAAGTAAACTGAAAAGAAGTTTCAGACAAAGCAGGGCGAAATTCCAAAATTGAAATTCCAATTCGAAAATTTTTGGTCATCATTATTGTAAACTCAATTCGGCGACATACAGTATATTTAAAATGACTTAGCTCTTTTATATGGACCAAATTAAAAAAAAAAACTAGCTCTAAATTAGTTAGGTCCATTTAAAATTATCCGAACATACGATAATAATACTGCTCTAAGCAACTGAGTTTTGCAACACCCTGTAATATGTGTAAAATATATCGTAGAAGCTGAATTTGTAATTAAATTTGTAGGATGCTATTTAAAATATCCAAGTTGATCACGTGATAGTTCATATTCAACCATATCAAACCACAAAATTTTGTTTTAAAATCCCATTTCGTTTGTATTATACTTTTAATAGGCCTTTCTCACCAGTCACCCTGTATAGAGTCTATAGTAGAGTCTATGCATAGTCTATAGTTTTCAAGAAAATATTTTAATTAATCCAGGTGATTAAGATTCTTGTTTTCATTTAAAAACTATCAAAAATTTTCTCTAGCGACATAGTTCATTGCCATCAATGCCAATATGTTATATATATAGACTTACCACATCGAATGCAGGAGATATTTCGAGTGTTATCGAGTTTCCATACGGTCGAAGAATAACAAACTTAAATTGCAAATTAGTATGCAGTCGTGCCATTTATAAATATGCCAAGTGTCCATGAACAAAGTTGTGAACAATAACATGAGCAAGTCAGAATCACTAAATAAGAAAAAGAATTATATGTATAAGTTACTTTTATTTAACTTAAAGTGTGCAAAATTGACAAATCAGCGTAGATTATTGTCAGAAGTTTTCGGGCATAACTATAAAAGCTGCGTTAGTGTCAGAAGTTTCTATGCGTGTATGTATGTTAAGAAAATAACAAAACTACATGTTGTTCATTTTATGCTGCTACTTTTTAAAATGTAGTAGCATTACGACAATTCAACGGCTAAACTGTATATGCAAGATAGATTATCAAATAAGTGACAAGGACGGAGGACAGTAGGAGTATACGATGAACAATTACTTACGATATGATGCAAAGTAGTGCAAATTATGGTCTCATCTTAAAACAGTTTGTTCTCTAGTGGTAAAAGAGAACACGTTCGAGAGATAGTAAGCCTTAAATAAATCCTCGTTTACAAAAAGAAGGGCACTTAAATACAGGAATGATTATGTATGGCTGATGAAGTTTCTGGTGTTCGCGGTAAAGCTAGTCAAATTAGTGTAAAGTTTAATATTCAAGTTTTTCGAGACATAAATTTTGTTGGATTGTCGATTTTTATATTTTGTCTAGAGACGATGTGATATAGATTCAACATGGCAAGAGAGTATAAAGGTAATTTTTGCAGTAACCATCTATAGTAGTTTAAAGTTTTCCCTAAATTCAGTATACAGATAAATCAATATAATTTTGTAAAATAATACCATCAACATGTCAATAAATGTGTACACAGTGTTATGCCAATAGCCTAAGTAAATATTAATAGGTCTCGCCAAATAATCCATAGATTGCATTTAAGCGATTATTTTAATAATAGGTGAAATCAGTGTATGTATTACAACTCCACCAACAAGATTTTAAAATAAGCTTAAATAATGTTATTTCAAAGCTACTAATTAGCAGGGGATTGCATGTCAAATAAGTTCAATTTGAAGAGACTACTTAGGTTAGGTCTAAAAATGATGAGGCACCTTCACAATTTCTTCATATCTCAATATAAATACAAAGTAATGCATATGCAATTCTACAAAACATTACAGAAACGTAATCTATAATTGTGTATAGAGTTATTCAAATGTACCGGTAGGTATACCTAAATATTTTTGAAATCGCACCAATCAAAATTTTCAAACAAAAGCTTGTTCGTTTTAAGCAAGCTGTCTACATGTCGGTCGACATGAAAAAGTGTACGGAAAGTCTCAGTTGAAATAATTGTCAGAAGTGTGCGGAAAATTTTGGAAATACAACATGTTAAGGTGCATTTCTGACAGTTTGCATTTACGTTGAAAGTGCGTAGAAAAAACAGCGTGCAAAATGTCAGAAGAAAAATGGAAGAGATAATTATTTATTATACCGCAAAGTATGTTGGCGCGTTCAGCAGCATCGATCGCCTTTCTCTCTAACTACACACTTACATGATCGAGTGCACTTCTGACAAATTTTCTGAGTACTCTCGACGAATAAATGAAGGTATTTTGAAATTGTCAGAAGCTAATTAAGATGATTTTCCAAATTATTTTGATTATAATACTTAATTAAACTATATTAAAAAAATTAATATACATTGCTAAAAAAAATAGAGGATAATATGAATACATAATTATATCGTCCAAATATCCTCTAATTGTTTTGAGTAGTATAGTTATTGTTCACTGTTCACATGTCAGCTGTTCACATGTCAGTCAGTTTGATAGGTTATCATTTGCAATTTTAACGTGCATGTGTGGTGTCCATATTTTTTTAATTTTACAAATTTTACAACTTCAACATGTAAAGAAATCCACGGTCATCCTGGGTTTTAATGTAGTTTATGTCACATATTTTTCTCTCACTGAGTTATTGTTTGTGATAAATAAATCAATCATATATTTATAATCTGAACAAGTCATATTTTTGTGGTAACAAAGTTTCTCTATCTCGTCTGTATCTCATACATAAATGGACTGTTTTGGCCTTGTCTTTATTTTAGCCTCGCTCTCAAGCTCGCTCGGCCATAAATTCGACTCGGTCAAGAAAGTACGATATTTGACCAATCTTCTTCGGTGAAACTTGGGCGTTTTCGAGCCCATTCATACCGTGCCTTTTTATTTTTGTCAGAGAGCCATGGCTTCTTCCTGGCTTTACAACCTTTTAGACCAGCTTGCTGCAGCCGTGTACGGGTGGTCCGAGCAGATATTATATTATTAAAACCTTGTGACAACTCAGTAGCGAGGTCTGATGAAGTTTTCTTCCTATTTCTTAACGACTCTCTCAATATTTTACGGTCCTCACGGTTTGTCGTGAATCGTTTGCGTCCAGTTCTGGACCTATTAACATGCGATCCGGTCATGGCGAATCGCTGAATAGCATACTGGATAGATCGGCGCGAACATTTCACAATTTTCGAAATTTCTACCTGCGACTTCCCTTGATCATGCAAAAGCTTTATCTGCATACGTTTTTCTAAACTAAGTTCGCTTTTTTGTGGGCATATTAAAACAATATCACTAAACATACATAAATCTAAACACCAAAAGCGCACTAGATTACCGAATGTATCCACAGCGAGCGAAAGCAGTGAACTGAGAAATAACCAGAAAAATTAAAAAATAACAAACAGATGTTCTATCGGTCGCTTTGACGTCGTCGTTTTTAATCTTTTTTAGAGGCTGACAAAATATTTCATAAACAGCAGGATTTATTTACTGCTATAGTTATCGCACACATACAAAATTTGTAAGATGCTCAATACTTATGGCGAAGGCTGTATTTATTCTTCTATGTAATTTTTACTAAATGTTGGATGTCTCCGAAGAAACATATTTTTTGGACTGAAGTAGAAGCCGATTTTTTGCAAGTTTATTAACAAAATGTGAACTTAACTGAAGCAAAAAATGTGGTTTTCCAAACTTTGAAAACTGAAATCAACACAAATCCTCTCTAATTTTATTCAAAATGAATTTCCACAAAAAAACTAAGGAAAATGTTATCAATAAATAATCATGTACAAACAATACAATACATACAATACATATTAGGAATTAGGACCTACCTTTTCAATTGCAACATATTTGTAAATAATCATGTAGTTTGGATTTTTTCAAAATTGAATGAAAGTTCTTTTCTTTCATAATTTTTTGCAGTTTCCTTTCATTGTTAATATTATTCTCACCAAAATGATTATTTGCATGTAAGAATTTCTCAGTTTCCATGAAAGATACGATAAAATTTTGTGTGTCGTAATTATTGTTGCACTGGGTATACAAAAGGCAGACTGTGTATCGTCATTTTTATTGTACTATGTGTATCTACAAAAAGATGAAGACTGAGTGTCACCGTCATATTTTTGTTTGGGTAGTACTGTGTGTGCACAATAGGTAGTTGCTGCTGTTGCTGCTCAATAGGACGGACACCAGTTATTGCTGTGCTGAGTCAAGTAATACAGCAAGGATTACAGAAGAGATGGCAGTGTTTTATGAACCTTACAAAATAAAACAAAAATTTGTTTATTTGGTATAAAAAAGTTTTGTTGTATAGTCAGTTTTAACAGTATAATAAAAAATACCAAGGCATGCAAATATTGAATTTAATGGAACACCTTGTATATTTCTACACATTTGAATTCACCTAATTTTAAGCTTTATTGGTATCTTTACTTTTTGCAATTTGATTCGGGCGTTTTGTAGTTATTTGATTTTTTCTGAAAAAATTTGTTCTAGCAGACATTTATTAAAAAAATCAGAGGACACTATATTTTTTGATATCAATTTAAAACTCGTAATATACATAAACAGCATGCTGGAGTATATTCTAGCGCCGAGAACGATTGTCTACATTGCGTAGTTACTTTACTATGGCACGTTAACTCTTCGAAATTTTGAAAAAGCATAACTTCATTTTTTCAAACGGCATCCTCCATATTTTATTACTTAGTCGTCTTCGGGATCCAATTCTGAATCTTTTATGTCCCACATGTCCTATACATCAAATTGATAGTTTAGGAGATAATTAGATTTTTTGAAAAATTGCACACAAGTCATTGATACTTATCCAGTGTGCCATGGAAAATAAACATTCTCAAAGATTTATTGTCAAAGTCTAACGTCAAAATCACTCTTCGGTATATGTAAATGGAATGTTACTAGTTTAGCTTAGTTTAGAATTTCTATTTGTTTACTTTAATATAAAATTGTAGTTAGTACTAACATTTTATTATAAATGTTGTTATTTCGTGTAAAAAGATTTGTTAAATCAGTGAATTGTAATATCCGCTGAACAATATATGTAAGTCAATTTTTAACGCATCTTATTTATTGAGTATATCAGTTTAGGATGAAGTAACGTTACTAAATTACAAATAACGAGTTTGCGTTTATTTCAAGGATTTGTCAGAAATATAGTGTGAAGAATTATGAGAACATTTATAAAGTGTAGGTAAGTATTACTTATTTACTAAAACCGTTAGCAAATCTTCATTGTTCCTTATTTAGATTTATGATCCGCAAACAATCAGACTGTAAATGTATTTATTTGCAAACGACTTACATAGCACGCAGTCGCGCGTGTTCTAGGTCTAAAATCCGTTTTTAGTTAAGCAAGTTGTTACTAGCACATTCTATTGACATTTAGAAATTACATCTGCGATAAAACTATTACTAAAAATCAAAAATACAAAGCAACCTAATTCATTCAGTTTTGTGATTTTAGGCATAGGAAAATAAAAATGATAAGGGTTTGTTTTTGAATATAAAATACATTATGATCCATTTAGAAAAATGCACGGCTCATACTGTATACACAATTGTTGATATTATGGAACGACTAATATAGACACATAAAAAAAAATCGTAATTAGAGTAGGCTATGTGAATGGATTGTTACTTTAGCCACTTTCACATAATGACATTTATTCCTTGACATTTAATTTGAGGGTAAAATTTGGTTACAATAAAATGTCAAATAATAAATGTCATTATGCGGTAGTGGCTAAAGCAACGATCAAAAGCATTTTCATAGCCTACACCAATTATGTTTTTTATCGATGGCACGTTATTAAAAACCTTGAACTTGAAACGATTCCATTAGTTTCACATTTAGTAAAACCAAATAATATTTTGAAACGCACAAATTACAATTAAAATTAATCATAATTCCCATTTTTAAATTTTTGTACTTACGAAATGTAATCAGTATATTCGGAATTCCAAACAAAATTAATGAAAACCAACTAATAATAATAGAAATTTTAATAAAATTGAATGTCTTTCTAAGTGGCTCTATGATAACAGCATAGGCATTGTTATTGCACACTCATAATTATTATCCTTTACGGGATAGAAGCTCTCAAAGAATGTCATCCTTATGAAACACATTATTTATCCAACATAGACAACATTAACTCAGTAAATTAACTGTTTAACGGTAAACTTGACCACTGTACTTTCGAATTTTGAAAATTTGATTATGCCATCGTTTTGTCTTCATTTGTGCCGTTGAAAGAGTCTATTGTACTGCTTTCGTTTCGAGATATTTGTCTCTGAAAAAGGCAAACATAAACTTACCCGGTACAATTTTGAAAAATTGACTACATATCATCATGGGTTTGTACCGGTTTTTGGTAATTGAAAGCGCGTTTTGTGCTGCTTTTTTTTTCAGATATTATTTATAATAGGTACTAATTTAATTCGCGCCTTAATTTTATCAAATTAAACTTAGCTTCATTTTTTTTGCGATGTTTGTCTTAGACCTACATTAGAATGTTAGAGCTTGAGGTATGGTTGTAAGACTCTACTTTTTTACAAGATATGTTTTAGTACATTTGGGAAAACTTAAAACCACAAGCTTATTTGTTTATAAGAGTTTTGTAGTTGCCTTCGTACTAATTTGCTTAAATTATTTTTATTTCAGCAAACAAGGAATTAATTTCGACAAGGACGGTTTTATGGCATGTAGTCTTTACTGGCTTTGCTGTAAATTACATGATTCTGCTCAATTTGAACATTGCTATCGTCTCAATGGTTAAATACAAAACTAACAAGAATGTCATTGCGACAAGTAGTGACTGTTTCAACAGAAATTCCACGTCTGTGATAGTAAAAACTATAAACATAGATTTAAATGATTCATTTGTAAGCGTTAATGTCACATCAGATAAACCCTCTGATTCACTTCTTTTTTCGAATGAGGTACTGACGTATTTCTAAATATAGTTTTTGAATATTTAATTCATATGTTGCAGACTAATCTTAGTGACGATTCTAGCATCCAAGTTAAACAGAAGTTTGAAGGATTTGAATGGAACGAAGTTCATCAAGGCATTATAATCGGGGCTTACTTCTGGTTCAATTGGCTGACGCAAATACCTGGAGGTATATTAGCACAAAAATATGGGGCGAAATTAGTTTTTGGTGCATCCAATTTCGCAGGGGTCGTATTTTGTTTCTTTATACCGGCCGCGTCTTATCTAGGATATGAATGGCTTGTATTTGTTAGAGTAGTTCAAGGATTACTAACTGTTAGTTTAATATTGAATCAATCGAAGAAACGGTAGTAGATAAAAATTTTATTGTGATAGGGTTTTTCGTGGCCAGCAATGCATCATATGGTAGCGAAATGGGTTCCTCCAAACGAAAGGAGCAGTTTTGTCTCATCATATTTAGGTAAAATAGTTTTTATTTGGCTTCATAGAATATGTTGCTTCTATTCATAAACTGTAAATATCTGCTTTTAATAGTACATGTTAGTGTACACAGTGTAGACGTATATGTTCTATGCTGTTTAAGTTAAAATGGGATTTATTTTGTACAGATTGTAATTCTGAATTCTGTCTGTACTAAATAATTTCTTTCTGACGGTTAGATGTTGTGTGTCTAATCTTGATGGACTTATATCGAATGTACGATTCTTTAATACAAATGCTTTTTTATTTGAAGTTATACTACATATATATTAAGATTTGCGTTCTTATTTAATGGGATCATTCACAGACATCTTTCTAAAACAATTTATATACACTATACCTATATTTTAGGTAGTTCTATAGGAGCAGCGCTGACGTATCCTATGTGCGGCTGGATTATAGATGTATGGGGCTGGGAATGGGTATTCTATTCCAACGGAATCCTAGGGACTCTATGGTATATTTGGTGGCTCTTATGCGTGTTTGACAGTCCCGAGCATCATCCGAGGATATCTGATACCGAAAGGGAACATATTGTCTCGCGTTTAGAACAACAGAATAAATCTAGCAAGAAAGTAAGTTATATTTATCGTCAACTATATGCTTTAATAACTTTTAATATAATGTAACCAGAAATTAAATTTTTTATCTTTTTTGTAGGTACCTGTGCCGTGGAAAAATATCCTGACTTCACTTCCAGTATGGATGAACATTTTAGCTCAATCGGGAGGTAGTTGGGGTTTCTTTATAGTCATGAACCACGCTCCTCAATACTTCAAGTTAGTCCATGGATGGGACATTAAAGCGGTGAGTATGTTATATTTAATTTCCTTTCATTTGCTGCATAGCAGAAAACATAAAGTCAAACCGAATATAAGCGAGTTCTTAAGCCATCTATAATATTGCTTCTTGTCAATAATCTGAACCACAGTAATATACAATTTAAAGAAATCATATTGCCATTTCATCTTATATTTATTTATAAATCTTATAAACAACGACAGCATTTATCCTTTTCTTTTATAAAGGTCAATATGTGCGAACGATTGAAAAGTAAAGCTACCTTTTCTAAATTTGCGAATTTTAAATTCTCTGTCGATATAGTGAATTTTCGTTGTCAACAGTTTATTATATTATTTGTACGTGTTCTCAGGTATTTGCGATAGTTTTTTTATGTCCGCGTCTAGATATCTCGACAGTTACTTGTTTACCTAGCTTTCAATATGTTGGAAATGTATGACGCGTTAATGATAGTTGAGAGGCTCCATTTGATTGAAATTTTGCTTAATATCATAATGTAAATTATAGAAAATTTCAAATCCTATAATTCTAATCTTTTATGAAACAAAAGAAACATATTGTCTTCAGAAGTTTATCATTATTTATCGATCGACTTTTTATTTCAGAAAGAGCGAATTTGGTCAGTGGAAAAAGCAAATTAAAATAAAATCATTTTGTACAAGAACTAACTGTTTTCACACTCTGTGGTAATAGTCAGTATCTTTTAACGGTTTTATACCGCGTAGTTGCTCCTGTTAATTTAGTCGTGTTTTCGATTAACGACTGAAAATATTAAATATTTACTGAAAAGCCTAAGTGTTAAATTGAGTTCTTTTTTATTTTTTTCCCAGACAGGACTACTTTCTGGAATGCCTCACTTGCTACGGTTCGGATTCTCTTTGCTCTTCTCGCAATTCGGAGACTATTTACTAAAATCTAATAAAGTGTCCCGGACAAACGTCAGAAAACTGGCCGTTACCCATTGTAAGTATGAATTGTAGTAGCGAATTCGCTTTGGATATAAAATTTTGTGTCTTGAACTGATATAAGCTTACAGAACCTTACACTCGGTTTGTTTATTACTAACTGATGTTTATTACTAAAAGTATCTTTAAATGTATCAATCTGTGTGGTAATATGACCGTGTGTTGCTATATACAGTGTGTTAAAAAAAGGTTATCGGATATTTTACCCAATTATAGTACTGGTGGAAAAAAAGTCTTAGTCAACATGGGTCCGCAATTCAACTGTTTTTGACGATAGTCGACGATTAGTCGATTGCATATTGTTTTAATAGGATAAAAATTTTCAAAGAAATTTTGATGGCGATGTAAATTAAACAAATGGTTATTTAAAGTAAAACTAAAGAAATTGTTTTACATGTCCACCGTTCATTTCTAAGCACGCTTCACACCTTCTTATGAAAGATCGACGCACTCTTTCGAAAATTCCTGAGTCCTCCGAATTTCATCGCAACAAGTTACGATTCGTTGCCTGAGTTCTTCCAAATTGTTTACAGGTCGTGCGTACACTAATTGTTTTAGATCCCCCAAACAGAGAAGTCTAGAGGTGTCAGGTCAGGAGACCTAGGAGGCCATGCAGTTGGTCCACCCCGTCCTATCCATCTCTCGGTGTAATCTTGATTTAAGAAATTTCTAACTACGATGGAAAAATGCGCAGGAGCTCCATCGTGCATAAACCACATATTTAATCTGTTAAAAAGTGGCACGTCTGCCAACAAAACGGGTAATTCATTTCTTAAAAAATTCAAGTATACTCGTTAAACGATTAGGGAGAAATACTGGACCAATTAAAGAGTCTCCAAAAATAGCAAGCCAAACATTTAGCGAAAACGGTTTTGGTGATGCAGTTCAACAACAGCATGGGGATTTTCATCTGCCCAGACGTGATTGTTATGAAAATTGAATATTCCGTCTCTTGTAAACCCAGCCTCGTCACTAAATAAAATCTGCGTCGCAAAATTAGGAGTTTCTGCCAGCTTTCGTAAAACCCAATGACAAAAAACCCTACGTGCATCATAATCGAGAGGAGCACGCGTTGAATTTGGTAGGGATAGAGCTGCTGTTCCCGCAGAATTCTCCAAATGAGAGGATGACTGACGTTCAGTTCTGCGGCAAGTCTTCGGGTGCTAATATTTGGGTTGTCTTCTACCCGTCTCAAAACCATAATTTTAAATGAACCAGTTTCGGACAGCCGGATATGAAGTCTTGAGAAAATCTTATCACTCGGTAACATCCGATTTGGAAATTCTTTGGCATACATACGCCGTGCTTCAGTGGCATTACCATTCGCACGACCGTACATAAAATGCATATCGGCCATTTTTGCATTTGTGTACTTATGGACAATTTGAGAACAAAAAAAAATTGACGCAAATGATAAATAATCTGATGACAGATGTCTGACAGAACTAATTTTAAGTCACAATCAGTTGTTTGACAAAGGAAACTATTCTCAAAACCGAAAAATGAATTTTTTTATTTTAAAATATGCAATCGACTATATGTCAAAAACAGTTGAATTGCGGACCCATGTTGACTAAAACTTTTTTGTTTATTTGCACCAGTACCTACTATAATTGGGTAAAATATCCGACAACCTTTTTTTAACACCCGGTATATGTATAATATTTAGTTTCGAGTACGTGGTGCAGCAGAGCGCAAAATCTATTAAAATTTCAAGTAGGTACCCTTAAGTTTGCATAAAACTTGTGATTCATACAGTAGAATACACGTATTAAATCACAGAAAATGCCTGCGACAGTTTCCAATATTAAGTGGACGATTCATTAATACAAGGATGAATAATGATAAAATAAGATAATAGTTTGACATGGCAAGAGATGAGTTCTTCTTATGGATTGGGGAAACTGCTGATACTTTTAATATTTCTAGGAAAACAGCATACTGAAAACACAAGTTGATTAATTAAGCTATAGACACATTATGTATATGTTAGGAAACTTCTAATAATAACTTACAAGGAATGTTGTCCTGGTCAGAGACTTTTACTATATGGATGATGCTGTCAGAGTGTATCACATGCACAATAGTTGGCTGCAGTGGACTATTAACTTAAGAAGAACAAACTATGCTATTGAAAATTATCACAAGATGTTGATAATTTTCAATGGGTAGTGTCTTCTTAAAATAAATTAGCTGGTCAGCTCCAAGATAACAAAGACACACCGGTACATATTATATTAATTGTACATCAGTACATCTACTAAACTTTATTTAAGTGCGCAGTAAATGATCAGATATTCTTTTGTTTCAGCTTGTATAATGCAAGGTGTATTCATGCTATGTTTGGCATATTCCGGGTGCAATTATATTGCAGCAATTATATTTTTAAGTGCTGCGGTTGCCGTAAATGGTGCTGTTGCTACAGGTCCACTTGCAAGTTTAGTTGACGTTAGTCCGAATTATGCCAGTAAGTATTTCAAAGAAAATATTAATCTTACCAGTAGAATGTTAATAATATAACCACATATAAAAATTGTTTCTGGGATCGCTTAATCTGACTCTGAGATCGAAAAAATCCCACGTTAGGATTTCGGTATACGTGACTTATTGATTTGACTTGGTATTTATTCTTCATTTAATTTTTTAAAAATTCTGTATAAATAAAAGGAAACTGAAATGTTTATACTTCACTATGCTTCGATTATAGTTGTAACACCACTTCATTATGTATTACAGTCACGATTACAAGTGTAATCAATACAAGAACAAACAAAATGGATTGTATGACATACAATTATTTTGTATAAAGGTGCAACGTTTGAATATTCAATTTCAAAATATGCTTTCAGGTATTGGTATGGGAATGTGCAACACAGTCGTGGCCTTAGTCGGCGTTTTCATACCAACAGTTGTGAGCTACTTCACCTATGGAAATGTAAGTGGTATATAGGATAAATTGATAATAATTTACTGGAAAAAGTTGTAGAGGGTGGCGAATAAAAGGATTTTCCTTAAGAGTTTTTAAACGTTGTATTGAAAAATTAAGAGGTGTTAAAATACCTTATTTTTATAGTTACTTATCTTGGGCAACTCTTTTGGAACCATAAATAAATATCATTTTTGTAAGCAATTGAAATGGAAGTGGTGTCATAGGGGAACACTGTAGAGTGTCAAATTCAACATTCACTATACGCTGAGATCTAGCTTCGCTGCCATATCTACGGCTTTAGTGTTGATGTCTGTCAATACGGATCTTTGCGTATCTCGTAACTGATCTTTCAGGTTATCAAAATTGTTTTAGAAGTCTGTTATCGTTTCATTAGGTACCAAACTTTGTTTACTCAAATGTGCGGCCGCTTGTAATAATAATAATGTTGTTTCGAATTGACCGATTTACAATCGTCTGTACCTGTTCTCCTTCAGTTCTTCTTAGAACGCCCATCTTTTGCACTTTTTAAACAGTTCAAAACATCTTGACTAGTAACAATACCGCTAATCATTGCTTGTATTTTATAGTTTACCATGTACCTATATTAGTAAAATTGTTTGTGATGAAAACCGAGAGATATGTAGTTTTACAAATATCTAGAAAGGTGCGATGATCAATTTTATATGCTTTTTGAAGAAATATAGCTTAAAAGGGACACAACTGGTTTAAATTAGTTTTTATGCCTTTGTTTATGGTACTTTCAGAATAAAACTCGCCCATTATCTTTTTGGTATCTGTAGTATATATTAGTTGCAGTAACTGTTTAAGCTGTATGGCTTATCTGATCACCGCTGCAACTCTTGCTGTGTAGTTTGTGTGAATGGTAGTAGATCGATCGTGATACAATTCTCCGAGAAAAATGTTATTAATTATTAATTATTTAAGATTATTGTATTAGTATTGGAGGAAGATAGAGATCGAACATATAATTATGTACATTATTATACAGGCAAATATTTATGTTTAGTTTTTAAAACATTTCAGCCCAAGTATTAATTTATTAAATTTATTCTAGCAAACGGATGTCGGACAGTGGCAAATGGTATTCTGGATAGCAACGCTGATACTTACAATAAGCGGAGTACTGTATTGTATCTTCTCCAGATCTAATGTGCAACCTTGGAATTTTCCAAAAGAAGACTATGTAACTGATGAAGATTCAGAATTAGAGACACTTAAGACTCCAGAAAAAAAAAATATGTTGAAAAAGAAAAATGTTGAATCTACATAAGTCTAATGTGTTTAACAGTGACTTTTATTGAATTCCGAATTTTCGCCATATACATATGTACAGTGGACAGCAGCATAATCGATACCGCTACGGAATTTCCTAAACCTTAATAACAATGTAGAGGGGGTTACATTGTCCTTCATTAGGATTTATAGTAGATATTATTATTAGTAGATAAAGTCGACGTTAGCTTGCGGTATTTAAAAGATGTACATATGTCCATAGCTACAGGTAGATGTAAAATGAAATAAAATAATTTTTAATAGTTTGTATGGGTTATAAATCAACTGATAATCTTTCTGTATAGAAGATTGTTCACGAACTCATTGCGTAATTACAGAAAAAATTCTACCAAGATTTCTAAGAAGCTGGTGATTTACCTTCCAGTAATTGTTGCTGTTTAAATCAAAAATGAAAATATTAGACCAAAAATAATACACCAATTAAATTACTTTTCAAACTTTGAATACATGTAGTTACAGGTAATCTGTATACTGTATATGTATATCAACACCCATGCTCTATTTTCAATTAGTTCTATATGGTGAACTCTTAGTATACTTCGATGGACACAGTTCATTTGTATTCCACTCACTTTTTTGTGTTTTATAGTAAATTTTTGCGACTACGTACTATAACTTTCCATTTAAACATCGATTTATTTGTTAATTAGTAATATCCAACAACTCGTATGTAGTTCACTATTTCTATTAGGCAAACATTATTATAGACATTAAGAATTTCTCTAACTAAATTTCAGTCGAAAGATCCATTTTCTACTTTTGGGCATATTTCATACAGTGCGGTTCTAAGGTATCCTCCCCCCTTGCTAACTTTTGATTGGTTTAATAGAGAGGTTCCAGTTTTAGGTCAGTAATATGAAATATTATACTATACATTCTCGAAGTAAAATTTCTAATTAGTTTCAAAGATTGAAGACAGGGGGCGATATAGAGGGGTGACGAAGGAGAAGAGGGGTGGGGTGCGGAGGGGAGGAGGGCGACACTTTAGAACCGCACTGTATATACATACATAAGTATATTTCAAATATAAGTTCTTTTAGTATATTGTCAGTAGCGTCAACTTCAACATTACCTTTCAAAGGGAGAACAAGACCAAATTTTATTATATGTTCTTCGTAGTGCATTAACTATTAATATTCTCCGTAGGTAGTAGACTGAATATCATGTAACATTTTAACATAAAAACACATAAAATGTGCTTAAAAACTAGAATTTTGATAGCAAAAATGTAATCTCTGAATATAATTTCTGTGTGAGTAACTCGTGAAAGAATAGGATAAAAGAAAATCAAGAGAAACTTCAATCATCAGGCCATAAAACAATTAAATATATAATATATCCTATCAGGGTAATTAAAAAAGAAACAGACAATATCTAAACGTTAGTGAAATTGTTCTAATTAACAACGTTACCATAAAAACTATAAATAGGAATTTTATTATATTTTGCATCCAAGTAGTAGCTTAAGGAATATAACATAATAAGCACTAAAGCGATTCAAGATAAAGAATCAACCATAAATGGAAACCTACGGATAACAAAAAATGTATAAGTAGGTACATATAAAAAGTAAAAAAAAATACAATTCAAAAGTAAGAAATTGTGCGACAAACACAACATAGCTGCTTATCAAAGCACACAAATAATACTAAAATTGATTATATTTAACCTTATGAAATGAGTTTAAATCTAAAGGAAGCAAAATTAAATTAACTCCGGCCGTAGAATAAGCGTTAGAGAGGTAAAAAATTCTAATGTTATTTAAGGATATCAATGGGGAGTGGCGTAAAATTATATCAGTTATTTTTGTAATTTTTTAAATTCTTTCATTAAAAAAAACATTACCGTATATGGCGAGAATTAATTTTAACTTTAAAGCTGTATGTTTTTATATAGAGGTTCCTTTTTAAATAATCTGGAGAGTTTAAAAATATTACATCAATAAAAAGAATACTTAAATCCATTTGCTCTGAGATAGCGCTTGAATCACGAATGATTTTGGATTCTTGCTTGAGTTATAGGTTGGTTCGTTTCTTTGATGTTGTACTTGTGATTCCGGTACATAGATGTCTCCTTATGTACAGTCGTGGCCAGATAAAAGTAGTACAACCTTAAATTTCATATATGTCAAAAATTTGAAATTTTATTATTGTAAGACGAGCTTTAGCTTAAGCTGCTTGTCATAAAAATCAAATGTCAGATCATACCGGAACACAAACTTACACCATACAAATTTAAAAAAAAACGCTTGTACTACATTTATCTGGCCACGACTGTACTTTAATATATTTATTTAAACAATTTTTATTGGATTTTCAATTTGATTTGACAAAGGTAGAATTTGTTATCTTTTTGACATTGATGCTTATTCTGCAACCTGGGTTGACCGTGTTAAGTTTAATTTTGCCTCCTTTAGGTTTAGATTAATTTCCTTTTTACATTCTTTACCTCACATATCTCACGCTCTATCCTCAGAAGACTGGCAATATATGCGGATAACACCGCGCTTTACACATTTCGGAATGACGCGCTCGTTTACCGATGCTTTCAGCGTTCCGTCGATGAGATTGTTGAGCGCACTCATAAATGGAGGCTCAAAATTAATCCTTCTATATAGATGTGAGGCTCTTCGCTTTTCACACAAGCGGAACCCGTCTCCCACCACTATTCTGATAGAGGATGAATAGCTTCAATGGCGATCACACGTCACATATCTAGGCGTGACTGTTGATTCAAAGCTGCTCTTTAGGCAGCACTGTCGTTTCCAAGTTTCTTCGAGTGAGGTCTATATTATATCCTCTCCTGTGTTACAAAAGCTCTCTGAGCTTGAAAATCAAACTCTTAATTAATACATCTTTTTGCCGGCCAATATTAAGCGATGGTCGCATGACCTGGTTCAGTGTCAGCATTACACAAGTAAAACATCTCAACATCCTGTAGAACCGAGTTCTGCGTATGATTCTTGCAGCACCTTGGATGGCTAGGAAGACCTTAGCTAGGATCTTCTAGTCGGAGTACCCGTTGGTAACACACCTTGGAGAACTGGATCCGGAGCGACCTCCTCGAGTTGCGATTAGACGCAACTATAAATGTAGTAGATGAATGAAAACTAAGAAGCCATTTTTGAAGAGGTAACTTTTCCGCGTATGCGTCCTGAAAATTGGTTACTCAAGTGTTGCTACTGCTTAGAAGTTATTTATACCGTATTAATATTATTTTACTACATTTGATGCAGTTAGTCCTATGTTTTATTTAATTTCATATTTATCGAAGTTAATAAAGATTTGCATAGGTTAATAGTCTTTGACGAGAATACATCTTACAAATGTTGTCATTCCTTTGCGTTGTTGAAAGATTTATTTATAGGCGGCGTCAAATGTAGCCATCGCAAACCATCGTCTATATTATAAATATAAATGATTCATCGACAACGTGAACGAATGTCAACAGTTATCATTTATTAACACGTTGCAAACCATATCGTAAAAGCAACAAAATAAATATTGTGATAAAAATTCGGATAGATTTTGCTAAGTTTAATACAATGTTACCACATGTATGACAGCGGTAGTGCATATCACTTTTGGTACAAGATACTGATGGTTTATCTTGTGCCGCAAGCGTTCTGCTACATGGTGCTAAAATTCATTGGTTTCAAAATCTCAACAAAGCCCATGAAGAACCGCATCTACACACTATTCGGTGAACGAGAAAAGTCTTCGTACAGGTGTTTTACAAATAGAAGATGAAAAATTATTTCTTGTGCCACAAATCGATCGTTAACGACAAAATCAGCTTAAATGTGGAGTATTTCTCTAATAAGTTAATTATGAACAAAGTTACAAGCATTAAAGTACGCATGAGAAAATTCACCCGTCCTTTGTGGTGAAAGTTGAATTAAAATTATATTACTAAAAGAAAGAATCGCGTGCGAACCCTCTGTAACGCGAGTCGCACACGATTTTTACCTCTATTTTGTAGAGTAAAAAATTCATAACTTCATACATTGGAAGCGTGCTAGAATTAGTCCTGTTTTCAAAAAACATGACAAAATTCAAGTTAATAACTACAGGTCTATTTCAATTCTTTCCAATTTTGCTAAAGTATTTGAAAGTGTAATCTACTGCTGCTTGTATAATAACACCAAATCTTACATTGCACCTTACTAGCATGGTTTTGTACGACGGAGATGAACTGTTACGAACTTGATATCTATAACTCCTTTATCAGCGAGCGAATTGATGCACAGAGCCAGGTAGATGTCATATATACTGATTTTAGTAGTGCATTTGACATTATAGATAACGGAATTTTACTTAAAAAAAAATCTGTTTTTGGATTGAGCTCATCGTTGTTACTACTTCTGAAGTCCTACTTGACTGATAGAATACATTATGTTTTTTACAACGGATACAAGTCGTCTGAGTTTATTCCGTCATCAGGTGTTCCCCAAGGTTCACATTTGGGGCCACTTCTATTTGTTCTTTTCATCAATGACTTGTTTACTTGTTTGTCTTGCCATGTCCTCGCATACGCAGATGATGATTAAAATTTATCTACCCATTGAATCTTGGAATGATGTGCTGCTTTTACAGAATAACTATATAGGTATATATATAATATTTTTTTTGTTCCTGGTGCATCTTCCCGCTCCTCTCCTACTTTTGCCTGGCCCTTTCCTAGAACCAACATGCTGTAGAGTTCGCCCGTAACTACCATGAGTCGTGCTGCTGATTTACGCTATGAAGATATCTTCTATAATTCAATCAACGAATTAGGTATGTTAGATGTATGTTTTGTATTTATTTCATTTTTTGTTTTATATTTTTATGTATTAAATGTATGTATTCTTTTATGTGTCCTGTAATAGCTTTTCCGAAACGTTATCAGAGTGATTTCAAAGACTGTGGGCTCGTAATAACAATAAACATCGGTATCACCACACCCATGCGTTTTCGAAATACGTGTCCCGAATAATTAACCAAAGTTGTGGTGGTGATACCGATGTTTATTGATATAAACGTTATTATTATTATATATTTTGAAACCATTGCAGATAATCAATTGAAATTTTCGATTTTGGATTATCAAATCATATTCTTTCTTTTAGTGATATAAATTAATTCAACTTTCACCACAGAGGGGCGAATTTTTCCATGCATACTTCAATGCTTGTAACTTTATTCATAATTAACTTATTAGGGAAATACTCCACATTTAAGCTGTTCTTGTCGTTAACGATCGATTTGTGACGAATGAAATCGTTTTTCATTCAAGGACCTGTCATGAATGAGAAAAACATTATAAAAATGATTATGGATTGGTGTTTTTTTCTTGTAAAAATGAAATGTAATCAGTATCATTCATATCTTTACTAAATTATGGTTTCAAAAATATGCCTACTTTTGTTGGTGACATAAGATGTAAATAAAAACGATCTGAAAAAATAATAAGATAAATAAACGGAGAGCTCTACAACACGAACACCAATGTCAACAAATGTAAAGAAAATTTATGAAATGTATGAAATTTGTATGTAGATAACTTCCCTCATTAAAATGGTAATAAGTATTATAGATAAATATTTATGGAAGACAGTTTTTTCCGTACGTCAATCATTTTGAATCTCCTTTTATATTAATCCAACATAACAAAATACATACAAACGCAACATGAAAAACTAAAATACCAAACATACATGTACAGACGTGTGCAAATAAAGATGGGACAACTCTTATAAGCATGAATCCCAAGTTTTTATCTGTGTAAACCATTAACAGATCTTCCGTGACATACAGCCACTACAGCATATTCAGATTTTCAAGTCAATTGACATTCCATGAGTATGAGACCACCCTTAAAAGCCCAGATTTCTCTTTTTACAATTTTAATGTTTTTTGAGCTTGACAACATTGATTTTTGTTAAATTAGGACATATAGTTAGTTTGCTGTGGAAAATTTTCCCTAGTTTGTTCAAAATTTGACGTAACCATATGGTAACGCTAGGACTGAACGTGGTAAAATTTTGATATAGAATAAACAATGGGTGAGAGAGT
Source organism: Holotrichia oblita (assembly GCA_023690525.1). Classification (NCBI taxonomy): domain Eukaryota; kingdom Metazoa; phylum Arthropoda; class Insecta; order Coleoptera; family Scarabaeidae; genus Holotrichia; species Holotrichia oblita. The sequence goes on from CM043015.1 coordinate 67,711,497, forward strand.
ATAAGAACTATTTATTATTGAAAATGTACAAATATAAGGATTATGTAGTATAACATTGAAAAACAAGGTACACAAAGTCCTACATCACATCGATATACAGCCTTCTCCTGCATATAGTCGCCTTTTTTCATTTGGGACTTCAATAATAAGATGATCAGTATGACCATATCTTATATGATTGGAAATTCGATTCAATGATAAGTTTGATTTTGTCATAGTAGAATGGTTTGCCTTTCTATGAATTTGCCATACATTGTTAATGGCAGCATCAATCAACAGACTCTTTTTCTATAAATGATTCATGTGTTCCTCGGGGACGTTATTGTAGTGTTTTCTTGTCAGATAATGGACAATCTCAAGGTATACGATTTTCCCTAAAAGTACCTGTTGCATGATAACCCCTTTCTTTCGAATTTTCTAGTAGGTTTATAGAAGTAAATAAATTATTATCGAAATATAGGAAATAAGGCAAATTCCATTTCGGTCCTGGCAATTCATCCAGCATAGAAAGAAGCAGCCGCTTTTCCAAATTGCTCTTCGTATGGTATAAAACGGTTTGAACTCTTTCCTTAGTACATTTCAGTTTACAAGGTATCCAGACACCGTATTCATGCACCACATCTTATAACCGAAACGGATTGGTTTTCCTCGAATAAACTGTTTGCATGAGTGTTTGCCATAGTACTATCATGCTTTCACATGTTTTCACAGTGATACTTAGTGATACTTTCGGATCACTAAAGTTTTTGAATAAGGCATATCGTGATGTTTCCTCCAAAAGTAATGACATTATTTCATCATCCAGAAACTTTCCGACTAATTTAATGGGTGAGAGGTCCTTAGAGCACGTGTAGCCATCTTCAAGTGAATTTTTCGTTTGATGTTCTAAGTCTCCATCGATCCAGCTAAAACTTCGTTTTTGTTTTTGTTAAGGCTTGCTTGAAGAATAAGATGTACTTCCATTTCTCAATCCAGATATTCTATCCGAATTGGCTAACTTCACTTCTGCTTGAGCTCCTAATTGAGTACCCGATAACTTATCTATTAAACCACCACTGTCTTCATCATCGAAATCTTCATCGGTTAAAACATTTGACTCTGGAGCTTCTATGTAAATAGCAGTCACGTCGTCATCGTACGCAAGTCTCAGAGATTCCTCGAGCGTAAGTCCTGCTTTGTAACAAAATATATTCGCAGCCATCATAAATGTATGTATACAACGAAAACGTGAACAAATTTGGATTCTACAATAAGCACACTCAAATAGGTACATATTTCATTGATCATATACGTAGAAAAGTTATTTAAATCATTTATACGTTAAAAAAATATACTGCGAACGATGCAACAGGGCAATCCATTAGAAAAACACTTAACTATAATATATAGTGGGGTTAAAGTTGCCTATGTTTACCGTTACCATATGGTCACGCTAGGACTTTAAGGGTTTTAATTACACAACTTAATAAATGTGTTTGTCCCAGATTTTATTGCACAGTACTGTACCTGATGTTCGTTTTGTTATTTCGCCGAGAAAACGACACCATATAAATTTGTTTCTAAGAAATTGACTATAACAAGTAAGGAGAAACAAATTATACAGTACGTTACCAGAACAAAATTACCAGTCTCATAGACTTTAATCTCATCTACAATTGGACAGTTTGGATGAACAATCTGTTATTTGAATCACTTTCGCTTTCAAATCACTATTTGCGCAGACGCACTAAAAGTTGCAGTACAAGATTTTTTGATTAATTTCCTATGTATGAGTCCTTATGTGGTCACAGAATGGTTTTGGTCTAATGAATCGAGACTTCACCGTTTTCTTTGCAATTCTGCATCAGTAGTCTCAATATGATTTTGAAAATACTAAAATTTTGGAAAAGAAAACTAATTATAAAAAGGTTAATTTATGAAATGATATATATCAGAAAGCAAAGCAACGTAGTCAATTGTGCAATTTATAGTAATTAAATTCACGCCTGAATTTCACAAAAGTCAATTTACAATAATGGTCGATTTATCGCTGCCGTATGTACGAGTATAGAACCTGATTATTCTAGAAATTGATATGTGTATTGCAGACTAGTTTTAACAATGCATCTGATATCAGTAGAAAGTATTCTTGTGGATTATGTTGCTGTTTATCTCAAGAAAACAAAAATTGTAAATGTATATTGATATATGACCTAAGGGTAATATAGGTACCTACTATGATGTAGTTACGGTAGCTAAGATACTATGCATCGTATTGAATATAGATAATAGGAATAGAAACAGGAGAAAGAAGAATATTGTCTGTTCATAATCTCTATACAAATTAGCAAAAAACTGCTGGTTAGGTCGCTTCATAAATATCTTATTTGTTAGAGCTCTTTATTTATCTTGTATAATAAACACAATTAGAAACAAAACAAGGCATTTTATTAGTATGATTTTGCTATGAGTGCTCTTAGTGCTGCACTGCCTGCCTTCACTAATCTAATTTTATGTTATCCTATTTACATGATAACTGGTGTGTTAATATAAACATTCGCAAGTGTATTATTATGAAGCAGACAAAGTCCCGAGAATAGAAGCGATGAAAGTAGATGTGCTTCAAGACGTCAAGGAAAGCATTCATAAAATATCTAGATAAGTTTTATCCTGGCTTTATTAGATTATGCGTGTAGTATGGAATTACGGGTACTAGGGAATTGCAATTTCATGTAAATAACTTCCATTAACTTAAATTCTTGCTTTGCCATTCGCAAAATTTTAAATAGCATTAACTTTGCTTCTACTTTAACATTGTCAGGATTTAAGTAAATTTCCATTTCGTTTTTCTTTCTTAAACGTATACATTAAATGAAAATCTAATGTATACACTTATTTTTGTAAGAAGCCGGAGTTACAATTCTTATTTTATACCGTATGAAAACTTCTATGTTTTACCTTCTTATGCTGATATAAAATAATCCCATCTTTGCAATTGCGCCATTCGTTCTTGGCTTAACAGAATCGGTCCAGAAGAGACAACCTTATAAAGAACCTAAATGCTAAGATTCTAGTTGAACTGATAGGGTGCGGGGTTGAACTGAACACCAGTCATTACTAATCAAGTTTAGAAGCTTACCCAATTATGTATATGAATGACCCCAAGCAGAGATTTACAGCAGACGTACCTGCCTTTCGTTTCTACTCGTAGGACTGACAAGAATCTGATCACTTGTTAAATAATAAAAGTACTCTGAATTCTCAAAACCCAAAAAGTACTAAATCTGCACCGGGAGCTTAAGCGAGAGAAGATCTAAAGAGGGTGGAACGACCCCTTGGAGTAGATACGGTGAGAAAAGCCTTAAGCATAGTCAGAAGAGATACCTATCAAATTCCCTAGAAAAGCTCGGACTGGTACTTCAACCAAGAGCTTGGTTTCGAATGGTCTTCATACACGATGATTTGAAAGTCCGTCTATCTGAAAAGGAAATAGAGAAGATAAAACTGGATCCTGCAAAAATAGACAAAATTGAGGGACAGTCTATGTTTCCGCAATTCACAGCGTACCAACACCTTATACTTTATTACTTATGCGTCCTTTGTATGATGGTGCTGTATACGAACACAAAGCGTTCAAAAACTATACGACAACTTTTGCACCTTAAAGGCTAGTTATAACGAAAGCGATGAGTAGAACTTTACTTGCTGATGTGGAGGTATTTTTATAGATATGTCCTTACTGCATTGATTAGTAAGGGATGGGACACTAAAAAAGGAGCCAGATTAAAAGTAAAACAAAGGTAAGTACTGACATAACTTTTAATCTTACCGCAATTTGTGTCAAAACAAAGGTGCTGTGCGAAGTATGTATGTATATAAGTACTTATTAGTCACGATAATACATTTGAATACAAAATAAGAGCACGGAAAAAATTGTATGGCTTTCGATGGTGCATACTTTTCATTCAATTTCTTGAAAAACAAATAACAGTACTAACTTAAATCTTGTGCTTCTGCTGGTAATAACGAAATCAATATTAATCAATAACAAATTTTAAACTTCAAGATCATGACAACAAAGCTGTCCTTTTATAAACATAAAGTTGTTAGATCAAGAGTATAGTTTCTTTCTTTTTTGTTTAGTAACCGCTAAAATGAAAGTGAAACGAAATGAAGAAGCTAAATGGCTTCTAAACCATCGATTTTTAAATAAGGTGGTGTAAATGGGATAAATTGATTTCAGTATAAACTTCGAAGTCTAAAGAAACTTTATGAATATTAAATTTTTGGTATCTCGTATGTATTTAAATCGCCCACTCGCACTAAAAGAATTTAATGCTTCAAATAGCAAAGCATAAAATCAAATTTACTTCTTTAATTGGCAATAGAAACTTGTAGTTCCGGTAAGTTTAGTTGAAATTATCAGCAATTACACTAAAGCGGTAATGATGCAGATCTGTGCAGTACAACTATACACATTACAAATGTTATTTATCTCATGTAATGATGCCTGAAGTTTCTCCAGAGCGGAAAATTAATGCTTTCTTCAGTTTACAGTGCTATTACATACAGAGCTGGGAATTACTTAAAACTTTGATGGTAGTGTGCGATGAAAAGCTAAACGGAGTAACGTTTCAAAACAGGCATTAGGAATTACAGAAAAATTAGTTATTATCAACACGTCTAAGCACAAGTTTTATTGTTACTTTACTCAATCAATTCATTTGACTAAAATTTTATAATTAGCATTGTATTAAGGATATTATTTTATTTAATCGTATTAAGAACCCCAACTATGTCAAAATATATCGCAGCTAGGACTGCGGTTATCAACCCGTTACGTAGTTGAAAACTATCTTGACATACTTACCGTATTTTTTAAGTAGTGACTTGGTAAATAGGATAAAATTTTTATTACTTTATTTTTCTTAAGATGCTCGTAATTTTCCGAAAAGATAAAAGTAAAAAGAAAAACCGCTGCAAATAGGGTTGTCACCACAGGAAGTTTATACGGATATGACATTGGCATTAGGTTAGTCTGCATCTGCATATCAAGTAATTCACAGTTGGTCACGTGACTGTAAACTGAGAGGAGTGACTTAAGCTGAATATGCACCATGTGCTGGTGCCGCCAAAACTCTAGTTCTCGGCAATATCGGTTTGGCTTATTATCTAGCTATCAAATTTGGGTATATCAATTCGCTTCTTCTTTTACTACAATCTTATCTACAGGATTGTCAATTGTGACCTAAAGGTTCCAATTTGGGCCCATTATTATTTTTAGCTTTCATTGATGATCTGAGTATGCGTTTGAATTGCAACTATCTGCTGTTTGCCGATCATGTGAATTTGTTCTCTTCTATTGAATCAATAACGCAATAAATCTGCAAAACAATCTTGACTCATTACACTATTGAAGCATTATCAACAAACTAGAGCTAAACATATCAAAATGCAATGTTATGACCCTCATGCGAAAAAAGAAATCGATTGAATACAATTATCATATTGGAGATGAAACTTTAACACGAGCTGCAACTATCATTGATTTTGGTGTAGTTTTTGACCCTAAGCTAACTTTCACTGCTCATGAAGCTGAAATAGTTTCGAAGGCAAATAACACAGGTCGACATGATTCTTCTAACATTAATGAAAATGCTCTATTTGTGTTTCATTAAAACATCTTTTCACAGAAATGGCCTACCACGTCCCATTTTCGAGTACCTGTTGGTCCCTTATATCATGGAATTATTGAAATATTTGGTACCTGGCTTTAAACAATGTAGGAAGGATTATCACGAGAGGTAGCGGAGGTGTTTCCAACGTATTCTACGAGCATTTAAGCGCACTTTTATGTTTCTCTAAAGTTTAGTTTGATTCTGTCTCGTGTACAGTGCAGTCAAGTATTTTTATCGTATTACAAAATGGCAAGTTCTAGTCGTCGATGTTGCAAAAAGCTTGCGGATAAGTTTTTTTATATATGTGACAATTTATTTTTAAGTCACAGGCTAGATCCATATCCGAGGCAGTAAAAAAAGCCTATCTTTTATATTTTAAGTGCCAAATTGGAGATCAAAGTAAAAGTTGGGCCCCTCATGTTTTGTGTGAGTTGTCACGTAAATTTAGTGCAGTGGATGCAAGATAAATTCGATGCCGTTTCAAGTACCTAAAAGAAATATTTCCTCTGTTAAGTGATGCAAAACTAAAAGAAGGCATCTTTATTGGACCTCAAATAAGGAAAGTTTTAGGTGACATCCGGTTCCAAGAAAAATTAAATGAAAAGGAATTGGCAGCTTTGAACTGTTTTGTAGATGTAGTGAAGGGATTTCTGGGTAACAAGAAATATGAAAACTATAAAACGCTCATAGATGAACTCTTAAAACCCTACGAACTACTAGGATGTCGCATGTCCTTAAAAAATCATTTTTTGCATTGGCATTTGGCGTTTTTCCCGGAAAATTTGGGTGCATTAAGTAATGAACAAGGAGAGAGATTTCACTAGGACATCAGGACAATGGAAACACGATACCAGGAACGTTGGGACCCATCTATATTGGGCGACTACTGCTGGATTTTCAAAAAAAGATGATTATACTGAACACAAGAGAAAAAGTAAAATATTATATTTTGTCCCTATATGTATGATATCTTCATGTAACATTTTATATTTTTTAATGTACAAGGTTCTTAGTAAACTATCGTTGCTTAGATTTAACATGTCTGACATGCTTATATTAAATAAACATTAGATTTTACAAATATGTCGTATTCTTTACTTTATCTGACCACCAACCTTTGTAACAAAAAAACTGTACGTGTTACAGTATTCAGCATATCATTTTCCGATTTGGGACCAAAAAACACTTTATGTCCACCTATTTTCATCAATTTTATTTCAAAAATGTTTAAATTTGTTGACCTATGTAAAACCTTAGGTTTTATCATACGAACATCTAACCATTTGCATAATGGCGCCACTATGTTTGTGCTGTTTAATAGTCTAGCGAAGTCAAGGCTTGAATATGCTTCTTTAATTTGGAACTCCTTTTATTTTGTGCACAAATTATATATCGAAAATGTGCAAAGAAAATTCTTAAAATATGTTTATTTTCGAACTCGTGCTACATATCCTACTCGAAGTTATCCTCATGACCAACTTTTGTCATTTTTAATATGAAATCTCTCCCAACTTTGGTATTGTGCATGGTCATGTATACGGTCCACTGGAAAAATTGAATTTTCTAGTTCCAAAACCGTCTCCCCGGCATACATCCACATTTTACATACTCGCACCGAGTTCGAATTCATTGTTGAAGTCCCCAGTCAGATTTATTTGTCAAACCTATAATAATATAGCTTCTATTTGTGATATATTTTGTTGTAGTGTAAAAAATGTAGTTCAAAGTTTTCTCGAGCACTGTAATCAGTATAGTATATAAATTATGTAAGTATTTAGATTCTATATGCTACCACTTATATAGGGTACTTCACTAATTATGGGAAATATTTTAGCTGGAGGTACTACGTGTCAAATAATGACCATTGATCAAAAATAATCTTATTCAAAATCGCACCGTTTTCGAAATGAAGATCTTCCAAGTTCCAAAAAAAAAAATCGTCTTTTCCATATGTTGTTTACATGGGAAGTATTGAAGAATAATCTAAAAATTGTCCTAAAATTACAATTCCGCCAGTGACGTAGAATTTGAGTGTTGGCCTACACGGATTTTTGCTGTTTAAACTATTTTTAGCCACTTTCCGAACTTTCTCGTTTTTTTCTTGAAAACCAAGCTTAATACGAAGTTTCTACGACCTTATTTTTGGCATTTTACCTGGTCTATTAGGTGATAACCAACAACACAAGGGGATATTTTTTCTCTTCGCTGTAATTTTGCTAATTTCAGAAAATTCCACCATAAGAAGCATCTACTAATACTAAATCGTCATGCTAAAATTTTATTGTCATCGTACAAGTAGATTAGCTTAAAGATGGAAAAACTTTTTTCTGGAACTTTGATGACCTTTATCTCAAAAACGGTGCGATTTTAAATAAGACTATTTCTGGTCAATGGTCATTATTTGAATCGTAGTATCTCCGGTTAAAATATTTCCCATAATTAATGAAGCACCCTGAACATCTTGGGTAATAAACTATTATTATTATTACTATTATTTAACGGGTCGATGGCCGCAGTGGTTAGGCGGCTGACTATTGTTGTGAGAGGACGATAGGTGCCGGGGTTCAATTCTCTGGAGGGACGGCGACATTTTTTCAGAGAGTTTAATCCCGGATCAACTTGCCATTCGCTGTTGGGAGCAAAGTGATTAACAGCGCGGCATCATAAAAGGCGATATGATGCTGTCACAAAGCCATTTAAACACAACTTACACACACTAAACTACACCGCAAGAGTTGCAGTGATAGCCAGACAAGTAATACAGCTTACGGAGACACTGCAACTAAGCACCCACTACACATTAAAAAAAAAGAAAAATTATTATGTGGTACTAAATGATATGGTTTTTCAGTGTTCTGGAGTGTTGAAAAAATGTTGCATGTACGCAAAAAAAGCAGATTCACGGTGGGTACCAAAAATATGAATGGTGGATCAAAAACACGTCGGTTAAATTATCGTTGAGATGAATATGGTGATAATTAATCTTATGATGCCTTGCACAAGTTTGTTACACTAGATGAAACTGGAGTTTCTCTCTGTGACCCAGAGCCAAAAAGGCTAAGTATGAAAATAATATTCAGAGGGTTTTATTTGAAAAGAATGAATTTACAAAACTTGATCTTGTATAATGGTGAATAACTTCAAGTCAAGTGTAGGCCATCATTTTACTCAACAATTTAGCACATATAGTGATATAGGCTTTTATAAAAAATGACATGGGGGTGTTTTTTCAACTTTAATCGCTTCTCTTCCGTAACAATTGATTTGAGGGCCAACTATAGCAGCATTGACTGTAATATTTTAATATCGAGTGGCTAAGAACATAAGTTTAGTTCGTCACCGACAGGTAGGATCACCCAGTACACACAATTTTTTTTAAACATAGCCTTTTCTATAGCACTCAATCAAATTCTAAAAAGTTCACCGTTTAATAACAACAGCGTACGTAACTACTATAGTTACTAAATATTGTTGAAAAACTACATAGTTTAATTGCGGTATAAATTAATTTAAAGAAAAGTCATTATAATCTAAAATAATGGGATACTTATCCAATCGAGTGCTTTTGTTTTATAGTTCAAACGCATTGCTTTTGAATAAATTGAACTTGTACAAAATTTCTGTAGTAAGCATCCATTTGCTAGAAATATTTTTTAACTGGTTTATAATCGCAACAATTATGTCAATGCAAATAGATATTTTATAAATCGTGTGACTATATTGTTGTAGTTATAATATGTGTAGTTCTTATATTTACCTTACAAAATCGCTAAATAATTTCGTTTTTCTATAGAAACAATCATATAACACGCTGATCATTGTGTTCTGCTATTTTGTAAAATGAATAGGAATAGAAACAGGAGAAAGAAGAATATTGTCTGTTCATAATCTCTATACAAATTAGCAAAAAACTGCTGGTTAGGTCGCTTCATAAATATCTTATTTGTTAGAGCTCTTTATTTATCTTGTATAATAAACACAATTAGAAACAAAACAAGGCATTTTATTAGTATGATTTTGCTATGAGTGCGCTTAGTGCTGCACTGCCTGCCTTCACTAATCTAATTTTATGTTATCCTATTTACATGATAACTGGTGTGCTAATATAAACATTCGCAAGTGTATTATTATGAAGCAGACAAAGTCCCGAGAATAGAAGCGATGAAAGTAGATGTGCTTCAAGACGTCAAGGAAAGCATTCATAAAATATCTAGATAACTTTTATCCTGGCTTTATTAGATTATGCGTGTAGTATGGAATTACGGGTACTAGGGAATTGCAATTTCATGTAAATAACTTCCATTAACTTAAATTCTTGCTTTGCCATTCGCAAAATTTTAAATAGCATTAACTTTGCTTCTACTTTAACATTGTCAGGATTTAAGTAAATTTCCATTTCGTTTTTCTTTCTTAAACGTATACATTAAATGAAAATCTAATGTATACACTTATTTTTGTAAGAAGCCGGAGTTACAATTCTTATTTTATACCGTATGAAAACTTCTATGTTTTACCTTCTTATGCTGATATAAAATAATCCCATCTTTGCAATTGCGCCATTCGTTCTTGGCTTAACAGAATCGGTCCAGAAGAGACAACCTTATAAAAAACCTAAATGCTAAGATTCTAGTTGAACTGATAGGGTGCGGGGTTGAACTGAACACTTACATTACTAATCAAGTTTAGAAGCTTACCCAATTATGTATATGAATGACCTCAAGCAGAGATTTACAGCAGACGTACCTGCCTTTCGTTTCTACTCGTAGGACTGACAAGAATCTGATCACTTGTTAAATAATAAAAGTACTCTGAATTCTCAAAATCCAAAAAGTACCAAATCTGCACCGGGAGCTTAAGCGAGAGAAGATCTAAAAGAGGTGGAACGACCCCTTGGAGTAGATACGGTGAGAAAAGCCTTAAGCATAGTCAGAAGAGATACCTATCAAATTCCCTAGAAAAGCTCGGACTGGTACTTCAACCAAGAGCTTGGTTTCGAATGGTCTTCATACACGATGATTTGAAAGTCCGTCTATCTGAAAAGGAAATAGAGAAGATAAAACTGGATCCTGCAAAAAAATAGACAAAATTGAGGGACAGTCTATGTTTCCGCAATTCACAGCGTACCAACACCTTATACTTTATTACTTATGCGTCCTTTGTATGATGGTGCTGTATACGAACACAAAGCGTTCAAAAACTATACGACAACTTTTGCACCTTAAAGGCTAGTTATAACGAAAGCGATGAGTACAACTTTACTTGCTGATGTGGAGGTATTTTTATAGATATGTCCTTACTGCATTGATTAGTAAGGGATGGGACACTAAAAAAGGAGCCAGATTAAAAGTAAAACAAAGGTAAGTACTGACACAACTTTTAAACTTACCGCAATTTGTGTCAAAACAAAGGTGCTGTGCGAAGTATGTATGTATATAAGTACTTATTAGTCACGATAATACATTTGAATACAAAATAAGAGCACGGAAAAAATTGTATGGCTTTCGATGGTGCATACTTTTCATTCAATTTCTTGAAAAACAAATAACAGTACTAACTTAAATCTTGTGCTTCTGCGGGTAATAACGAAATCAATATTAATCAATAACAAATTTTAAACTTCAAGATCATGACAACAAAGCTGTCCTTTTATAAACATAAAGTTGTTAGATCAAAAGTATAGTTTCTTTCTTTTTGTTTAGTAACCGCTAAAATGAAAGTGAAACGAAATGAAGAAGCTAAATGGCTTCTAAACCATCGATTTTTAAATAAGGTGGTGTAAATGGGATAAATTGATTTCAGTATAAACTTCGAAGTCTAAAGAAACTTTATGAATATTAAATTTTTGGTATCTCGTATGTATTTAAATCGCCCACTCGCACTAAAAAATTTAATGCTTCAAATAGCAAAGCATAAAATCAAATTTACTTCTTTAATTGGCAATAGAAACTTGTAGTTCGGTAAGTTTAGTTGAAATTATCAGCAATTACACTAAAGCGGTAATGATGCAGATCTGTGCAGTACAACTATACACATTACAAATGTTATTTATCTCATGTAATGATGCCTGAAGTTTCTCCAGAGCGGAAAATTAATGCTTTCTTCAGTTTACAGTGCTATTACATACAGAGCTGGGAATTACTTAAAACTTTGATGGTAGTGTGCGATGATGCTAAACGGAGTAACGTTTCAAAACAGGCATTAGGAATTACAGAAAAATTAGTTATTATCAACACGTCTAAGCACAAGTTTTATTGTTACTTTACTCAATCAATTCATTTGACTAAAATTTTATAATTAGCATTGTATTAAGGATATTATTTTATTTAATCGTATTAAGAACCCCAACTATGTCAAAATATATCGCAGTTAGGACTGCGGTTATCAACCCGTTACGTAGTTGAAAACTATCTTGACATACTTTTATTTTTAAGTAGTGACTTGGTAAATAGGATAAAATTTTTATTACTTTATTTTTCTTAAGATGCTCGTAATTTTCCGAAAAGATAAAAGTAAAAAGAAAAACCGCTGCAAATAGGGTTGTCACCACAGGAAGTTTATACGGATATGACATTGGCATTAGGTTAGTCTGCATCTGCATATCAAGTAATTCACAGTTGGTCACGTGACTGTAAACTGAGAGGAGTGACTTAAGCTGAATATGCACCATGTGCTGGTGCCGCCAAAACTCTAGTTCTCGGCAATATCGGTTTGGCTTATTATCTAGCTATCAAATTTGGGTATATCAATTCGCTTCTTCTTTTACTACAATCTTATCTACAGGATTGTCAATTGTGACCTAAAGGTTCCAATTTGGGCCCATTATTATTTTTAGCTTTCATTGATGATCTGAGTATGCGTTTGAATTGCAACTATCTGCTGTTTGCCGATCATGTGAATTTGTTCTCTTCTATTGAATCAATAACGCAATAAATCTGCAAAACAATCTTGACTCATTACACTATTGGAGCATTATCAACAAACTAGAGCTAAACATATCAAAATGCAATGTTATGACCCTCATGCGAAAAAAGAAATCGATTGAATACAATTATCATATTGGAGATGAAACTTTAACACGAGCTGCAACTATCATTGATTTTGGTGTAGTTTTTGACCCTAAGCTAACTTTCACTGCTCATGCAGCTGAAATAGTTTCGAAGGCAAATAACACAGGTCGACATGATTCTTCTAACATTAATGAAAATGCTCTATTTGTGTTTCATTAAAACATCTTTTCACAGAAATGGCCTACCACGTCCCATTTTCGAGTACCTGTTGGTCCCTTATATCATGGAATTATTGAAATATTTGGTACCTGGCTTTAAACAATGTAGGAAGGATTATCACGAGAGGTAGCGGAGGTGTTTCCAACGTATTCTACGAGCATTTAAGCGCACTTCTATGTTTCTCTAAAGTTTAGTTTGATTCTGTCTCGTGTACAGTGCAGTCAAGTATTTTTATCGTATTACAAAATGGCAAGTTCTAGTCGTCGATGTTGCAAAAAGCTTGCGGATAAGTTTTTTATATATGTGGAGGATTTATTTTTAAGTCACAGGCTAGATCCATATCCGAGGCAGTAAAAAAAGCCTATCTTTTATATTTTAAGTGCCAAATTGGAGATCAAAGTAAAAGTTGGGCCCCTCATGTTTGCTGTGTGAGTTGTCACGTAAATTTAGTGCAGTGGATGCAAGACAAATTCGATGCCGTTTCAAGTACCTAAAAGAAATATTTCCTCTGTTAAGTGATGCAAAACTAAAAGAAGGCATCTTTATTGGACCTCAAATAAGGAAAGTTTTAGGTGACATCCGGTTCCAAGAAAAATTAAATGAAAAGGAATTGGCAGCTTTGAACTGTTTTGTAGATGTAGTGAAGGGATTTCTGGGTAACAAGAAATATGAAAACGATAAAACGCTCATAGATGAACTCTTAAAACCCTACGAACTACTAGGATGTCGCATGTCCTTAAAAAATCATTTTTTGCATTGGCATTTGGCGTTTTTCCCGGAAAATTTGGGTGCATTAAGTAAGAACAAGGAGAGATTTCACCAGGACATCAGGACAATGGAAACACGATACCAGGAACGTTGGGACCCATCTATATTGGGCGACTACTGCTGGATTTTCAAAAAAAGATGATTATACTGAACACAAGAGAAAAAAGTGAAATATTAAATTTTGTCCCTATATGTATGATATCTTCATGTAACATTTTATATTTTTTAATGTACAAGGTTCTTAGTAAACTATCGTTGCTTAGATTTAACATGTCTGACATGCTTATATTAAATAAACATTAGATTTTACAAATATGTCGTATTCTTTACTTTATCTGACCACCAACCTTTGTAACAAAAAAACTGTACGTGTTACAGTATTCAGCATATCATTTTCCGATTTGGGACCACAAAACACTTTATGTCCACCTATTTTCATCAATTTTACTTCAAAAATGTTTAAATTTGTTGACCTATGTAAAACCTTAGGTTTTATCATACGAACATCTAACCATTTGCATAATGGCGCCACTATGTTTGTGCTGTTTAATAGTTTAGCGAGGTCAAGGCTTGAATATGCTTCTTTAATTTGGAACTCCTTTTATTTTGTGCACAAATTATATATCGAAAATGTGCAAAGAAAATTCTTAAAATATGATTTTCGAACTCGTGCTACATATCCTACTCGAAGTTATCCTCATGACCAACTTTTGTCATTTTTAATATGAAATCTCTCCCAACTTTGGTATTGTGCATGGTCATGTATACGGTCCACTGGAAAAATTGAATTTTCTAGTTCCAAAACTGTCTCCCCGGCATACATTTTACATACTCGCACCGAGTTCGAATTTATTGTTGAAGTCCCCAGTCAGATTTATTTGTCAAACCTATAATAATATAGCTTCTATTTGTGATATATTTTGTTGTAGTGTAAAAAATGTAGTTCAAATTTTTCTCGAGCACTGTAATCAGTATAGTATATAAATTATGTAAGTATTTAGATTCTATATGCTACCACTTATATAGGGTACTTCACTAATTATGGGAAATATTTTAGCTGGAGGTACTACGTGTCAAATAATGACCATTGATCAAAAATAGTCTTATTCAAAATCGCACCGTTTTCGAAATGAAGATCTTCCAAGTTCCAAAAAAAAATCGTCTTTTCCATATGTTGTTTACATGGGAAGTATTGAAGAATAATCTAAAAATTGTCCTAAAATTACAATTCCGCCAGTGACGTAGAATTTGAGTGTTGGCCTACACGGATTTTTGCTGTTTAAACTATTTTTAGCCACTTTCCGAACTTTCTCGTTTTTTTCTTGAAAACCAAGCTTAATACGAAGTTTCTACGACCTTATTTTTGGCATTTTACCTGGTCTATTAGGTGATAACCAACAACACAAGGGGATATTTTTTCTCTTCGCTGTAATTTTGCTAATTTCAGAAAATTCCACCATAAGAAGCATCTACTAATACTAAATCGTCATGCCAAATTTTATTGTCATCGTACAAGTAGATTAGCTTAAAGATGGAAAAACTGGAACTTTGATGACCTTTATCTCAAAAACGGTGCGATTTTAAATAAGACTATTTCTGGTCAATGGTCATTATTTGAATGGTAGTATCTCCGGTTAAAATATTTCCCATAATTAATGAAGCACCCTGAACATCTTGGGTAATAAACTATTATTATTATTACTATTATTTAACGGGTCGATGGCCGCAGTGGTTAGGCGGCTGACTATTGTTGTGAGAGGACGATAGGTGCCGGGGTTCAATTCTCTGGAGGGACGGCGACATTTTTTCAGAAATCCGGATCAACTTGCCATTCGCTGTTGGGAGCAAAGTGATTAACAGCGCGGCATCATAAAAGGCGATATGATGCTGTCACAAAGCCATTTAAACACAACTTACACACACTAAACTACACCGCAAAGGCAAAAACACACACGGGTCGATGGCCGCAGTGGTTAGGCGGCTGAAACTACACCGCAATAGCCAGACAAGTAATACAGCTTACGGAGTCACTGCAACTAAGCACCCACTATTAAAAAAAACAGACGAAAAATTATTATGTGGTACTAAATGATATGGTTTTTCAGTGTTCTGGAGTGTTGAAAAAATGTTGCATGTGCGCAAAAAAGCAGATTCACGGTGGGTACCAAAAATATGAATGGTGGATCAAAAACACGTCGGTTAAATTGTCGTTGAGATGAATATGGTGATAATTAATCTTATGATGCCTTGCACAAGTTTGTTACACTAGATGAAACTGGAGTTTCTCTCTGTGACCCAGAGCCAAAAAGGCTAAGTATGAAAATAATATTCAGAGGGTTTTATTTGAAAAGAATGAATTTACAAAACTTGATCTTGTATAATGGTGAATAACTTCAAGTCAAGTGTAGGCCATCATTTTACTCAACAATTTAGCACATATAGTGATATAGGCTTTTATAAAAAATGACATGGGGGTGTTTTTTCAACTTTATTCGCTTCTCTTCCGTAACAATTGACTTGAGGGCCAACTATAGCAGCATTGACTGTAATATTTTAATATCGAGTGGCTAAGAACATAAGTTTAGTTCGTCACCGACAGGTACGATCACCCAGTACACACAATTTTTTTTTAAACATAGCCCTTTCTATAGCACTCAATCAAATTCTAAAAAGTTCACCGTTTAATAACAACAGCGTACGTAACTACTACAGTTACTAAATATTGTTGAAAAACTACATAGTTTAATTGCGGTATAAATTAATTTAAACAAAAGTCATTATAATCTAAAATAATGGGATACTTATCCAATCGAGTGCTTTTGTTTTATAGTTCAAACGCATTGCTTTTGAATAAATTGAACTTGTACAAAATTTCTGTAGTAAGCATCCATTTGCTAGAAATATTTTTTAACTGGTTTATAATCGCAACAATTATCTCAATGCAAATAGATATTTTACAAATCGTGTGACTATATTGTTGTAGTTATAATATGTGTAGTTCTTATATTTACCTTACAAAATCGCTAAATAATTTCGTCTTTCTATAGAAACAATCATATAACACGCTGATCATTGTGTTCTGCTATTTTGTAAAATGTTGTAACATTACGACAATTCAACGGTTAAACTGTGTATATTCAAGACAGATTATCAAATAAGTGACAACGACTGAGGACAATGTATTCCATGAACAATTACTTACGATATGATGTGAAGTAGTGTAAATATTATGGTCTCATCTTAAAACAGTTTGTTCTCTAGTGATAAAAGAGAACGCGCTTGAGAGACAATAAGCCTTAAGTAAATTCATATTTATAAAAATAAAGAAGCGTGCATAAATACAATGATGATTCTGTACGGCTGATCAAGTTTTTGATATTCACAATAAAGCTAGTCAAGTTAGTGTAAAGTTTTTCGTGATGTAAAATTTGTTGGATTGTCGATTTTTATATTACGTCTAGAGCCGTTGTGATATTATAGATTCAGCATGGCAAGAGAGCATAAAGGTAATTTTTGTAGTAATAGTAGTAATAGATAGTAGTATCGAAAATATTATTTTCCGCAAATTTAATGTAGATGGATAAAAGGATATTCTTTAGTAAAATTGTAATAATGTTATCAAGAAATGTATACGTGTTATTCCAATGGCCTAAGTAAATATTGATAGGGTATATGCGAAAATAGGCAAATCTTATTATAGTGTCAATGGTCATATTGCTATCTTTTTAAAATAATTTACTATAAAAATGGATAAATAATTTCATATAAGCGATGTACTTTAAAAATAGATAAAATCAGTGTTCTGTATTATATTTATTTAGCAATCATTATGCAATAATCAACAGGAGATTAGTAAACCAACCACCCCATCAATAAGTCTTTGAAATCAATTAAAAGAACAATTTACGTTAGGTGTAAAAATTATTAGGCATCTTCACAATTTCTTCATATCTTAACGTAAACACAAAACGATATATGCAATCCTTCTATAAAATATTGCGGCAAGCGTATTTAAGCGTACCGGAACACCTAAATATTTTTGAAATCGTAAAAATTTTTAAAAAAATGTTCAAATAAAAGATTGTTGGTTTCAAGCAAGCTATTAAAATATATGTATTTGTAATCTAGATATCGCTCATGATATTACGGAGCTTGTATTGAACTTTTTAAATGGAGTACCTTATATATATGTTCTATATACTTTTTACTAGACCTTGGATGTACCCTGGAAAATATATTTTTGGAATGATATTGAAGTAGAAAAATGTTATCACTGTCTTTCATATACACGAAAAAATTATTTAGTTGTTTGTAAATAATCGTGCTGTTGATTATTTCTAGATTGAAAGTTTATAGCCTTACAATAGCTGACTATTGTAAGGATATACCAGGTGTCTACGGCCTACGCTTTATTAATGTTGAAATATTAAGTTTCGTTATTTTTAAGTAAAATAATAAAATATCTCAAAACCGGTTAGATTTAGGTATAGGGAATGCTACTATCAATTAAATGAGAATGAAGATAGGAATTCAATACTGATGTAACATACTGGATGTTGTATTTGAAATAAGCGAGTTATAATTGTTTGAAATTATTGGAATTGAGTGGTATGTAGAAAACGCCCTGTATAAAAGGTTCATATTTTAAAGGACAAGACACTTTATGATGTCTTGCAATTTGTCATGTCAAATTGCAGTAGTGTGTTTGTTTGCAGCAATATCGTGATTTATTTGGGACTGTGTTTTTCTAGAAAAATTGAAAAAAATTATCTTTAAACTATTAATTTTTGGTATAGTACATGGTGCATGAAATTTACTCAGAATTTGATACAGAATTGAAAAATAAAATAAAAAATACCATGTTCTATTTAAAATAAGCGAGTTGGTATGTACTTCTGGTATACCGGAAGTAGATCATTCGTGAAAATATTATATTTAAAATCAGCATTATCGATAGTGTAATCTGATAAAATTTTACATTTGCTTATTACTGTATCCTTAAAAACTTCTAATCAAAACTCTTTGTACCACACCCTCTGTATTTAGAAATTAAAGAAAACTCATTTTTTTCTCCTTGCTAATTTTATATATTTTTTATTATTATTGATATTGAGATGATTATTTACAATTAACTTAATAATCTCTCGGTTTCTATGAGATATAAAATTTATTGATTTTTATGTGGAGGTTTACTTGAAATTAACAAAACGCAGGCTTTACATAAAAAATCTTTGGATTATATTTTCAAAATTTAAATTGTTTGCACTATGTAACAACTATTTTCTGCTAAAGTTTCGCCCACATTTTCTGAATAAACATGCAAAAAACGAAGCTACTACTTCAACATGGCTCCAAGAAAACTTGTGCTCCGGGGAGTAAATCCATTTGGTAAAAATTACAAGGAAGATTGAATATCTCAAGAATGGTGCAAAATACATACGTACATAATTTCATACATAAAGACCATTCGAAAGCTAAAAAATATACAGGTATTACATTAAAAAAAATAAGTTAAATAGAATTTATTATAATAAGACAAGCGACATCTAGATTAGAAATATGAAGTGATGATAGTTTGATTAAAACCAACAAACCCTTGTTTGGAAAATTTCTGAAAAGGTATACGGCTTCAAAAATATTTAAGTGCTCCGTTACATTTGAATAACCCTGTACTTTCTACCCTCTTCTGCGATGCCATTGCCTATTTAGCAACTTTTTAGAAATATAAAAAATTGTCGAAAAGTAAGAAAAGTAATATCTATCGATTGGAACGAAGATTAAATTGTTGCAATGCAAACGAAATTTAAAAGAACCTTTCCGTCTTGTTTTTTATTTTGTTTTATTTGTATTATATATTTCCTTTTCTATATACATTGATATTTCTTTTTTATTTTTCATTTCGTGCTATTTCTTCTTATTTACTTGACATTGTTAATTCCTAGAAATATTTCTTTAAACAAATATTTATTTGTATAAAATGGGTCCGCAGTCGTAGTGTTGTAAGAGATCGCTGAGGTTCAGAGTTCAATTCTCTGAGGAGATGGTGATACTTTTCTCGGAGAATTGTGTCCTGATCAATATGCCAAACAAATTCAAAAGGTTTAACTGCGCAGCGGTGGGATTGTGATGTAACAAGGCCGTTGAACACATTTACACGGACAAACTACACAGCAAGAATTACAGCGCTATTCAGACAAACGTCAAACTTGGAATGAGTTTTTTAAAACCTTAATCAGTAATGTGTTTGGTTGATACTGTTGTCGTATGTGGCACAAAGTGTAACCAATAAATTACATTAGCGACAGTTTGTGTTCGTCATGTTCGTAAATAACAATTTACACCACTAGAAAACTCGATTTTGTGTTGATAGAAGTTGTACATATTTTAATGATATACACTGTACATTCAACCTGTAATGCGCAAAATTAATTATTAATTGTAGTGATGAATCATACTACAAATTCTAAGAAAGGAGACTACTTTTGTTATTAATAAAGAGATCTTTATTTTTAGACACTTCCGCACGTAATTGTTCTACTAAATTGCTTGAGTATTAACTATTTCCGTTAACCGTTAAACACAAGAAAAGTGGATGTTACACTTTAATATCGGGATTAAACAGCAACTTTTCTTGTTGTAAATAAGATCTTCCGTCGATTGAGGTTAAATACCTACTAAAAATACACTCCAATAAGCGTTGAAAAGTTTTATTTATTGCATCTCTTGCTGAAAGCATTGGCTGGCCACAAATTATCATTACGCCAGTGCCTATTTAATATGTTGCTTTACTGCACTTGTACATTTGGGAAAGTACAGAAAATAAAGTCATCCAATGAATCAAATTTAGAAATAGAACCGTTAGGTTATAAGTGGTACAAAGCGTTTTTAGCTAAGTAACAATCTACCGTCATTACACGCAGTTGGTTGTAGTTACCCGTTTTCGCGAGAAATTTATGACGTCACAGCTGACTGTGTTAGTTGTCTGTGGTTAGATCTTACTAAATTGCCTTTGTATCTAATCATAATTATCTTCCTCTTGCGATAAGCCAAGTGGTTACATTTTCTATCTTTTTCTAAACATAGGTAATCTATAAATGTCAATTTACATTTTGATATTTATTGCTTGGCTGTATAATACGAGTATATCCGCTATGATATTTGTTATAAATGATACGAATTTATAAAGGTAGCTACTCCCCTTACTAACAAGAATATTTATCATATCATTTGTTCCAGCAGCTTGAAAATTAACGATTTAATATATAAATTTCTCTAAATCTCATAATAGAAAACTGTATTCCAAGGAAATTTAATACCTTGTAATTTTAAATTTTGGTCCAAATACAACTAAAATAGAGTGAAAGCAGATCTGAATTATTTTAATATTTTGTCCATCATTGTCTGCACTGCTGTCAATTTTAAGGTTTTAGACATGGGAGTATAGTACATTTTAATTAATTCTTTTGCAATTTTAATAAACAACTGCCACGTCTCTTTGTAGCATATGTAGCAGCTATAAATACTTTGTCAATTTTTTCTGTATTTTATTTGCTAATAATATCCCATATTGTATCACTTGGGCGCTTTGACTAAAGCGTCATTGTTTTGCTTTGTTTCACTTTTTTTTGATTTTATTTATGTTGCCAGTAATTTTAAAACTGAGTTTTCACTTATCCCCAGCCCGAGTAGTCGTGTATAGCAATTAGTAAACTGATGTGAGATGATCACGCATTTTCCCAAATTCCACATTAAACGCTTTGTTTTCGTTCTTGTTATTAATTTTACGCGTTGTTTTTCCGGGAAAAATTATAATGAATTTTTCAACTAAAAGCTGTACAACAAAATAATAAATACTGGTTAGAGGACATCCATATAATTGGCGCAAACTGTTGAGGATGCTAAAGCATAAATGAGTACAGTATGAGACGAATAAACAAAAAATATATAATTCCAGCTAAAGGTAAATAATCTAATTTAGGTTTTATTATTTAAGATAACTTCGTCATACTCTACCATTTTTTGTGAAATATAAATCTCATTCGAACACCTTGTTATATTATGTGTAGAGCTGCGAATTGCTTAATTGTTTACGTGCAGAAGTGCTGGGACTTTGGGCATCGTACTGACATCTCCCAGCTCTGCTTACTATTATCCAGATACATACTTTCAACGGCAATTCGTTTGTTGATCTATTTTAATAATTAATTGTATTGTCCAGTTAAAATATGGCATTATATCGGATTGACCATGAAGTAGTGGCCAGTTAAAACCCCTGCAAGCAATCTTAATGTGCTCCTGCATTTTTTGCTAAAGAGCTAGATATTTTTTTATCTCTCAGTGTCTAATCCATCTTAGCGTGGTGAAAGGTTTGTCCGGTTGGAGGGCAGAATTTGACAGACAAGTAAGTTCGTAGGAACCCATTTGAATGAAAAAAAAAGTTAAATTAATTTGTAATATTTGCTGAGCAATGTGAGTGAACTTTTAACAAATCTCGATTTTAATTATGAGAATATTTATAAAATGTAGACATGTATCACATATTTACTAAAACCGTTTGCAAATTTTCATTGTTCCTTATCTAGCTTTATGATCTGCAAATAAGCAGATTGTAAATGTATTTGTTTGCAAACGATTTACATTACACGCAGTCGTGCGTGATCGTTTGAAATCTGTATCTAATTAAGGAGCGTGTTGTTAGTAGCTCATTCTATTGATATATAGAAATTATATCTCCGCTAAAATCACTTAAGACTTCCCAAATTTATATTTTATACACGGTATTGTTTTTAGTTAAAGGATCGTTAATTATTGTTATAAAAACTTACGAAAAAATCAAGTTAGTTACAATATTTGTGTGTTGATTTGTTTTCATGTTTATCACGAGCGAAGTTCTAAGATAGTAGTAAATGTATTTGTAACTGCAGCGACTCCGAAATAACGTCACTTCGCCTCAGCACGTTTATAATTGGTGTTTAAAGTTTATAAAAGAAAATAGGATCTGACGCTCTGCATTACTTGCCCTGAAAAGTACTGTTGGCATTGGGCGATGCTCTGGTACTAAAACGTAAATTGATTGGTGCTGTGCAAAACCAATATATCCAAAGAAGTTACCAAATCCAAATACCTCAAACGAGACTTTAGACGCAGCGACTATTAAATAAAATGATAATATAAAAAAAACCTTCAACTTAAAATGATTTCATTATTAAATTCATAATATCTTCTCAAATACTGTTGGAACTAAAAGAAAACAAATTGAAAGTATGAGGTAGACGAACTTATTCATTCAGTTTAGAAGGAATGTTATCCTTATGAAACATACATTATTTATCCTCTATAGATAACATTAACTCCGTAAATTATATGTTTAGGAGTAAAATATTCGACTCAGAAACGGGTCTTCAAGAGATTGTTATCCATAATCTTTATGGAATGTAAATCAAACACGTGAGCGTTTTCCGATGATTATGTAGGGAAATCTTGGTAACTAAAACAATCAGAAAGATAAACCCGTATTTCCTCTAAGAAAAACATTACGTTCAAATCATTGTTATTGTTAAAATTACCCATAAACCATTACTAATAACAGTCGAGCTAGTGGATTAGTGGCTTGCACCCCCAACATGGCCAAATAAATTCTTCAAAGCGGCCAGAACCCATGATAACCAACTCATCAGGAATCTCCAAACACAGAGGGTAAGAAGAGTGCATCGTTACCCCGCAAGTTCACGAAAACCAGAACTAGACGCCGACGACAGTGAGTGCATGTGATAAATGTTTTGTCTGTGATAGCGCCAGTTAGTGCACGACTGTTAGTTTTAGTTTTAGATAGTAAGTTTAGTTCCCCGTCCTCTCCTTCCATCCCCCGTCTCCGTCCTCCCTGCCCCAAGAACACTGAAATAAAATAAGAGGTTTTTCCTCGTAGTGTGGGCTTTTCCTTCAAGAGTAATACACTAATTGCACTAACAAAACCACATACCACATATGGAAATAATTATAGTTATGTATCTAATAATATTTGTAAAATAGTAATAGTAAAAACCGAACAAAGATAATAAAGAATTTTTTAATTGAATTGAAATTGGATTGAATTGACTTGCCTCGTAGTGCGGCAGTACCGCGTTCGAACACCGGTTCTTCCTTTCTGAGTTTGGTTTTCTAAATTAGTAAGTAGTTTTCCAAATTCCACGGAAAATGCGCAAAGATAACATCTTAAGTCGGTCTAGAGCCGCAGGCGTAATAATAACTCATGGCCAGCCGATGCCTCCGCTTACTAGCCTAGAACTATTAGGAGGATGTTGAGGCATGCGGATTATTATTATTATTAATATGACTTTTAGTTAAAATCCTGTACATGTTAAACCGTAACTTTATAAGGGTTCCTCAAAGCAGTTCTGCAGCTATCATAGAACAGATAACATTATAATTCAAAAATAATATATTTATGTCATACCGAACAAAGAGCTCGCGTAACGATAACTTCCTTAGTCAACAGACAGAGCTCTTTAGCTCGCTTTCGCTTCAAAACACTCCCTGCTTTTATGAATCTTGTTCCCAATCTACTGCGATGTTGAAGAGTTCCATAAGCAATGAGCACACCGGGGAACTGGGAAATAAACTGATTAATACAAGATCTGACGGAATAGGTTCATCTTGAACATCATTGCGAAAATATGTCGAGGTGTCCTGTCTAATAGAGTTAACAGTGTCCTAAATTTCAATCAAAAAATTGTTCCAAAGGAAGGATTTTGGTGGAACCAACTTTCTGAGTGAGATAGGTATATACCGATCAACTGATGAAGAATATTTGTCGCGATGGTAATCTGTGCATCTGTCTCTCTCCCTACGGCACAGCTAATATTGTACTATCATAAAAAAAAAAACCTAACGCCGGCGCCGCAGTTTTCAGTAATTGCCGACCACATTTATAATTTATCGATTTTAATATTGATCTTATGAAGATGTATGCCTACCTATAAATAAAATTTAAACTTTGATAAGTTAGGTACTTCATTTGATTGAAATATCGTTTCCATTTGGACAGAGTTATTAACTGTGAGTCGAAACGAATTACAGTAGATCTGCCTCTTCTCACTCTGTTTATATTCGTCATGATCGTACTTAATAATAATATATTATTTTAAATCGTTGCTACTCGCACGTTCAATTAATTTTATCTCTACTTATATCAGTTTTTTGATTTATTATCATCTTTACTAATTTTTCAGTCGAAATAAAGTCTTCACTTTTTATTTCATTTAAGATGACGCATTTCTTGTTGCCAAACAGAAATAATTTTTTCATCCAGCGTGTATGATGTATTGATATTTAAGAGTTCATTGAATTTCTCCGTTAATTAGTATCGTTAAAAAGAAAGTTATAATCTGGAATGAGATATTTTAAGTAAATGGTGTTTAATGATTTATGATTACTCGCAACCGATTTTAACTATAGAACAATGTTTATATTACGGTTTTATTCGTTCTAGGATTCGGATCACATAATTAATTGTCCGGTATCATGATTGAGCTAATTTTTCTTGGTATGAACCAACTTTCTGAACTTCACATCCCGCAATGCCATCCTTCCATAAAAAGCAATATGGCATGTTAATGGAAGCGCAATAAATCCTCAGCAAGGATTAGTTGCAATACCTAAAGATCTTGTGTGAATACTTTTTTTTGTTTCTGTTTTTGGTGAATTTATATTTTTTTATATTGAGTTCATCGAGGTAACAGTAAGCACAGGTTGAAGAAGCGGTAAGGACGGGTTTCCAAATACTGGAGAGTGGGTAACCAATATCACGATTGAGATTTTGGGGATGTCTCTGGATCTCGATAGCTTCTCTTATCTTTCGTGGAAAATAGCGATGAGACTTGCTTACAACAGATACCTGATCAAAACAAATTTTATGGCCCGTATCAACAAAGTGTTCGGTTAAGGCTAAGTGTGTTGAAGAACGTGACTTAACGTACCGTTGGTGTTCTTTGATTCTAGTTTGAATAGAACATCCAGTTTTGCCAATGTACACTGAACCACAGTCACAGGGAATTTTGTAAATGCCTTTGTCTTTGGGCGAAGGAAGAATTTGGGAGATCTTGTTTAAAGGTTTAAAGATGGGTTGGATGTTTTGTATTGAATTGTACCGATGTGATCTGTAACGCCATGGATGTAGGGGAGAACGATGGTACTTAGCTGATTACTAGATTCTGGTGCTACCTTAGGAGTTCGTGGATGAATGTATCTATTTATGACCCTTTGTATGTTGCCGGAAGTATACCCATTCTGTAGAAGAGCAGTTTTTACATGTTTCAATTCTTTGTCGATGTTGTCGGACTGGGAAACTGAGATAGGGCGATTACTACTAGATGAGCCGATTACTGATTGCTTTTTTGCTGGGTGATGATGTGAGCTTGATGCATGAAAATTCAAGATATCGGTCCATGTATGTGAAGGTGTATCTTAACCAAGTTTTGGGTTTTAAAATCGCATGTTCCAAAGCAGTGGACTCAAATGCCTCCATAAAGATATTAGCTACAACCGGTGATAGTGGGGATCCCATAGCGGCGCCGAAGGTTTGATGATAGTATTTTCCCTGGAAGGTAAAGTATGTTGAAATAAGGCATTTCTCGACTAATTTGGCTAAGTCTGGGGATTGGTTGTCCTGGATCAATAATTGGTGGATTATAGCGACGGAATCGGCGACAGGCACTTTTGTGAATAGTGAGGTAACATCAAAACTGACAAGAAGATCTTCGGATTCAATAGAGATTTCAGAAATGAATTTAACAAAGTGCGATGAATTTAGAATATGAGAAGGAGCATTGCCTGTGTATTTCTTAAGAGTATGAGAGAGGTATTTGGACAAACTATAGGTGGGCGAATCTATAGAGTTAACTATGGGTCGGAAAGGTAGGTTCTGCTTATGGACTTTTGGAAGACTACAGAATCTAGGTGGCTTGGATTCCTTGAGCAGTATCCGTTTATGTATGTGAGAAGGAATGTCAGAGGATTTAATTAATGAAGAGATTTGCCGTTCAAATTTCAAAGTGCGATCACGCACTAACCTGGTGTAGCTACCATCTTGTAAGAGATCTGATATTTTGGCCACTTACTGAGACTTGTCTAGAATGACGGTTGTATTTCCTTTGTCAGCAGGAAGAATGACTATATCTTTGTGGGCGTGGAGAGAACTTAGAGCTAAAAGCCTTCGATATCATGTAACGTCGTTGTTTCTGCGTGTACTGTTAGGAGACGATAGAATTAGGCCTGAAGGGCTGTAAGCCTCGACACAAACCGCAACTCATTTTAGAGCACAAGAACAACCGTTTACTGTGGTCTAAAAATTGCATGAATTCCGACGAGTCTAACATACCATCTTTGGCCAATTAAATGCGAATTTTTCAGCGAGGAATTTTCATTTACTAAATAAAGGCTATACTTTGAAGCAAATTTAATTTCTCTAAAAGAGAGTACTGCTTTGATGAACTTCTTTAGAGTAATTAAATTCACTTTAAAGCAAAGCCTTTATTTACAAAATCAACATTCCCCGATCAAAAATTCGCATTTAAATTGCCAAAGATGGTACATGTATGCTATGAAAAGTATATATTTCTGTTCTAGAAATATTGATACTAAAGTCGATGTAGCTTAATCCAACAAAAATCAAGCGAAACGATATAGTAATATTGATGTTTCCAAATACAGCTTTTCAGCCACTCTGATGCAAAGTACGTATTACGTAGGACAACGGAAGCATATCATTCCGATTGCCTTGTACCAACAATAAAATTTGGTGGTGGTAATGTGATATGAGGATCAATGTCCGCGGCAGGAGTCGGAGAGATCTTTGTGTGCGACGGCACAATGAATAGTCGGCGGTGTCTGAAGCATCCCGCCATTTCCCTCGCGGACCAGTCATCTATTGAACATTTGTGTCTAGATATAAATGTGCTTCCAAATAAATTCTAAAAGCAAAAGTTTTGGAAGAATGGAAGAAGCTTCCTCCACGACTGCGTCATAATCTTGTATCAAGTATGCCACGCAGGATGCGTGATGTAATACAATCACATGGTGGATCAACAAAATATTGATATTATCATTAAAAATCTTTTCTGTGCATGTAGTTTTAATTTATTTCCAATACTTCCTCACCAACCCTGTAAAACGCGTGTCTAAAGCTGCGTACTAACTTGAGCAAATTTACGCGCACGAACACCCAATATGCGCACGAATGCTATCCATCGTTTGTCGGTTTCTTCACCTTTATCAAAGGATTTGTGTGCGTACAGCGTTCGTGCGCGTAAATTGGCTCAAGTGAGTACAAGTTAATACACATGGCCACGATAGTATACATGTGAAATTGCTGAATATGCGAAATAACTTCTTCTTTGATTTCATCCGATAATTGCACCTGCAACTTTCAAGTATATTTCATATTTCAATCTATTTTATCGTACTTTACTACTAACGTTTCGTTGGTAAGTTCGGCCATGGATCTTTTTGCAAACTATGAAATTTATAAGTCGGTATAGTAATAAACGAACTTGTATAATAATATTTATACACTTTTTTTTTGGCTGACTAGAGTTGGCACTAAACAATTAACCAAGAGTATTATATTTTTCTGAATATAATTATCTGTTAAATAGATATGTAAGAAAAAGGTAAAGACATAGTTGTCAGTATACTTTACGAACCCTTTTCTATATAAAAAATGTAAAACATAAAGGTTTCTTTTGTATAAGATCTGCTGTAGCACGTTTGAGATAATTTACAAGTTTAAAACGACCAGCTTCGTACAAAGAAGCTTGTCGTTTAGAGTTTGTAAGATTTTTGTAGTTGTCCTTGTATTAAGTTACTTATTGTATTTCTTTCAGCAAACAGGGAATTTATTTCGGCAAGGACCGTTTTATGGCATGTAGTCTTCACTGGCTTCGCTGTAAATTACATGATTCGACTCAATTTGAACATTGCCATTGTCTCAATGGTTAAATACAAAACTAACAAGAATGTCGTTGTGACAAGTAGTGAATGTTTTAACAGAAATTCCACGTCTGTGATAGCAAAAAGTATAAATATAGATTTAAATAATTCATTTGTAAGCGACAATATCACATCAGATAAATCGTTTGATTCACTTCTTTTTCGAATGAGGTAGGTACTGAAGTGTTTCTAACTTTAATTTTTGAAAATTTAATTTATATGTTGTAGACTAATCTTAATGACGATTCTATCATCCAAGTGAAACAGAAGTTTGAAGGATTTGAATGGAACGAGGTTCATCAGGGTGTTATAATCGGGGCTTACTTTTGGTTCCATTGGCTGACGCAAATACCTGGAGGTATATTGGCACAAAAATATGGGACGAAGTTAGTTTTTGGTGCAGCCAATTTCGCAGGGGTCGTATTTTGTTTTTTTATACCAGCCGCATCTTATCTAGGATATGAATGGCTCGTTTTTATTAGAGCAGTTCAAGGTTTACTAACCGTTAGTTTAATATTCAATTAATTGCAAAGACAGTTGTAGATAAAAATTTTATTGTGATAGGGTTTTTCGTGGCCGGCAATGCATCATATGGCAGCGAAATGGGTTCCTCCAAACGAAAGGAGCAGTTTTGTTTCATCATATTTAGGTAAAGTAGTTTTTATTTGGCTTAATAGAATATGTTGTTTCTGTTTATAAATTAATTTACAAAAGCAGATATATTATATTAATACGTGTTTTTGTTACACATGCACGTTAGGTATTTAATGTATTCCTTTTAGTATCAAAATAACTACAATGTAGACCTGCATTTTCTATGCTGTTTAAGTTACAACGGATTATACTTTGTACAAATTGTAATTTTAGATTCCGTCTGTACTAAACAATTCCTTTCTGGTAGTTAGATGTAGTGTAATTAATGTTAATGGACTTGTATCACAATGCACGACGCCTTATATTAAATTGTTTATTTGAAGTCATACTGCACATACATATAATTTACGTTTTTATTTAAATGGATATGATAATTCACGAGCATCTTTTTAAAACTATTTTGGTAATTTAATTTATTTTAGGCAGTTCTATAGGAGCAGCTTTGACCTATCCTATGTGCGGTTGGATTATAGATGAATGGGGCTGGGAATGGGTATTCTATACCAACGGAATTCTGGGAACTTTATGGTATATTTGGTGGCTCTTATGCGTGTTTGATAGCCCCGAGCAGCATCCGAGGATATCTGATACCGAAAAGGAATATATTGTCTCGCGTTTAGAACAACAGAGTAAACCTAGGAAGAAAGTAAGTTTATATTTGTATATTGTAATTGTATTCTGTAAACATTTATACTAATAATTGAAGAGGATAAATTCATCTAAAGACGCATCTCATAGGCATTCTATTTAAGAGAAGAGGAAGATATTAGGCATGTAATAGGTATTTACACGCGCGTATTTCCGAGCCTCATTTTTGAGTAGGTTCTTATTTGTTGAATTTTATAATAACATAATTTATTCATTGATACATAATGACGATTATTTTTGATGCGCCATCTATCTACAAACAGCCGAAGCACCATATTCTCATAGCGAATTAATTTTTACTCATATACGATTCCGTCGCATATTCAAAATAATGCAGTTACATATTATGTATATTCAAACCAAGCACTTACTTATTCTTATCAATTTACTTTTGATACAATTGATTTTTTCAATTATAATAGTTATATAAATAGAGACATTTATAGAACGCTATATACTAATTAGATTCTTTCAATTAAAATAGCAAAGCATAACAGCATGTAATTGTAGATTAAAAGCTAAATCGAATTATCCTGAAGTAGGTTACCAATAGCTGCAGATATATGAAACTTTTACGTCAATGCAAACATCACAAGCCCACGCCACCTAATGTTATGTTCGTTACTGCTACGGTTAGTAATTGATGCAACCATTGCAGCATCTTTCTAAGCTATTAAGTAACGGGATCGAATCCATTAATTACTATGTTATCTGCATAGCTGGATTCCGGATACGAACGAACTGAATTAGAAGAGAAGCTTCCTTATTTTTAATTGTTGTGTAATTATGGAAACTACTTATTGCTTTGATAAATTAAGAAATAAAAGCGAAAAATGCATCTGTTACTTGACGATGTAATGATAGTATCAAGCATATTTATTACCTTTTCTATAGTCGGATTCGTTAATTTTTTCTTATGAGGAGTTAATTTAACATTTTCTTAGTTATTGCCATGACAGATCGACAATAAAGTAGAAGTAAAAGAAATGAATCTCATGAAAGCGAATGGTGCTAGGTATTTAGTTTGAAGGGAATTACATTGGCTAAGTGTCAAGGTATAGAAATTAACTATTCTTTAGCTGGTCCTCATCGCTTTGTGTCTCGTCGAATTAATTTGCGTTATATATTTTAATTTTTTTAAGCTCAAACTGCCTGTTTCATCTTCTTAGAACCTACTTAAGTTGTTATTGCTTATTTTGGTGCTAGAAATCGCTTAGAATAAACATTTTTGATGAAGTATAAAGTTTAGCAATAATAATTGTCATCTGTCAATACTTAATCTGAAAGCATCTTCAAACGTGTGCTTAGAAAAAATTCTTATTTACAGTACAAAAATGTTAAAAGTAAACTATTTTGAGAGTAAGGTGTATTTAGCACAAGAGCGCCCTTTCTTAAATTGTACCATGAAATGATTTCTGGTTTTCGATTTTCTTCCAGCAGCTGTACTGTGATGCGCACAACAGACTACTGTGGCGGTGTTGTCTTTCTTGAGATATATAGTGAGTTCTCAGGAAAAAGCAGAAAACGTCTTATCGAAAGATTTTGGTTTGTGTAGGAGGAATTGGGATAGGATTTCTCTTTTATTTCGTAAAGATGTTTTCTTTCGCTGGCTTTATTCACTAGGCTAGCTCTACAGAAGGAAACCACTTATCTCCTGTTTTCTGTATTTTTATTAGAACTACACATATGGAGGTTTTATTAGACGGCCAATAGATTGCGATGATTTGAGCTTGTTCTCATCATTATATATAGTAACTAATTTTGCAAGTAACTATTATAGTTACATCGTAATCTTAAAAACATTCTTTTCGTTCTTCTTTCTATGTAGCAATACGACTGTGTAGGTCTTTGTGATTTGATTTGTATATTGATGTAAAGGGTTTTCCAATAAGAATGATAATTTTGTAATGATGTAGTAACCATGATAACAAAGTTATACCTGTTACTAGTTGTCATTTATATTCACTAAACTCTAAAAATTTATTATGACTAAATACTCTCTTCAAGAACGTTTGGTTATTGTCTAAAAATTTTACGAACATCGTCGTTCTTATGTGAACACTTTTCGCACGCTTCCCGAAAACTTTGGTCTAAATAATCGCCCTTCTGTGCTTATCATTCGTCGCATCGTTAAGAAATTTGAAAGTAATTTTACTCTTCACGATGTAAAAACACCAGTAAGACACCAAAATGCCAAGAACTGAAGCCAGTGGACCATCGTCGGCGCCGCGAATTTGCTGCTTGGAGGTTAGAACGACCTAAAAGGGATCGCAATTTTGCGGAAAAAAATTAACTTTTGAGATGAAGCTCATTTTTGGTTAAGTGGTTATGTAAATAATCATAATTGCCGTTTTTGGTGTGAAAACAATCGACAACACATTCACGAGAAGCCTTTGCATCCCCTGAAGGTAACTGCGTATGATGTGGTTTATGGTATGGTGGTATCGTTGGACCACTTTTTTTTCCAAAATGAGGTTGGAGATTCAGTTACAGTGAATGGTGAACAATACCGACAGATGTTGACAACCTTTTTATGGCTACATTTGGATGCGCTTGATTTAGAAGATATGTGGTTCCAGCAAGACGGAGCTATGTCACACTACTCATGAAACTATCGCTATACTGCAAAAAAAATTTGGAGAAAAGATAATTTCAAGGAATTCAACTGTTTCCTGGCCTCCAAGAAGTTGTGATTTGTCTTCTTTAGATTAGTTTTTATGGGGTTATTTAAAATCTAAGGTTTATGCAAACAGGCCACAAACACTTGATGCTTTGAGGTTGAACATTGAACGCTGCATTCGTAAGATTACGCTCGATTTATTGCACAAAGTTGTTGAAAATTGGATTCGTCGAATTTGGACATTTAAACGAAGTGCTATTCAAAACATAAACGTTATCGATTATACTATAAGTTAATATAAAAAATGTGGTTATATCTCAAATCATTTCTATTTTATTTCATTTTAAAATCATATCGTTCTTATTGGAAAATCCTGTATAAAGCAATAACCTTAAGAGTGCCTTCGATTCTAATTCATTTATTATTAAATCCTACATGTTTTGACAATATAGATTTTTTAAATACCACAACGTCTACGTATTATTCGAACATGAACACGCACAATATTATAGTGAGGTGTACGTTCACTTCTGTATTTTGCTCCATTTGTCACGATTTTTTCCATGAAACACTCCCGGCCTTCCCTTAATCTGTTATTTGCATCGATTGTTTTTTTTTTCCGAATCCACTTGCTCGCTTTCGGTTTCATGATCATTAATTTGTTTCTTTCTACGTTTACTATTTGTTGCATATTTGTTCAAATTTTAGATTGAAAATATTTAAAATTTGCTGAGTTCGTAAGTCGATAACATTCAGTTGATTCTTGGGGAATTCTTCTTAGACACTAGAACAAAACAAAAAAAAAAAACATTGAAACAGGACTATATGAGCTAAGGAGTTTTCGAGGATAGTTTATCAATTTAAAATATTTGGCACAACTAACCATTTTATAAACATCAAGCATCAGTGAATTGTTTGTATCTATTTAAAACTGGTAAATTTTTGGCACGTCAATATCAGTGTTTCAGTGTTTGTGAGTCAAACACCAAATTTAGAATTTCTAGATCGGGAGATATGCTTTGGCAATTTTTAGCACAAATCATTCCAAAACAAAATGAGCTAATATGTTAAATTTTATAAGATAAAACGATAGGACTCCACAAATCAAAGAAAAGTCTACGGAGAGAACTGATGGTCAAAGGCCATGGTCTAGCTGATTATGTCAGATAAGTTAGAGAAACGCTTCGATTTACTACAGTGATAAGTTTTGTGATATTAACGAATGATCTATTTCTGTTTTGATTTATTATTTTGTGTACTGAATTTATAAGTTTACCAAGTTAGTACGTTATCAGTTTCCAATGCTACCGTACATAAGAGTACTGGTAACTAGTGCCTGAATGTTTATATTTTAATAATTCTGCACCAATTTTTTCATCTCAACACTGTCTCCTATTCATGAGAAAAAGGAACTCAATTTAAATATCTGTTAGTGCAATGCATGCAGTAATTAAATACTTTATCTGTTTTATAGGCACCTGTTCCGTGGAAAAATATCCTGACCGCGCTTCCAATATGGATGAACATTTTAGCTCAATGGGGAGGTATTTGGGGTTTCTTTACGTTAATGAACCACGCTCCTCAATACTTCAAGTTAGTCCATGGCTGGGATATTAAAGCGGTGAGTATGATATAATTAATATACTTGCATTTGCTGCATTGTTGATAATGTTGAAAATCTGAGCCATAGTAATATTATAATTTAATAATATATTCAATCTAATGGAATTCTATTACAATTTCACCGGATATTTATTATTTATAAATCAGATAAAAATCGGTATCTACGATTTTCTTTCTTCAAAGTCAGCATACATACATATATGAACGATGGAAAAGTAAACCGTTAGCTTTTTCAAATATGCATGAACGTTTTTTTCAATTCTATATCGCCCTAGGGAACGCTGGTTGTCAACAGTTTATTTATTGAAGGAGAATATCAATACGTGTTCTCAGGTATTTGCGATAGTTTTTTTTGTATGCTCGCTTTGGGCTGAAGAATTTTATAGATTCATTGACATCTTTACATATGTATGTATGTATATATATTGTAATGGTTTAGGGCTTTAATATTAATTTATTTTTTAAAAATGTCAAATTACCTTTTCAATTTTAAAAACGTGATAAGAAATATTCTAAGCTAGGTTTTCAATAATGTGACAAAGCATTTAAATAAATAAAATTTTGAATGATTCTGTTCCTGAAAAATAAAAATAATTTACTGTTATCCAAGTTTGTAGACTGTTTAATTGACATTTCAAACACGGTTACCTACAAATCTTGATAGTTAGATTGAGTTTACAAAATATTTGATTGTCATTATTTCAATAAAGATGATGTTGGCAATGTGAGATAGGTGTCTGAAGCGGATAACGATTGAATCGTGAAGCTACATTTCGAACCGTTTTGAAAAAAAGGACTGGTTAAGAAAATTCGGATAAACTTTTTCATCAAGTTAAATTTCAGTTCTATTCAATTACATTCTAAATACATTTGTTATTTTTTGCAGATTACCTTTTCAATTTGGAAAACGTACCTCAATATTCTAGTTCTTTTCAAAATGTTTCCCCGTCATTTAAATAAATAACATTTGAATGATTCTAATTGAAAAATGAATTTTAATTAAGTTTCTTACTGTGAATTGACTTAATATCACTTCGATATTGTTATCAGACGTGCCGCAACTCAAGATACAAGTACCAAATTCCTGTTGCATTAAGATTCACTGGGAAATCCGTTTACCGTCTCTTTCGCCGTGCTGATTGGAAATTTTGTTTAATTTCAATGTAACATATAGAAAAAAGCAAGTTATTACAAGAAATAGGAAATTTTAAGTTCTGATATAATAAAATTTTGAATTAAACCAGTATTTATCAATTTTTAAGAAACATTATTCCTGTTAATTTGTTCAATCTTTTTCCCTTCCACAGAATTTTTCTATTGTAAGAATTCATACTGTATTAAATAAAATGTAATTGAAACGAGAGGTTTGATTTTAGTTAGAGCGACAATATAAAAACAATTTGGATACTTTTTTCGTCGTTAAATTACTTCTATTCAATTACATTCTAAATACCATTTGTGACACGATGTAGGATTCGATTCAATTTGTCTGAGCTATCAAGTGTGTTCTTTCTTTTCCCCGTCACATTAAGGTCGCTTTCAGTCTAATTGATGTTGACTTTTAATTAAGCTTTGTGACAGCAATTCAATATCACTTCGATATTGTTATCAGATGCCGCAACTCAAGATATAATCACTTTGCTCCCAACAGCGAATGGCAAGTCGATCCGGAATTAAACTCTCTGAAAAAATGTAACCGTCCCTCCAGAGATGGAGGAAATTTTAAGTTCTGATATAATAACATTTTGTCCTATTTTCAGTGGTAAGATAATTATTCCTTATTAATTTGTCCGAAATACCAAGTCGTCTTAACCATATATTCAGTCTTTAGGAGAATTTTTCATTGTAAGTATTCATACTGTTTAAATAATAATAGTAGGAAACTAGAATTAAATAACTTGACGACTTAAACGCCTGTGTTTGACAGTGTACTACTGTATGAATTCATTGAACAATCTTTAGGATATACGCAAACAAAGAAAGTTCGTATGGAATTACCCTCTGATGATAGTTTCTGATAAGGAGGTGTAAATTACGGAATTTACGCGCGAATTTTGCGCAAGTAGCTTTTTTATATTCAAATTGTAAACAAAGTCCTTTAAATGTGAACCTTACACACTTTTAGATCGAGCCCAGTAATTTTGTGAATACTTTTCTTTAGAACTAGGCCTTTAGAACACCACTACATTTTACCTTAATTTTGTTCATTTTGTAACTGAGTAAACATTTCCAAATTGAGTTAGACGAAGTAGACAAAGTTAAGACGTACAATTTCTTTTAATAATAAGTTTGACATCATCGTACGTTTTATTATCGGCCCACTTATTTGTTTTCGAAAGACCATTTAACGGTAACTCTTCCAGAAATGTCAACAATAAAAACCGCCCAAGATAATGATCTCCACACATTTTTTTTCAATTCCACCGACCTGAACTGTTTTCGTGTTCCGTTAAATATTTTATAATGAAATTTTTTACACTGTTCCGTTTACCGATGCTAGTGTAAATGTTTAGCGAACGAATTGAAAGTCCTATAAAATTTTCTGCTCGGGCTCTTGGGATTTTCCTCGGGGAGACGCAACGCGACAGATATTAGGATGAAGCGCGAGAAGAACGTTTGGTTCGATTAAATTTCTAAGGCTCCACTGAGTGAGAAATTACACTTTTCTGAATAAATATCGGTTTTCAGTTCATTTGACAATTTTTCACGATGCGGGTTGCACATTGTTATGAATTTTGTAGTAACATGTGTTGACACTAATGGTTTTGTTAATTCAATAGTAAGAAATGGTGTTTGTATAAAGGTAGAAACACCTGATGTGAAGTAATGTAACGGTACGTAACGTGCCTATGAATAATCTTGTGCATATATTTTTACAGCACAGCTCGTCTGAACGCAATAACTGGGAAAATATGCAATGTTTTCTCAACAGTCGTTGAGATAAAATTGATAGTTTGGAAAAATTTGAGGGAGATATAATAGAACAGAATATTTAAGTTTTATAAACTACTTCTACTAATCGCTTTAAATTGTAAAATTATAAGTTATTAGAGCTCAAACGTACGGAGAATTATTTCACCGGCAATTATCGAGGCTAATTTACTATAGTTCCGTGTTGGCAAAAGATAAATGCTCTTCGTTAACATAAAACTAAACGAATGCATTTTTACTAACAATACGTTTGATGATGTAAAATTATCTGGTATATTTTAACGTGCGATTGTAATTTAGCCCCTTACTGTATAATTTTTTTGTTTTTTATGAACAAAATTTATGAGGTGAAATATACCCTCAAAATTACGTTAAAAATATTTTAAAAATTATTACCTACTTGATTAGTGTTTTTGGAAATTTAGATTTTTAGTTGTGTGCCATATATGATACAATATGCAGTAAAACAGATTTTGAAAATTCAAATTTATTTTAGGCAAATCTAAAACGAGGACATATATTAAGAATATACTGATTTTTTAATACATCTGAAAAGGTTATTCTGTGAGAAACTTATAAAAACAATTTCTCTGTTTGTTCAAAGAAACAAACACATTACATTTTTGACATTTTATAAAAGTTTTTACATCGCAGGGATATTTGTTTTTCAGGCAACCATAATGGGAGATAACTAGACCCATCAGTTCATACCTCTTGTATCGGAAAATCAGTTGCCAGTCCTCTGTGTCTCTTATTTCGTAAATTTTCCAGAGCAGTATTGGGACAACCTCGATTTCTCCTAAAACTGGCTTTATTTACTTTACAAAGGCACTCTACGACAGCCATTTTAAAATCTGCCAAAGCTAAATTGCTGAACTCATTGCCACTTCTTCCCCAAAGTATCCACGTATTGCCCACCACCAAATCAATAATATGCAAAAATATACGCATGTACCATTTTTTTTTATCTTAGTTTGATCCTATAGTATCCCAGCATGGAATCGAGAAGATCTCCTCCTCCCATATACTTGTTGTCAGCGGGCATGGAGATATAATTTATGAGTCTTTTTTCGAAAATCTTTTAACTTCGATTGTTGGCGTACAGTACTACCACCAGCATAGGTATGTAGATAAAATGTTTACCACTTTATTATCATACCATGTAACAGATATTTTTGTGCCAGCAATTGTGGCAACTTTCTCCACCATAGCTCCATGACCATTCTTTTTTAGTTCAGCCTCGTTTGGCATATTAGAGTTGGGCATTCTGTTTATTCTTACTATTCCAAGTGGTAACGTACTATTTTTGGTAAGAAAAATTTGTAATGGAACTATTGAACCAATTATCAGGTGCCTATAAACTGTTGGAGTTTCTTCTCAGTAAGATACAAAAGTTTTTTTTTCACCTGAATATAATATAGTTTGGTAAATTATATCTTTGATTATCTCATCAGTGGGAAAAAAATTAAAAAATGCGAAAGGAGAGTCTGCGTTTATCAATTCAGATGGCAAATCGGTAGATCACACAAATTTTACGTAATCTTCTAATGTAACTAAATTTCCATGCACCCAGGGAGGATGATCTTTGTTCTGATTCTCGATTCGATTCTGGTATGATAATATTAGATTGATCATGATCATCATCTACATTCTCGTCGTAGTCCGACTCCAGGACTAATATAATAGGTGGACTATCATCATCTAATAGTCCGTCATCTTCATTATCAACTGGGATAATTGGCACAATATTTCTTGAATCACGACCATAAAACCTTTTTGGATCAATTGTCTAAATAATAAACAAAAAAAATTAACTCTGATCTGCATATTGTGCCATTGTTATGTTCGTGACGGTTTTGCGCGGAAGTGCATATTGTGCCATATATGGCACAAACATAGTTCTTGTCGAAACACACCAAAAAAATAAAGAAATATTTGTATATACTTACAGAAATCCTTTGCATAGGGTGTAATTGGTATACAGATATTTTTCAACTCAATAATATTCTATAGAAATTTCGATGATCAAAATTTGTAACAGGTGTCGTCAGCTGTAACCTTGGCGAACTTTTGCTAATTATCATGAAAGTTTACAACAACGCGTTATGGTGGCGCTGCTTTACGTTACTTTACGTGCTTTAAGTGTGCCAAAAATGACCCACTATGCTGTAAGGGGTTAAGAGAATATTTTTATTTCAACGTACAATTAGCAATTACTTATGTATGATGATAAGTACATTTGTCCTAAAAATGATCCTGGTGGCAATAAAATCACAGTTGTAATACTTGATACCCAAGCTAACAGATGACTGAGCATATTTTTTCTGAAATACTTGGCTGTTGTTGGATTTTATCCTGAATTTTCTATAGTTTCTATTCCTCATTTTTTTTTTCTAATATTTTGGTGACATTTAATAATAATTTTTATTTATTGTTATTCCTCTACTTCTTTTTTTGTGAGTTTAGAAATGGCTGTTGGGCGCACGTTGGTTTTCTTATTTTTTTCGGTTGCCTAAATTGATTTCTGTACCTATATAGTGCAAATCCATCACCACCGAGTATTTACTATCGGATGCCTTGGGTAAAAGTATGCGATCTATAAATATGAAAACATTTCAAGATACCTTAATAACGTATTTTTGAGCCTATACAATTAAAGTTTTTCTAAGGACATGTCCACGGATAAATCTATTAGATTTAAACTTTTGCATTTCATATTCAAGTGCATGAAAACATCTGCGTGAATATTTTGTTGTTTGGTGTCTAGCGCTGGTAGACTTGAAGAAGGTATTCGAAGTATTCATGAAGACTTCGAATACGTATGTACTTCAAGTCTACCATCGCTTAGACACCAAACAACAAGATATTCACGCAGATGTTTTCATGGTCTTGAATACATTGTAGATCCATTCCGTTTTCAAAACAAATTCTTCGCACTAATGGCTACCTTGCTCGATTTTGGCAAAAAAAAACTTTGATCATTCTCGATATCCTTCATTCATAAGCTAGCGCTAAACTAGCTCATATCAGTGTACACAAAAGCAAGTTGAATAGCCAATATTATATCCTAGTATTCCGGAAAGTATGACAATATCTTCTTTCCCTGAAAACATAAAGTTGGAAGCAACATATGATCTTGGC
Source organism: Holotrichia oblita (assembly GCA_023690525.1). Taxonomy (NCBI): domain Eukaryota; kingdom Metazoa; phylum Arthropoda; class Insecta; order Coleoptera; family Scarabaeidae; genus Holotrichia; species Holotrichia oblita. The sequence continues at coordinate 67,751,750 of CM043015.1, forward strand.
GATTTTAATGGTTATAGAAACTGGAACTCAGTGTGTTCGGTAGTTTGACTGATTTGGGGGTTTGTAAATTACAGACAAAACATCGGTAACAGCAACACCTCTCCCGAAACACGTGTTCCGAGTAATCAAATGTTGTGATGTAGGTGTCACCGATGTTTTATCTGCTCCGTAGTTGATAATATTAGACTCTAGGAAGTAGATATGTAGGTTTATATGCTTTATATAAGTACTTTAAAAATGCTTCTTATTGACTATACATGGTTACTAAAACTGAGGAAATATCTTGACTTGTGTTATATAAGTAGTTTAGTTTAATTATGCAATTTGTATAAAAAATTTGCATACTTTCCTTTAACCCTAAAAAATAACAAAATTACTGTAAACATACTGATGCATATCAATGAATATCAATTCATGAGTGTGTAAATGTTACGTTGTTATTATCGTTAGTGGCAGTAGTCATTATGTAAGCAAGTTTCGAGTAACAAAAACGCTATGCACAAATAAAGATTTTCTTAATTAATGACCGAAATAAGCAATATTTTTTCCTTTAACAATAAAAGTTCCGAATTCTAAAAGTCATTCTGCCTGGAACGCGATTGTCTTTATTGTTTAAAATGTTTTGTTTACTTTTATAACCTCAAGTTGGTATTTATCGTCTGGTGGCTTGAAAATAAATTTTGTAAAGCAAACAGAACTTATTCCTAGCAATTAATGATAGAAGTTTTACCAAACACGATACTAAAATATACCCGAAATTTTCTCTGCATCTCTTATCGGTCTCTAAGCTAACCTACAAAATTTTAATTTTATTCCTATAACTTATCATAAAATTTGAATACCAACATTACCAACAATCCTTCAGTTAAATTACGTTTGCACATGTTTTATTACTTGTTATTTAAATAAATATTCCATGTGAAAGTTTAGTTAAGTTCGTATTTTTTGACGGTAAGTTAGACGAATATGGAACAAATACGTTCAATAATTCACGAGATGGCACAGAGTTACGTCGCGTCTGAGATGCTGATGGAATTTATATGCAGACGCACCGTGTGTAGAAACAGTAAAATAAACGCTTATTCCATGAAATCACGTTTCTATACATTATATTTGGATTTTCTATGATACTTTAGATTTGTGTGACACATCACACTGTATATAACATTCTATACATACACTGGCCGTCATACATAAACGAACACGCACGTGGATATATTTTGGATAAGTTTTCAGAAATTTGTATTCATTAACAATGAAAAATCTGATATATTACACTGATAACGAACTTTTCGATTTTTGTCGATACGCTAAAGGATGCTGCTTATTTTACATCGAATAAGTTTTTTCAAGTAATTAAGTTTGCGTGTGACAAGACAATTGGTCTACGAGAAGCGTTATTTTACATGAATTATGTTGTTTACTGTGTGGGACATAGTGTCATAGTGTACTTGCGTTGGGTTGGCGAAAATGGGCAGGATTATGGAGATTGTGCTTTGGGCTTTGTAGCACTAAGGTATCAATTTTTATCACCAAGAAAATTCGGTCCTAGGGACGTTTCATTCACTCGTAGTAGGTCACTCTGAACTATCTGGGACACATCACGTCAAGTTCGGCCTGCGGGTTATCATTTCTCTTTCTCGCCTCGCTCTTTCGTCAGATTCCTTGCGTTATATAATATCAGCGATCATTTCATGGATGTACTTCCAGTTTACAGTGGTGTCTATCATTCTTAGTACAATGGTGTCCTGCGTTAGTATGTGTCCCACTTTTATATGGGTGGCTAGATTCTCCTCGTCCGACCTTGCGCACTCAGAGATAGTGTACTCCGCTGTGTCCTCCATATTCGTTTCGGTGTTATCCTTATTTATTCGTTTGGTAAGAGATCTATATACGCCATGCGCCGTTAGGGGTCTGTGTAAGATAATAATCCAATCGCCTGTGCTCACAATTTATCCATGCCATCAGATCCCCTATCAGCTTTTTTGTCCATTGTGCCTTGATGCGTTCGTTGTCCCACCTTGTCTGTCAGGTCTTCAGCGTAGTGTTTCTTGCTTGCAATTTTATCTCTTGCATCTCGGATTATATTTCTATTCCCATGTACATAGATAGTTTCTTTCCCGGACCAAAAGATCTATGCAGCAGCATGTTTCTTTGCACCTGTTGCAGTGCTTATTATATTTTTGTATGTCGATCATTTTCTCCCAAACTGGAGCCCCATATAGCATCCTGTTATGCATAGCGCTACACAACACACTCCGCTTCACATTACCCGGTCCTCCCACGTTCGGCATCAGTCTCGTTAGTCTATAGCAATCTACTAATAATGGAAAATTTTCGAATAATTAACGAATCTAATGGTACTTATATAATATTATAAATAGGAATAACCGTCATACGTCTATCTTGTCTGAAATTTCAAGTTTGTATGAAATGTGTGTTCAACACTGAAAAACACATTATGAACTTAACGCCAGACGGCAAACATATCCTATAAATCCACCTAAATATCGACGTCAGCCTGTTATATGACAGCATACTACATTTCAACGCGAAACTTGTTGAAAGTGGGAAATGCGACGATGTCTCGTCTGATTGGTACTTTAACGCATCAGAACACCCTGGCATTTCTTAAAAGTCAAGCTATACTCACACAGCGCTACACTGACTAAAAAAAGTTGTTATATTAACCGTAAAAGAGGTAATTGAACACGAAAATAATTTTGAATACCAGCAATGCGCTCGTGATGTTCATTTAATACGCAAAAAAATGTTAAATAATTATAGTTAATTGAACAATAATAACTGTTAAAATTAACACGTTTCTTAAGATTGATTGAAAACCCAGAAAGCCAAATTTCAATTAGACTACTTTGTTAAATTAGCACTATCATAATGTTATTTCAATAGCTACTTACTAACTTAAATTTTATTTTTATGGTGATATTGCCCGGTTGTGTGAAACGTTAAATATAATACTGAATGAAAAAATGTCGAGTTAAATATTCTACGCGTTTGAACCAATGCGGCCAAATTGTCATTTCTCACAGTGTACGTTTCACTATAAGGTACTTCTTTGTTTCTTTTGTTACACGGTGGCCACTTTATTCATTTTTATTTTGTCATTGTTCTATAACAAACTGTATTAGAACAACGTCATAGTGCTATAGTGTACTATGCAACGAAAAAAAGCTGTCTCCTAGAAGATATTTTGTCGACAGATGAGGGCGCTGCTGTTAGATGGACTGCTGCTGCTGCTTAGTGCTACATAGCATACAGGATTTTATTTTATACAGCAGCCCATTTTGAGGTCAAAACGCATAACGCAAAACCAATAATATTTTAGGAAAACTTTAAAAAAATCCATTGAATATATTGCTGCTCTTCGGGATAGCATTCGTGAGACGTAAAAACCGTCCATTCTGCGTCATGCGCAAGGCTCAAGAACTACTTTCTTCGATATGAACTTAGTAAATTATGCGTCGTAATTTGATTTAGAACTCACTCAATCATCAAAGGCAATCGAGCATGTACTGACTGGACTATACAGCAGTTGAAGGCTGACACCTCTTTGAAACAAAAAATAATCTTTTGTGATATAGCACATTTCTGGTTGAGCCACTTCGTTAACAAGCAAAATTGCAAAACTGAGGGTGATGAAAATCCAGCATAGATACAAGCTGTTGTATTATATCTTTTCTTTCGTCTGTACATTCGTCAACTGGCGCATGATCAAGAACGATTCTTATCCATGATTCAGGAATAAGCAAATAACTATATTGCAGCATAAGTCCTTTGTTGATCGTTTTAGTAGTGAGTAAATTTGTTAACATAATATTGATATCTTTTATGAAATAAAAAAAAACGCATTGATTTCACAAGTTTATTGCTATGTGTGAATCGAGTTTTTCTTTCAGAAAGAGCGAATTTTATCGGTGAAAAATATAAATTATAAATAAGGTCGTTTGTACAAGAATGAACTGTTTTTATACTTTATAGTAATTCCGTATCCTTTAGTGGTTTTATTCCGGTTATTTGCTCCTGTGTTATTTTAACTGCGTTTTTGATTAGCCAGATTCTAATCCTTACCAACGGAAAATGCAGTTTCAATATTTAAAATGCGATATTTAATAAAAAATACAGCTCGCCGCCGTTTCGAGTACGCTTTTCTATTTAGTACTGCTAAACGGATTTAACTTGTGAATATTCAATATTTACTGAAGCGACTAAGTGTTAAATTGAATTCTTTTTACTTCTTTTCCAGACTGGACTACTTTCTGGAATGCCTCACTTGCTACGGTTCGGATTCTCTTTGCTCTTCTCACAATTCGGAGACTATTTACTGAAATCTAATAAAATGTCCCGGACAAACGTCAGGAAACTGGCCGTTACCCATTGTAAGTATGAATTGTGTTCTATTCCTGTGAACTAGGTAGTTGGAGAAAATGTAGGAAATTCGTTTTAGAAGTAGGATTTTTCAGAGTGTGCGGATATTCAAAGTACCGCTTGAAATACTTTTTATGTACGCTATTACGAAAGGTAGTTGAGTTCCCACTTACAGCAAATCCATTCGTTTTTACATTTTTGTACATAAAAGTCCGTACCAGTTTGAATAAATAAAGTGCTTATGTAAGCATTATAATTAGCATTTAACCCTTTTATGAGTCTACACAATATGAAAGAAGAAAAATGTTTTTAAAGCGAGGTCTAGTAAATGTTCATTTAAAAAATGAAGCAATTATAGCTACCGTTAAGTGCTTTCTTATGCTGTAAATAATTAAAATACTTTTTCACAAAGAATATAAATCTAGATTTAAAATGGATTTTAGAAGGCGCATCGAAAAATTTACATTTAAAATTTGCTGACATACTTATTAATACTTATTTATATACAGAAACCATTTAACCTTCATCTGACCATTCTCGCAATTTAGTATTACATATTGAATATAACTCTTTTTTTATAATGGAAAATGAACTGATACTGTGATACAAAACTTATACAAAACCATTTACACAGATCATTTAATAAATGTAATTTGTCGTTGTCACGAGTGGCCACTACAGAGCGAACTATACTCTTATTTCATGATGGAAAATGAACTGATACTGTAACACAAAACTACAAACGCATATGTAATTGAAATTTGAAAATACTTCCTACCAGCCCAAAACACCAACACACATACAGGGACTAGTAATAGTGTAACTTGTAATTTACAGAATGAGCCGTTGTTTTAATGTTTTTAGTATTACTTTAACAATTTTAGTAAGATCCATTTCAATTGGTTTATAGAATTTATCAGTTTTATATAATTTCTTTAAAATATCTATTTGATAAGGACAGGAGCTTTTGAAATAGATTTGAATCACTACTGACTAGACCTTTTTCTTCATTGCTTCCAACTGCACCGTTCTTCTCCTCCTCTGCAGTTATATGCTTTGTTTTAGCTACTGTCCTGGTAACTTTTGGTTTAGGGGCACTACTTGATGAGAAAGAAAGCAGATCATTATTAGTAATTCTTTTTCAGAAAGTTAAAATTTCTGGATCTAATCTCATATCTTTTAGAATGTTGATTACAACATCAGACAGAAGGGTCTGTGACCTTTTTATAGCTCCACATTCTGCAGGTAATTTCGTGTTTAGTTGAGATGGGTCATAGAAATATAAGGTTTTTATATAAGGTGTTGAGATAGTTGTTTAGCGTCTGTAGCTTTTTCAGCTTTTACAGCTTATTTAAAAACTGCGAAAAGTCCTTTGACATACGCCTTCCTTTCGTTCTCTTTCGATTCTGTCCAGATTTGTCTCCAGTATTTTTTCAAAGGAGTCTAGAGTAACTTTCAGCGATTGCATTACGTGGAATGTACTGGCGAGTAAATATATGAGAATTAGAGATCTGCTCTTCCTGTTTCCTTAAGAAATTTGCTACCTAGTCAGAGCCGGGGCAATTATTTTTGAGATATAAAATAAGCTGACCCTCTTGGGTTCTTTGCTGCACAAAACGGCATAAAAAGAACACGAAACGTTAGCATAGTGAAATCTTTAACGCGAATATTTCGGAAACGCATCGAGCACAAAACTTTTTCTTTGGAGCGCAAAACATATTATCAAATTTCGAAAGTGTGGTAGCAGCGTAAAGTTCGAACGCCACTCTTTCGACGCGAATATCTCGAGAACGTAAAGAGCACAATTTATTGTTTTTTCTTTGCAGCATAAAACAGCGCAAAACATTGACATTGTCAAACTTTAAAATTTCGAAAGTGTGGTAGCCAGCCTTATGGACTCCATCGACAAGATTTTTTCTTCATAATACCAACAAGGTGCATAATTTCTTCCATACTTGGAACAGGATGTATACTGACACACTATTTTAACCAAAGCTAAAAGCACATAGTTTATAGTAAATCATTTATTAATAATAATAATAATAATAATAATAATAATAATAATAATAATAATAATAATAATAATAATAATAATAATAATAATAATAATAATAATAATAATAATAATAATAATGTTTATTCATAGGTCAATTAACGTTGAACAGAATTTGTCAATATATGTATAACTAAAGCAACATTAAGACATATACATTATCTTCCATTAGCCGCGTACTCACCCAGAGTATAAAAACAATTTTCTGTCAGATACCCCCTTAAGTAGGTTTTAAAACCTTTAATATCTGCCACATCTCTGACCCGTTTCGGAAGCCGGTTATAGATTTCTATGCAAGCAAACTCAGGGGACTTACGATATAGTGTCGTGCCATGCCGAGGCACAGTCTAAATAATAGAATATACCATAGCGTAATATACAACAATTAAGCCCTGAGCATCTAAAGTGGACTTTAATTGTAACATTGCAAGGTGCTGAATATGGCACTCAAAAGTGACACTGTCATTCATAAGAATACCTAATACTTTAGTGGATGAGATGAATAAACTACTAACAGGAGGAATTCGCCTTTTATGAAAGTATATTACAGAGGTCTTGTCATTGTTTAAAATTAACCTATTCAGTTTATACCAATTTGACATATCTATCGTTTGTTTGATTGTATTTTCAAGATCCTCTGTGGTATCTGATGAAAGTGCTATTGAGGCATCATCGGCGAACAATACTAAAGAGCCATTAGAAAGGAAGTTGGGAAGATCGTTAATGGCAACCTTCACCTTCATTTTCCTACTTGATAAGTACGAGTTTATACAGTCGAGCGCTACGCCACGAATACCTGATTGATCCAATTTGTGAGATAATATATCAGTATCAAAACAATCGAAAGCCCTGGTTAAATCAAAAAATATAGCAGCAACCTGTTTACGTGCATCCATATTCTTGTAAATATACTGTGTTAAGTCTACTAACGCAGTTTCTGTCGATTTGTGCTGTCTAAATCCGTGTTGTTTACTACTGATTATATTATGTTTAGTTAAAAAAGAGACAATATGATCATACGCTACACGTTCAACAATCTTGGAAAATGTATTAATTATAGAAATTGGACGATAATTCATTACCTGAAACTCACTACCCCTTTTGTGAACTGGCACAATAACAGCCGTTTTCTACGAACTTGGAAATTTGCCTTGACTAAATAAAATATTGATTATATAGGTTAGATGATCAACAATTTCAGCAAGAACCAGTCTGAGGACATGACTGCTGATACGATCGTCACCACATGTTGTTTTATTAGCTATCCTAGAAATTGTAGCAGTGATATCCTCAAGACAGACAGGACTGAAATTGTGTGTTAATTATTGTTTTTTTCCGGAAATGTTAGGTAATAGAGGTAGGTAATACTTGACAGCAACCGAGAGATATCTAAGGGTGCTTTACTTTTCGATTGTATTTAGTTACACTTGCTAGTACCAGCGTATTCAAGCAGATAGGATTCTTATAGGTGAGACATAACTTTTGATGACCACTGTACGCTCTAGAGTTTGTACATTCACGAGAACGTATAGTTTGCTTTGTTATATGTAATCACATTTCGTCAATTTCAAGGTATTATCCCTTTCAATAAACCTGTTTATATTGCAATGTGAATACGATATTATAATGAGATTTGTTACTCGACTTGCCGTTTTATGCCTTACACAGTAGTAGTTTTTGTTGTCATATATTACACATATGCCCTTTTTTACTCTCTTAAAAATAGTACTATCTGCAAAGATCATCGCTGTCACTCCTGAAGTTATTTATTGTATTAGGCTTTTTCTCAATTTCTTGACGTTGTATGAGTAGATCATTTTCATTTATTATAGATTTTACATGTAATATGTACCTGTCTGTTTTCCAATTAAAATGAAACCATTTAAAAATATAGACTTACCGTCCAATATTGGTACGATGAAGTTATTGAAAGTGATAATTTCTTTACGCTCAAGTGCATTTTTAAAGCCTCTTTTTGCAGAAAAACGTCGTAATGAGAAATTAGTCTCAAAAGCTTCTGGAAATTTCGCGGAGACCGGTTTCCATTTAACGAGTACGTTGTTATAAAGTTTATGACATACTTTGAGAGTTTTTCGTAATTATACTTTGTTCCAAGTTTCGCACAAATTTTACTCTAGAAAATCTAAGCGCGATATATTTTCATTTACATAATTGCAATTTAGGAGCGAAAATGGTACCTAGTATGAAATTGAAAGTGCTTTCAAGGATACTAAACATAAAATTTATTATTGATATATTACTTACCTAAGGGAAAATTATATATTTTGTATCTATGCATTTTTCTTCCAGATTATATATACCGGTCGTTTTGAGAAATAGGATAAATAACGCCGGGAAGGGGTAAGAGGTACGAAAATTCGCTAAGAAGTGGGGCCACGTATGACTCTCCCACAGTCTAGTCTACATATATCGGTGTGCTCTACAATATTGGTGGGGACGTAGCTCCCTTTACCTCCCCGCTTTAAATATCCTACAACTCAAAACGACTGGTAGGTATATGTGTAAGATATACAGGGTGTTAGTAAATAAGTGCGACAAACTTCAGAGGGTGATTCTGCATGCAAAAATAATGACAGTTTGCTATATAAACGTCCGTCCGCAAAGGCTTTGTTTCAGAGTTATAGGGTGTTAAAGTTTTTCTTAAAAACTGACGATTTATTTATTGCTCTGAAACCGGTCAAGATAGGCAAATAAAATTTGGTGGGTTTTAAGAGATGGTTATTGCGCATTTCTTGACATCCGACCAAGAATTTTATATTCATCATTGGCGTGCATACGGGTAATGATCTTAATTTTTTAAGAACAAAATGGTACGCCACTGAGATATTTCAAATTAAAAATCATTTTTGAATTTGCCATTCAACCTGTGTAAAACCAGCAAATCGTCATAATTATGACAGTTTGACAGGTTTTAGCTGTCAAAACTACAGCTTATACAGCGTGTCCACGTCGATTGACTGGTCTGATAGTCTATAGTTTACCTACTACGGAACAATGACCTGCTCGATCACCGGAGTTAAATCCTTTAGATTTTTGCATTTGGAGTTTTCTTAAGTCATTAGTTTATTCCACTCCCGGCGAAAATGTTGATGACCTTAGGAATCGAATTATAGCCGACTGTGAGACAATAAGAAATACACCAGGAATTTTTGCGCGACAATTTTAGCCAGACAAGTAATACAGCTTACGGAGTCACTGCAACTAAGCACCCACCACACATAAAAAAAAAAAAAAAAAAAAAAAAATGAGGCGAAGAGTTGAAAGTTGTGTCATGTCTGAGGGAGGTTATTTTCAACATTTGTTGTAGCTTTGCGCTTACTTAACATTTTTTTAGTGTTATTTTCTGTTATTGTTCGAGTTTAATGTTATTGTGTTAAAGAATTCAGTAGTTCAGTAGCCTACTAGATAATGTATTAAAGAAATGAAAAATACACGTTAAGATGTTTTATTTTTTTGCATAAAAACGGCGCCTCGCACGAAAAAAAGGCAAGAGAGGTTTTTCATCACAAATGGAACGGTAAATTCAAAAATGATTTTTAATTTGAAATATCTCAGTGGCGTACCATTTTTTTTCTTTAAAAAATTAAGATCATTACCCGTATGCAAGCCAATGATGAATATATAATTCTTGGTTGGATGTCAAGAAATGCGCAATAACCATCTCTTAAAACCCACCAAATTTTATTTGCCTATCTTGACCGGTTTCAGAGCAATAAATAAATCGTCAGTTTTTAAGAAAAACTTTAACACCCTATAACTCTGAAACAAAGCATTTGCGGACGGACGTTTATATAGCAAACTGTCATTATTTTTGCATGCAGAATCACCCCCTGAAGTTTGTCGCACTTATTTACTAACACCCTGTATAAGTAATATATATCTCCCCCCCTCCATATATCCCTCCGCTCCTCTCATTCTTCTTGAAAGGAACAAAAAATATCTTGTTTGTATTTAACCAGTAAAATTTATGTTACACATGTTATAGTAAAACCTGCTACTACCAGTAGTGAGTATAAGGATTGTATGTCCACTATACGTGATCTCAATTGATTTGACTACTTTTTTAGCTAGCGTGCTGCGATGAGATTTGATCCTCATTTTAGTAGGAAAAAGAGTTTCTACACATTGTATCATTACGAAAATCCACGGGCCTTCAAGAAGAAGAAGAAGAGACGAAGAAGTCCAGGGCAACAGATAGCCTTTGAGCAGCTTCTTTCTTATTAGATGAGTGGATCCGCGAAGTATTCCGTTCTATAATGAAAAGAAACTTTTTCTAAAGAAATTGCAGCTTATCATCCCACTCGTCCTTCAGATTTTGAGCACAACTTATTACAATAATTTTACTTGGTCTAGTTAACATGTAATCAAATCACTACTTTAGGGATGTTTTGAAGTAATAGCAAGAAGAAATTTTGCTCGTTGCCATATCGCACACTGCCTCAAAATGATGGATAAGACTTCACGTGGTATTAATCTGAAAACCCGCAATACTGTTTTAAGAAAATTGTGGTCTGATTGTGTTGACACATTTGCTTACGAACAGGAGATCCCGATGATCGACAAGATGTTTCTCTGAGGAAGATCATGAGACTGAAAGAGATTGACATTTAAGAGTTAGTGGATCAATATTTGTTGGAGATAGCCATTGAAAGTTTATTGTAAGAAATTATTAAGAAGATATCTATAAAGTCTGGGAAATAATGGAAAATATTGGAATAATAGGAAAATATTATAAATGTTGAATATGGATAATTGGTTATGGGTATAGGGTGCTCACGAAAACAAGGAAATAATGCGTAAATTGCAAAAGTAACGTTCGTCTTTCTGTTTAACTGCATTAGGTTTGATCAATTTTTAATTTACATTCCTGAAATAAAAATGCGAACAGATTATGACCTTTTATTAAATATATTAAAGAAACCGTTCTTAGAAGCTCCAAAAATCCGCCAAAAAGTAATGCTGTTATTTCATACATACAACTTACACTTAAAGCTCTTGCAAGTCGTCATGGAGCTATAAGTCGAGAACGAAATTGATAGCCAGTACCAATTTTCAAAAATTTCAAAATATCGAAATAAACTTTTAGAACAAGATCAGTACCGCCAATGAGATAATTGATAAAATAAAAAAGAAAACGAGCTAAGACTTAACAAACCGACCTTTAGAGTGGGTAGAATGGTTTCCGATGATGTGAAGAAACTAGTAGCAAGGTTGTATGCACTGATATCCGGACCAATTATGTAAGGCAAAAGTTTGATAACTGTAGTAAACAATAGAAATTTGTGCGGGAAAATGCAAAAGTTATGGTAAAGATTGTAAATAAGTGAATAAAGAAAGCTGAGTATGACAATGTATGTAGATAGCATGCCTTGCTACTGCTAAGAAGTATACCTAACAAAATATAATCAACCAGAATCAACAACTATTACAAGAACCACGAGAAACAATATCCCATGCATCTCTAAGAAATTACGACCAATCTCTATTGAAGATATATACCACAATATAGAAAGACAAAGAAATGTATAGATAATGAAAATAGTTTTGGGGAAGTTGATGGCAAATCGAGACACACCAGAATTAGAAAAGTCACCCAAGGAAGTCAACCGATGTGCAGAAATAGAAATTCCTTCCTATGCAAAACAGTCAACCACTATCTCCTGGTCTGCTCAGTAACGAAGAAAGGTAGGCTACGTCCACAACACGCTAAAAACGGTGCCCCTGTAGTCACAATAACAAAAATTAACATGAAAATACAGATACTTTGTACTGTAATTTTAAATAAACTTATAAAGGGAAAGATTTAATCTTTAAAAGTTTCACTTATTTGGAATGGTGGAATTTGGTTTGGATATTATATCATCTCAATATAGCAACAATCATATAATGTAAGTAGTGAGGCACTTTACTCACGCGTTAAGCAACACACTTCAACATACGCTTTGTTTCTAAGCGAGTGAGAAGAATATATCTTTTTCTAGAATTTCAATATTATTTAAAATTCCAGGAACTATGTATACAATAAATTGCATATTTCAATGCATTGACAGGTATGTTTAATATAAATTGCATTCGCTCTTCGATTAAAAAATGAACAGTCCAAGAAAACTTACACGTTGTAATAGTAGTAATATTACAGAAATTAATATAGAAACAATCTTATTATTATTATACTGTTGATTACATTACTCTACTGATATTTAAGGTTTCATGTTTCAACCACCTTTTCTATTCGTTTTTTAACGTGCATTTATTAAAAGTAATTAAATCGAATGCACTCTGTCAGACAGAGATTTACATAATCACATAGCAGGTTGAAATAAATATCTAGAGTAACAAATATAAATATCCGATAATAATTATATATTATTATAGTATACGAAAATTTAGTGTTCAGTGTGACAAAATATTTCAATGGCTCAGACAAAGCTGAGCCTAAATTTTGTTTGGTATTTTTTGGTATTATGAAATTAAAACTGCTAAATATTCTGACATTTCAATTAAATTTTATAGTTTAGAAGATTACATGATGTAAAACATGAAAATATAATTGTTTATTTGTCTCTTTTACTTTTCAGTCCTACTTGTGTACTTTTCGACCTAACAACGTATAATAATCAGAAAACTCAAACGTTTACTTTGCATTTCTAAAACCTGCAAATACATCAAAAATGGAGAGTAAAGGTGTGAGTTCTCTGATTGTTAGGCATTGCTAGGTCAGACGGTAAACTTTTTCTACTACCCTATAGAAAAGTGAAGTTTTCAACTCTAGCAACACGTTAGAAATGGGAAGTAAAGTAAGTTGAGTTTTCTGTGGTTTCTTCTGTATACGCATGTATACAATCAAAAATAAAAAAGTAGACATCTGTCTCATTTACATAAAAAAAGCATTTGTAATTACAGTAAGTAAATTGTTAAAATGTGTCTATAATTTGTAAATTTATATATTATAAGTAATCTTTGTTTCTATTTTTTAAACTGTTCTTTGACGACAGAGTATTTTACGATTACGATAGCTGTTTTCCTTTCAAAGCTTGCTTAAAATTCTTCAATTTTATTACTATAATATTAACTTATAGGATGTAATATTAATCAACGCATTAGAAAATATTCTTTAACGGACAAACCATTTTATGCGAACGATGTTTGCCGCTATGTTAACACATAATATTATGAACTATGTAACACTTGCAACATGAGGCAAAACTAAAAGCAAGGGAGCTCCGCTGCATTTGTAATAATAATAGATCTATAATGAAAATCCGGTACGAACTTATGTACTAACCTTCTTTGTTAGTTATAATTGTTATTATAGTTATCATAGTTATCATAGTTAACGGGTCGATGGCCGCAGTGGTTAGGCGGCTGACTATTGTTGTGAGAGGACGATAGGCGCCGGGGTTCAATTCTCTGGAGGGACGGTGACATTTTTTCAGAGAGTTTAATCCCGGATCGACTTGCCATTCGCTGTTGGGAGCAAAGTGATTAACAGCGCGGCATCATAAAAGGCGATATGATGCTGTCACAAAGCCAATTGAACACAACATACACACACAAAAACTACACCGCGAGAGTTGCAGTGATAGCCAGACAAGCGATACAGTTTACGGAGTCACTGCAACTAAGCACCCACCACATTTAAAAAAAAAAAATAGTATGTGGTATCAGTATATTTTATATTGTATATTTTTGGATTATGGAAACGTTTCAATTATATGTCAACTCGTTTTGATGTATGAGTAATTTGGATTGCAAGCACATTTCTTAGTAGTGTCTCCCTCTGCTGATGGATTCATACTAATACCACTTTCCACTTAGCCTACTGTGTTCATCGGACATCTTCGGCTAAGAAAGAGGCCACAGAGGATACAATACAAATCGAACGTGTATATAATGCGCATAATTACAATTTTAAATCTCGACATGTGTATTTACCTGCTAGCGGTAGAATATAGGAAACCCTACTTTTATACCGTATAATGGTCAGTTTTCCTACATTATTTCAGAAGAGTATTCTCTTAGTTATTGTTAATCTTCCAGACTATTATTAGAGATAATTTTTAATGTATATTATGACAACATACTTATTTGAATATTAAAATAATACTCATTTTATTGAGGAATACCCCTTTATTGATGGACAAATCTCACAAGAAATCCGTCCCAACAAGGATCTACTTCTATAGTAAATGACAATGTTAAATACATTTTTTATAATAATTATAATATTCAAAAACACTGTTTACTGAGTATTTTAGAACCAGTGGTTTGCTGAAGCGTGAATACCCGAATGTAAATAGTGTCTACAATGTAATGCTATTACTGAATATTCATTTTCGAATATAAATTAATATTAAATTTCTCATTTTACATGAAACATTTCTAATTATGACTGATTATGCCGTTTCAGTATATGTCTATTCACGGAACGGTAATAAAAGGGATACAAAATCAATAACGTCTATAACACAATACTAGTAGTACGTAGTACGTAGTATATGCACTCATTAGTTTAGAATTGCGTTTTTTTTTTCAAACTATCTCTAATGAGCTTGATCAACTAGCGATCGTATAGAAAAGATCCAGCATTTTAAGCGATATGTTCCACAGTAATCCTCTGCAAGTACCTAGGCACAAGAATATATACTACGGATATCAGCGTTACATTTCTTGCATCCGTAAGCTGCTTTGTCCATAATCACATGTGGCACGTCACATGTTCAGGGAACATGCTAAGAGAGTTGCTTGTATAATCTACATAATTAGGTATTTGCCATTATATTAAAGCTAGCTAGCGAACATACGTTCTTTACATTTGGGTCAGTTGTGCAGCATATAGGTTTTAAATAGTTAAATTCTCGTTATATACATATAGTTTATAGTTAGTTATATTTTCGAAAGTGACATTTAAAAATCATATAAAGCGGTCTCTAGACGATCAATATTTTCCTCAATATATTGCACAATAATTGATATTGTACTATAATATGATTTAGGTTCGTTTTGTACATTCTCTTTTCGTACACTTACCAAATTTTACCTGCGTTAACCTCTTTTATTCTCGTTTCGTACATTGAATAAAAATTTTGTCTAATGAATGCTCGTTTCGTTCACTAATATTGTGACCGCGGGAACCTAGACACAATTATAGGCATTTTGCTAGTTATCGGCGTAATGACTTTTGTACATGAAAATATGAAATTCGCATGTGGTTTAGATAAATCTTCCTTCACACTCTTTCCTGGTTTAGGACTGGCAATATATAAAATTAATATATTTAGCAGTATATATAGAAGTTAACTTGATACATGGGCACGCTTAAAGATTTTTGTCTCCAATTATGAGTTACTAAATTGTAATAAAACGATGCATTCATATTTACAACTTTTTCGCCAAGCAGCTTCATCATGTCAGTTTTAATAATTCTATTGATATTTTATATTATACGATAACCGTGTTAAAGTATCTTGTAAATTTTCTTCTTGAAGAAATTTGTTAATAGTGTTTTCAATTCTGATATCCAAATTGATGTCTTTTCTTGCCCTGTTTGGTGTATTCATCATTATCTGATCCTGTTGAATGATAAAACTGTAATGAGTAGAATCGTGATATAGAAAATTGAGTAGTTCATATATGTTTGGATGGCATTTTCCAATTTTCTTATTCAGTCTTGAGTGCCAA
Organism: Holotrichia oblita; assembly: GCA_023690525.1. NCBI lineage: Eukaryota > Metazoa > Arthropoda > Insecta > Coleoptera > Scarabaeidae > Holotrichia > Holotrichia oblita. Next base: position 67,767,891 of record CM043015.1, read on the forward strand.
CCTTCAGTTGTATTTGTGGTACGGTGGCGACTGTTAAAACACACCCAATGTCTTGGAGAATCCATCCACTCGTCAACAAAATAATCGTTAAATTTGCTTAGTTTCTCCATGTTTGGCGAATTTTCCATTACAATCAACCATCCTTCGTCAATATACTCTAGCGGTAAATGCGCTAGGGCTGCACACATCCTGAGATGTTGTCTTATTTCGACATTATCTCTATACTCTGCCACAAGTCCAACCTCTTGAGTTTTCCTCCAAAGTGCTTGGTTAAAATGAAAATTGCAATCTTTTACTTCAACTTCTACTCTAAGCAAATAAAGAGAGAGAAAGAAAATACATTGTAGAATGCATAGAGTACAGGAAACTTTACCAGCTTTGTGGGATATAAAAAACAAAAATTATAGTAATGACAAATTTTCATGAGTGTATTCGTTTCTTTTATTAAACCAATCCTTCATCTATCTACGTTTATTTTTCTCCTATTTTTTTCAAAGTTATAATTAAAGCAATGGCACGACTTATTTTATTTTTATTCCACATGTTGACAGCAAAAATGTCTGTCGTAAACTAACTTATTGCGTAATAATATTGCACCGTGTGGGTCCTCTTAGGTAAAATATTGTGCAATACATTGTGCAATATATTGACGAAAATATTGATCGCCTAGGGGCCGCTTAAGCTACTGATGCTCTAAATCTAACAATTAGTAAAGTCTAGCCGATGTAGCATTTGAATAAAGTTTGAATTTAGAATAACACAATTTCATTTTTAAAAATTACCAACTTGAGTTAATGTGGTTTATTCTTATCTTTGTGAAATCTCTAAAATATGGTGCTTAATAAATTTAGTACTCTAGAAGTGGAAAGATATGTAAATTTTTATTATTCAATGAAAAATAAACATTCCGTCTGTATTTTACTGACGTATACTGCGACATTTGTATAATGAATCGAATACGCAGTATAAATAGCTGTCCGAGATATGATAAAAAAAAGTAATATAATAGGGAAATGATAATAAAAGCTGTTTTTATTTTGTTTCAACGTTCAACAACAGCTGTTGCGTGTTAGTTAATGACCTCGGGATAGGAGGCTTATGATGTGTAGATTGAGTTTTCCCAATTTTCCTTTGTAGCGCGGTTGTCTAAATCCTAATGTAATAATACGTTTATGTTGTGATTCGCATAATTTGAATTTTAATAAATGTAACAGAAATATTTCGAGTAATAAAATATTCACCTCGCGAGTGTTCTGCGAGTAGATTATATCCCTGTTAATTGTATATCTACTGTGGTTTATCTAAGTATTCAGTAAATGATCAGATATTCTTTTGTTTCAGGCTGTATAATGCAAGGTGTATTCATGCTATGTTTGGCATATTCCGGGTGCAATTATACTGCAGCAATTATATTTTTAAGCGCTGCAGTTGCTGTAAATGGTGCTGTTTCTACAGGTCCACTGGCAAGTTTAGTTGACATTAGTCCGAATTATGCTAGTAAGTATTTCAACGAAAATATTAATCCTACCTATAGAACGTTAATAATGTTACCTGAATTAAGTATTGATTAACCGTGTAAATTTTTAAATTTTGTACAAATAAAATGGAAGTGTTCGAATTCTAGCTGCAACAAAACTTGATTGTGTATTATAGTCACGATTACGAGTGCAATCAATACAAGAGCAAACTAAATGGATTATATGATATACAATTGTTTCGTGTAAATGTGCAATATATGTCCCATATTGTTTATGCCTCCCCAGTGTGTAATAGAATATTCAATTTAAAAAAAAATGCTTCCAGGTATTGGTTTGGGAATGTGCAATACAGTCGTGGCCTTAGTCGGCGTTTTTATACCAACAGTTGTCAGCTATATCACCTATGGAAATGTAAGTGGTACATACATATAATAATGCTTTACTGGAAAAGGTAGTAGGGTGTAGTGATTTTTTTCCTTCGTAGTATTTAAAGGTTATAGGTATTAAAAAGTTGAAACTGTTTATATATTTTGAGACTGTTTATGATAAGTTGTATATGGCAATGATATTAATAATAATAATGAATTTCCTTTATTGAAATTCGTCGATGGAAACTGGCAAAATCTAGCTATATTCTACTTAACCAGGATCCATCATCAAGATTTTATAGTCACAAAAGTGTACAACAACAGTACATGTATACATAATATTCAATATATATACATACATCAACCCAATAATATATAAGGATATATATAAGCTAAAAGCAGCAATATTGCAAAATTACTCAATTTCAAAGTAAAAAAATTAACACAAATTATGTGCCTACTGCACCGTGTTACTGCGTGGAAAGCAAATATGACCGCAAAACTGTAGAAAACTCTCTGAGGCTACCAAGATCCTTAAAATTATTAGGTAAGGAATTTCACAATTTAACAGCGTTATAACTAAAAAACCGCTTAAATAGTGATGTGTAGTGAAATGTCTCGGCATAAGAAAACCCCTGAATGGAGCAGAAGGTGTGACAGTAAAAGAATTTTATAAACAATGTTAGCTAAATGTAATTTCCTACGGTTCTCGATTATCAGCCAGGACAAACCACGAATACGAAATATGAAATATGATCGAATTTTAATAAAACCAGTGTTTCACAAAGTCGCTGTTTCAAGGTTGAGGTCAAAATATACCTATTAATATATAACAACCTTAAGGCTGCATAGGCTTTCCTAAGTAAGTAGGAAACATGATCCCTAAAACGCAAACGTACATCAACATCAGGACCAATATTTTTGGTTATGTTAGAGAAAGGTAATGTGATATTAGATATTTGCAAATTAAGATTGGTCTTCAAAAATTCAACCCGACTCCTAGAACCAAAGAGTAAAACATTACTTTTCTTTGAATTAAGAACAAGATTATGCTGGAAAGACACTTAACTTAATCGTATCAAGCTCATCGTTGATAGCATGTATTCCTCGCTCATACTCATGAGAGGGAAATGAATATATCAATTGTGTATCATCCGTATATGCGCGTATATTACAGTTTTTAAGAGATCCCAATATATCAGTAGTATACAGATTGGCCGGACAGTTATCTAGGAATAGGTGGCGATGAAATGAGTACGAGTGAATAGAGCGTACATACGAGGGAGCGTTTTTATATTCGCGGAATGGGGGATAAGGGGTGGAAATAAAAAAACCAAATTATTTTTCTTTTTCAATATATTCACCTGCAAGACGGATACATTTTTCACATCTTTCAATTAATTTATTTATACCCTAAAAATGATTTCTCTTTATCTGCAAAATATGCCGAAACTGCCTCCTTGACTTCATCATCGGCAGTAAATTTTTTTACCTCGCAGCTCTTTTTTCATTTTCGGAAACAGGTGATAATCACTCGGGCCCAGGTCTGGGCTGTAGGGTGGGTGATTCACAATTTCGAAGCCCACCTTATGCAGGGCAGCTAACGCAACGCGGCTCTTGTGGACGGGCGCGTTGTCGTGCAAAAGCAGCACACCTTTCGTCAATTTTCCCCGTCTTTTCTCTTTAATGGCTTCTTTTAGTCGCTCTAATATTGAAGCGTAATATTCGCCGGTTATAGAAACACCTTTATCTTTATAATCAATCAACAATATTCCTTCCGAGTCCCAAAATAGCGTTGTCATGAGTTTCTCAGCTGATTGTGACACTTTAAATTTCTTGGGAGGTGCTGTGCTCTTTTTATGCCACTGCATGGAGTCTTGTTTGGACTCAGGTTCATAATGATGAACCCAAGTTTCGTCTCCAGTATCAATTCGACTCAATACACCATCCTTGTCTTCATTACAGAGGTCCAAAAATGCACGCGAACACTCTACGCGTTGTTGTTTTTGCGGCGGCGTGAGCATTCTCGGCACCCATCTTTACTTGGTTGACGATAGCTCAAAGACTAACTGTCTAATAACAATGAAACTTCGTATTTATACTAATTATGAGTCGCTGCACAGGCCACGCCCCCAATGTGCCTAATCATCCCCCTACAACCCGCTCATTCCGCGAATATAAAAACGCTCCCTCGTATGTGTTAATATTAAACAGACGTGTGCGGCGATAGAACTATCACTGCCGTTGTTGCCAGTCACACGGTCGCTGTTCAACTAAGGTAACAGCGTGACTGATCCCTTGAGCGCGTGACTGGCAACAACGCAAGTGATCGTTTTATCGTCGCACTCGTCTGTTTAATATTCACACATACAGTCTTGGCCAATTGTGTTAGACATCCTTTACTTTCATAGGTTCGAAAGGCGTTTCCAGCCGCTTTTTAGTCGATTTGTTAACGATCCACTATTCATATCGTTGCAGGGTGGTACGAACCGCACATCGCGAATACTTCATTATTCTCGCTATAGCGCTTAAAGTCTTACCTTGTGTCTTAAGTAGGACTGTTTGCCTACGTTCTACTTTGGTTAATTCGCAAACTTTTGGCATTATTTCACTAAATTAAGTTTAATCCATAGAAATGAAAGTAGCCAACACAAAATATCCTGGTTATAAACTCCTAACACATACCTCTCTCCAATCGCATCGACAATACACTAATATTTAAAATCGAAACATTGCTGCCTGCTTACCTATTGTCCCAAAGTAAGCACTAAATATGTAAATTAAGTATAAATTCGATGCTCATTTGATTGGAAGTGTAATAATACTGATAATATATACTAAGCGAACTCCGGACATCTACGACATTCCAATAATGCTACTTAAGCATATAAAGTCGGAACTAAGCGAAACTTTAGCTTTCACATTTAATATGTGTGCGGAACAGGGAGTATTTCCAGAACAGTTGAAGATGGCGAGAGTAACTCCTGTATTTAAAAAAGGGGATGTAAATTTGGTTAGTACCTATCGACCTATCAGTGTTTTACCCGCACTATCAAAAATATTTGAGCGAGCCATTGCGAACAGACTTTCACAATATTTGGAAAAAAGGCTTATCTAACAAAAAACCAGCATGGATATCGAGGCGGCCGGTCCGTGTCATCAGGAGTAATGGAGGTAGTGGAACATATTTACAAGGGATTTGACAATGGCGAATACACAGATATGAACCTACTAGACCTCTCAAAAGCCTTTGACTCCGTGAGTCCCGAACTACTCACAGCAAAACTCGAGTACTATGGTATCAGAGGCACACTTCTCAGGCTTCTGAAATCTTACGTTACCGACAGAAAACAATCCACCATTTGGAATGGTGAATTATCGTCAATAAAAGGAATAAAATATGGAATTGCACAGGGATCGATACTTGGGCCACTTCTGTTCATTATTTACATGAATGACCTACCTGCGAATGTTCGTGATGCGGAGCTTTGTCTATACGCGGACGACACATCCATCATTGTCCAAGCACCAAATACTCAGGAACTTGTTACAAGATCTCGCAACGCTATAAGTGACGCATCCATCTGGTTCGCTGCAAACAAGCTAAAAATGAATAAAGACAAGACTCAGCACATTATACTTACCACAAGAAATACCACCGTCAATCTTAATGCGAAGTTTCTTGGTTTAACGATAGATTCCAGTTTAAAATGGACAGCACATGTCGAAACTTTGTCAAAAAAACTGACATCTGCGCTGTACGCGCTAAGAAGACTGAAGCAGGTGGCGACTCATGAAGCAGCGCGTATCGCCTATTTTGCTCTATTCCACTTTCTCCTCAGCTACGGTGTTATTTTCTGGGGAACATCAAATAAAGCGGCGCAAATCTTCACTCTACAAAAAAGCAGTAAGGACACTGTGCAACTTCCACCACAACGAATCCTGCAGGAACCACTTTAGAAGTGAAGGAATACTTACCTTAGCAGCAGTGTTCATACTTAGTGTTGTTCTTCACGTACATAGACAGACAAATAAATTTTTGCTCAACGGCTATAATCATTCGTATACCACACGTAACCGAAATAACTATAGAGTGACACATCATAGACTTACAACTACGCAAAATTCCATCGATTATTGGGGACCGAAACTGTATAACTTAGTACCTGCCGCGTTTAAAACTCTCCCAATAAACAGTTTTAAATTAAAAGTGAAGCGTTTGTTAGCAGAGATGGAATGTTATAGTGTTGACGAGTTCGTATCAAATAGCGAACGTTAGACCTTATATCTGTTGTTACGTATACATATATGTTTATTCTATGTACTACTTTATTCTGTTTGACCCACATACAGTCATATTATTGTAATATTTTATTAACAAACTTTGACAATATTTGTAATCTTTTTATTGCAGATAATAAATATGAAAATAAAAAAAATAAAAAAAAAATTAATAATAATGGGGTTTTATGAGGGTATCTAATACATTTGGCCAAGGTTGTATGTACGCTCTATTCATTCGTACTCATTGGATCGTTACCTATTCCTAGATAATTGCCCGGCTAATCTGTATATGATAAAAAGAAGTGGACCAAATATGGAACCTTAGGGAACTCCTTACAGCACATCCACCTTATGTGATAAGTTACCCTGATAGATAATTTGTTGTGTCCTACCAGACAAGTAAGATGAAATTAACGCAAGACAATCAGGGCAAAACCCATAATACTTCAATTTTGAAACCAACAAGCGACCGATGGCACACAGTATCAAAAGCCTTTGAATAGTCCAACAAACCTAATACACTGTTCGAACCTGAGTCTACAGCTGTCATAATCTCGTTTAAAACATAAGTTAGAGCTGAGGCAGTACTAAGTCTCTTTTTAAAACCTGCTTAATAGTTAGATAGGTAGTTATTGGAAGAAAAAAGTCACAAACTTATTGTACAGAATTCGTTCCAGAATCTTAGACATTACTGGCAGGATGCTAATTATTCTTAAATCAGAAAAATGTGTGGGATTAGAAACCTTATGTAGTGGTAAACTTAAAGCAGCCTTCCAGTGAACTGGAAAATATGACTGCTCGATGCAGGAATTAAGAATATGTGTAATATATTGATCAAGAAACGGGGTGCAATACTTTAGCATACAAGAAGATAAATTGTCTAAACCATAAGCATTAGTCTTGATATCTCTTGATGTGACGAGCTTAAACTGAAGACAAAGAGCTGGATCAAGTCTGGTAGTATTGTAATAGTTTACAATACCATCACAATTATCATGAATTAACTGAACAAATGCCGTAAAATAATCATTGATATCAGAAACATTAGCTAAATTATTTGATAATTCGTCCTCAGAAGACGTTTTAATATTAAGCGATTTAAGGAAGGACCATAACTTCCTTGCATTGTTATATTTAGCTGCGGAATCTAAAAATTTTCTTTTCTCTTGTGTAACTATTTTAACAGTGAAGTTTGGTAGTTGCTTGTATCTACACCAATCCTCAGGTAATCTACTAAATTTAAAAGCTTGAAGAGCTTTGTCTCTTATCCTAATAAACATTTCTAAATTTTCGGATAACCAAGGAGCTCTAGGCTTAGTAACTTCAATTTAAGTAAGAGGAGCATAAGTATCAAAAATATTGAATAAGTAGTACAAAAACTACATGCAAGTTAGGATAAACTTATATCCTTATATCATATTTGGATATGAGACTAACTTTTGCTGTTCTTTTGTTGATTGATTCGCTCGATCAAAAATTAAACATTGCGGTCCTTTGTAAAGATTCGACTCTGATTTCTGATGACATGTAAATGACATGTACACTTTCTGCCAAGCGATGCATTATTATTATTACTATTATTGTTATCATATTAAAAGATATCCATCTTCAAATCTATTTAATTCAACTACATAAACATGAAATGCGTAAGTATTGTACAATAAGCATCGAACAGTGGCTATTGTGATAGTATTGGTAATAGTATATTATTACCAAACTTATAATAATTTTAACGCAAATTATATTAAAGTTCTTAGATGCAGAACTAGTTCAAAACTAGATTAAAGCAAGTTTTACGACTATAACGTGGTAATTGCGTCCTCTGAAATTCAATAATTAATAAAGACTAAAGACCTACATCTGATATTAATCACGACTGTTTAGCGTTCTGTGCCACCTGTTGACAGGCAGACTTCCAATTAACGTCGACACAGTATTATAGCTTCTACATCTACACGTAATGTCACAGACAGAGATCTAACATTTAACTGCATCATTTATAAAGTTTTTATTTTTGTTTGAAAACATTTATACTAATAATATTAAAAAATATAAGGGAAAAATAGCACGAAAGTGTGTCACAACCTTAATGACGTTTTATTTTATTTCGCCTACACATTTTTTCATTTTGCTCTTTGGAAGAAAATTTAATATCCATGTTTAGTTTTTAAAACATTCTCAAGTACTAATTTATTAAATTAATTCTAGCAAACGGATGTCGGACAGTGGCAGAAGGTATTCTGGATAGCAACGCTCATGCTTACAATAAGCGGAGTACTGTATTGTATCTTCTCCAGATCTAATGTGCAACCTTGGAATTTTCCAAAAGAAGACTATGTGGCTGATGAAGATTCAGAATTACAGACTCTTAAATGTCAAGAAAAAAATAATGTGTTCGCCGAAATCCATGCAGATATTCCTGAAAAAGAAAAATGTTGAGTTACCTATTAGTCTAAGTGTAATGTGTTTAACAGAGAATTTTATTTAATTTCGAATTTTTGTCATATAGATAGGCAGCGTAGGTAGATGTATGGTACAATGAAATAAAATGATTTTTAAAATTTCGTATGAGTCTTAAATCACCTGATGATCTTCCTATATTAGAAGATTATTCACAAAGTCATTGCCCTATTACAAAGAAAAAAATCGATCGAGATTTCTAATTAGCCACAGAGTTACCCGAAATAATCATTGTTGTTTACATCAAAAATGAAAATAGTGGACTGAAAATAATACAATAATTTGGACTACTTTCAATACTTTGAATATAGTTTTTATAATTACAGGTACTCTATATACAGGTAATTATGGCATTTAATGATACATAGTTTTCAAGTGTAACTTCTTTCAGTATATTGCCAGTAGTTTTAACTTCAATAACGCATAACGCTATTTATTTTCGAAACAAGAGACCAACTTTTATGATTAAATCTTGGTAGTTCATTAACTGTTAATATTCTTGTCGGTTGATTGAAAATCGACCAATACAGAATTATATATTCTACGATAATATACAAACATTTCAATTACTTGACAAAAAGCACGTTTTTTCACTTTAGATATGACCAGCGATACCAAAAAACCATATCAAAATATAAAAGGAGGCTATTATTCCTTGTTTTTTAATCAAAGCTGTTTTTTCATGTCTTGCCGTTATATTGTACTTTATAAGTAATTCATATTGACTAACGGTCTTCGTTTGTGTGGAATTATTACTTTCGTCCGCTTCGAAACTTTTTTCATCTCCTTCTTCTGCGTACCTCTTTTCCAAGGAATTTTGTATACAGTAACATAAATATATAAACATTATTTTGCCAACGTAAAAGTGGAATCAAGTTTTGAGATGTCCATACGTAAAATAGAGAGAATACGCTGTAATATATGTATGTATATAAGTAGAACCTCTCGATTATTTCAGTTTACCACAAGCGTTAATTAGAACAATGTTAATATATTGTTTTTTTTTTTGAGAGAACTATCGCGTATGTATGTACATATATGTTAGCCACAGCATTGAGATGAAGCTATTAACCGAATTCTTGCGGCTGTAAGATAATAATAATAATAATAATAATAAATGGCCTTTATTTAACCCTTTTTCTCAACCGTTACAGAACAGAAAATAATAAAATAAATATAATACAGAGTACACAGGTAGAAAAGAAAGCGGAAAAAAATCAAGAGGCGAGAGTGCAGACAAACAAACAAAGAATTGTTCCCTGCTCTACCACCTAAACCTCTATAAAAGTGTCAACTAAAATAGGAAACAAAAATGCCTAATATTATAAACCTATATCTAAATTCTGCATGAAACAACACAAAAACGAAGTAATAATAATAAATAAATAGCAAACTGTGTCGCTATTGCTTCGCAAATAACAACTCCCTGGCAGCACGTCTGAACACAGAAGATGAGGCAATTTTCAAGGCTGACGGTAACGGATTAAAGAGCTTATAAACGGAAAAACTGAAACTTCTCTCAAATAAGGCGGAGCTATGTGCTGGAGGCCTAATGACGTTCCTGTGGACATCCGTTCTAAATTCTATGGTATTATATAAGTACGGAGGAGTTTTGGAAAGAATAATCATATGGTATAAGCACAAACACTGCAACAACATTCGATTTCCCATGTTCAACTAAGAGAGGCACCTAACTTATGAGAGACATGGTCATATATTCTTAACCCAAAAATATACTTAATGCACGCATTCTGCACGCGTTGAATTTTCAAAGCAGTGGCGTTGTCTAAACATGGACCATAAACAGGCGCCCCGTAATGAAAAGAGGATAATACAAATGTAGCGCACAGCATACTTTTTAATTTTCTATTGAAAACCGATCTAAATGGAAAGATAAGTTTAAAGTTGCAATCAGCAGTACTAATTTGTTTTGTAATAAGTTGTCTAAAACGAAACTCATTGTCAAGTATGGAACCTAAATTTTTTACTTCATTCACGAAAGGGCTCGGAACACCATACAAGGTCAACACAATATTATGCTGCACATGCTCACGTACGTGCCCACTACCAAACAGGATGCCTATAGTTTTAACAGGATTCAGAACTAATGCATGTTGTTTTGACAACGTATATAAGCTATTCAGGTTACCTTGAATAGCAGACAACGCAACATCTAATTCATGCGCATAAAAGGATTTATAGATTTGAGTGTCATCAGCATACATGACCACATTAGAGCTCCTAACCCAAGTAGGTAAGGGGCTGGTGTAAATAGTAAAAAGAAGGGGACCTAGAATTGACCCCTGTGGCACACCTCTATTAGTCTCCAGAAACTCCGAACATACCCGACTCAAACGCACACACTGACCTCTACCACGTAAATAGCTAACTAAGCAATCGACAGATCATCAAACCCAACATAGCGTAAAATTGATATAAGTAAATTGAGAAAATTGAATAAGAGTGTCAAAAGCCTTGCTGAAATCCAAAAGAATAAGTATAGTAAGTTGATTCTGATCACGAGCTCGAAGTATGTTACTAATAACATACTTCGGAATGTTGGATGTTACTAATAACATCCAACATAGCAGTAGTGCAACTAAACCCACCTACGAAACCCTGACTGGTTACGAGAGAGTACACCAAAGTGATCCAAATGTAGTACGATTTGTTCAAACATCATTCTCTCCAACACTTTAGTGATAGTTGGCAAAATACTTATAGGACGGAGATCCGCGTAGGTAGAGGCATTCGCACACTTGGGCAATGGTAAAATAATCGCTCTCTTCCACACATCAGGAAAAATGCCTTCAAGCAAGCAGCAGTTGTACAAATGTGTCAAATAGGGAAGTATATAGGGCAGGCATAAAGGAATCAGTTTGATGTTAATGTCATCCTAACCAGAGGATAAACTAGAAATCTGATTTAGATGTCAAGCGACCACACTGGAATCGACTGCAGTGAAACTAAACACCCTCCATACGGGAATTATAATACATTTGGTTCAAATCAGTCGCATCGACCCCAGGAACCGTGTTAATGAAATATTTATTAACACTAGAAGAATCTAGAGGATTAAGAAAACACGAATTGCGACCAGAACGACGAACTCCACATTTCCTCAATTCAGTCCACAGGTTTCCACTGCGCTTCTGGTTGCATTAGTATTGAAAGTAAGCCTTCTTTTCATTTCTAATGGCTAGAGTAGTATAGTTACGGAGGCTTTTGTTATAGTTCCAGTGGCCAAGTTGATCTATACTTTGCTTTAGCTTTATCGCGAAGCTTCTGCATAAGTTTAATATTCTCCGTAATCCAAGGCTGTTTAGGTTTAGAAACTCTAATGGTTTTGATAGGTGCATGAACATTGAAAAGATTAATTAAATTCGAATTCAGGAAACCTATCTTATCGTTGATGGGCATATTGAACATAAGATTTAAGGGAATATTGCGATGATGTTCATGAAACAGATGTTGATCAAATGCAGAGAAACAGTAATAATGGATGGTTTACGGTGAACAACAATTTCCAAAGAACAAAGAAGAAGAAACCATTGTCTGATAAATCTAGAAGAATGATCTCAGCAGGCCCAGTGCGAATACCTTTCGACACTGCTAAGATGTCCAAAAGAGAGGCGCTCGATTGAGTGATTCGTGTCGGTACCTGTACAATTTGGTGCAGGTCTAGAGATGTTAAAGTTTCTATCAAGCAGCGTGCAGCAACAGAGTCACCAAGCATATCAATGTTCATATCACCAGCACATACCAGTGCATCGAAGTTAAGTCTGCATTCTATCAATTGAACTTCTAACTCATTTAAGAAGGACGTCAGATTAGAACTAGGAGACCTATAGACACAACCAAAACCATAATGAGAAGATCCCATTTCTACAGAAATCCAAACATGTATGTATACTACTTACATTAAAAAAGAAAATTGGTCTTAATTTTTTGCTTGTATCCATAACTTGAGATTTGGAATATAAGTTGATGTTATTCAACTCGACAATCTGCAATTTAGTTTTAGGTAAAAGAAAGGAATCTACTTCGGTGACAACTACGGCAGTTAAAGGCACATAAAAGATGTTTGTTAAAAACAGAATCGACAGATGGTAAGAATATCTGGATTTCTTGTCATTGTGAAATGTTTAACATAAATATGCTTATATTTAAGAATCTACTAAAGATATTGCCTGCTATAAAATTAATATACACTGCTGGAAATAATTGAAGAGCACACCCTCTATAATCTGAATGCGTGAAGACACATCCATAAAATTTGCGGAGCATCAAGGTTTCCTATAGACGGGTCTATGCAGCGAGTTTCGACTGTAACGGGGGCATTTGGTAGAGGGTGGACTGCGAGCAGGCCGTGTGTTGCAGCGGTTGAGCGGTTTCCACTCACTCTTAGATACCGCCGTACACGCTATCAGTGGGTCAACGCAAGGTATCGGTGGGTTGCCGAGTGAAGGTACTTTTTGTTTTCCGACGAACAGATTCGTATTTTGGTTCGTCTGCGAGCTGGTAAGCGTCTATTCGAGCAGTGGGTTCATCCACGCCATATCCACCGCAAGCAGGGCATTATGGTATGGGGCAATGTTACACATGAAGGACGTACACGTCTGCTGCGTGTACAACAGCCGATGACGGTTTGCCGATACGTAGATAAGGTGCTACGGCCCGTTGTGCTTTCCTACGTTCGGCGGTGCCTGCGTCTGCTATACGTGCACGACAACGCTCGATCACACGTCACGCGTGTAGTAGTGGCCTTTGTGGAAGAGCAGCGTATACGAATCTTTCAATGGCCAACTCGTTCTCCGGATCTGAATCCGATTGAACATGTCTGGGATATGATCGGTCGGACACGTCAACGTTATTCGGCTCCCCCGGCTAAAGTGGAGCAGTTATGGAGGCCAGTTGAGGCGGCATGGTTGGCCATTCCTCCCGCTGCCATACGACGACTTATTGACTCAATGCCATGTGTAGCCATGGTACGCGCCGCTCGCGGGGTATACTCCCACTATTGATGCATTCCCTCCCAGCAGGGTTACGGCGCTCTCCACATGAGGGTACGTTACATTAGTTTAGCGGTAAAACCACGCTTTCAGATTATACAGGGTGTGCTATTGAATTATTTTCAGCAGTGTAGATTCGCATTATAGACGTTGTTAATTACAAGACTGAAGGTACACCACCAAGTATTTTGGAAAACATACGTGATTTGCTGAAACTATCACACAATATTAATAATACAAAATATAGACGACAAGGCATGAATAGAAGATGAAGGAAATGCGTCATTTGCTATGAATACTTTGGCGTAAATATAACTACAGAGTGAATAATTATAACAATGGTATTGTTACTAAATCACTGTTTATTACAGCACTCAGACGTAAAAAAATATCGTACATTTATAAAAAACCACAGTTGAATATTTGGGGGACAAAAATAAGAGAAAATATTCATTACGAAGGAAAGAAATAGCACCACAAGAAAAGGAAACAAAACAATTTGCCTTGGAAAAACCAGAATGCGTAAATGGATTAGAAAGGGAGGAGAGGAAGTTACAAAATCCAAGGAGAGAGAACAATTACTTAATTTATTATTATAGAAACAGAACTTAGTTAGTCGTTTTTATACTGAATGTACTTTTAATGTAGTTTTTAGTTATACGAGAAGATATTTCTTTATCATTACAAAAGATGTGTTAATATATTAGAATATTTATTTTTTATTAGAAGATTATGTTGTTGAAAATAATTTTAATTTTATTTTATGTATACAGTGTGTCCAAGATAAGAATGAACAGCATGGGGATCTCGAAAACGGTAAGAGATACAGGGTCGACTAAATTAGGGAAAAGTAGCGCATTGACGTGGCTAATAATATGCCATTTAGACAGTTTTAATATTCCGAGTAGTTCCGGAGATATCCGACAAAAACCGAAATTTCGGAATTTTATTTTTTTCCTGGCTTTATTTTTGATCGAATTTCAAAACACATTGCACATTTCCATTGCCACTTTTTCCGCTCTATGCAACGGTGTCCAAATTTTTGTAATCCGACGTTTCGTTTCTGAGCAATCACCAACAACTTAATTTTTTTAAATATGGACTAAAATTGTTTCAGACATTTTTTGAATGCTACTAGCGTTGTTTATACAACCTTCGATAATTTTTAACTTTTATTTATTTTTTTTTATTTTTTGGTTTTTTAAATTTACTTTTATTTTAATAGAAAATACATTTATCTTGATAACTATGTATTCAAACAAAAAAAATATGCACATGCCGTGCACCAACAGGAATGGAGGGGTAGGTATTTCCTATATGTAAAAGGACAGCTTTCAAACTCAATTTAGAAGCATCTATAAAAAGACGCCATTCTTCCGGTTGGTGTTTGTAACCTAATTCTCGCATTAAATCGTCAAAATTTTTGCAAAATGAAAGACATTCTTCAGTTGAAAAATACTGTGACAGTTCTTTCTGGCGATTTCGATATATAGAAAAACGCGTACCCGGAGCTAACAACTTCCATCCTTGCAGTCTTGATCCTAATATTTCTGCCTGAGTTTTTGATATATTGAGATCTCGAACTAGGTCACTTAATTCCAATTGATTTATTAAATGAGGCGTGTCCTCTTGATATGGCAAATATTCTTCATCTGTATCCGACAACTCTGAAATGTATTCTTCTATCTCGGTTTCAACATGTTCTTGGTTCGAAACATCCACAGAACTTAGTACTGGCAAAGCTTCCGAATAAGGAACTGGACAAGTGGCAGAAGGTAAATTAGGATAGGTAATTTTTATCCTTATTTTTACTGGAAAACCCGAAGGTCTTTGTACAGCAAAAGTAGCAGTCTGTCGAATGATCCTTTTGTTCTCGGCAAATCATAGGCCTACCAAATGGCATAGCTATGTTCTTACCTTTTATCCAGCTCCTCAAAGTAACAGCACATCGTGCACAGACATTGTGAGGGGTCCACAACTTGTCTTGATTTGTAATTTTTAATTTAAAATAAAGGTTATACGATTTTTCTATTAACGGTGTAATATTTTGTCTATGCTGTTGAAGGGTGAATTCTACACATACATAACAAAAACTGTTAGGATTGTTTACAAACTTACGGCACATTGCAAATTCAAAAAACGTTTAACTAATGTTACTACCATACATTGAGTAAATTTGAGTCGAATAACGTGTCTGTAGGGTCTTATATACCGGGTGTCAACGAGATCATGTATCAGCCCGCCATTTATTTATTAGTTAAAATAAAACTTTCAAATTCGGACCGTATATATAAGTGATTGGTGGGCTTCTTCAGGTGCACTCAGTTTTTCTATAGCACTTCCGGTCAAACCGGAAGTTACGTTAATTTTGAATTTTTAAATACAACATGTATTATTTCTGTTCATATTCTGTTTCTTCTAAAAATTTACCATCTAATGCAGGTCAACTTTTGACATTTCTGGCAAAGATGGCGGTATCTGTTAAATTTATCCATTAAAGTGAAACTGATTCCCAGCAATTGTCGAAATGTAACAACCATCAAAGTTAGCTTTGAAAACAATTAACAAACGTATTTTTCACATTTACACGCATTGGCGAAGGAAACTGTGTTTTTTCATTTGAAATGTAATTGTTCTGTTGCTTTGGAATTAGACTACTTTTAAAACATTTAGATTTTGTACTACCTGTCTCCACTAAACCACAGAATATTTTATATCATTTGAAAGCTAAAAATTATGCCAGTATGGCACTGTAATAAAAAATATGTGTTACTATTTTAAAAAAACGAGTACCTGTCAGTTGAAAATGAAAAAAAAAAGAAAATCGTATTTTCTTTAGTAATTTCAACGTGAAGTACATGTGTCCTTCGCCAATGCGTGTAAATGTGAAAAATACGTTTGTTAATTGTTTTCAAACATCATACTAATTGTTATATATTGTTATGGTCTTGTTGCTATATTTTTTTGAGAGGCCTAACGTAATTGTCATAATGGTATCATCCATTACTAATTAAAACCAATATTTTAGCTGGAATGGTGGATATATTAGTCAATGCAAATCTACTACAAAGTTGATGCCATTTCCTAATAAAGCATTACTTTACTTATTATTTATTACGTAGTACAAGTTAAGATAAATTCTATTTTTAATCAGCATTATATTATAATCTGACACAGTAGAAGTTTTCGTTTTGCTTTGTTAAAAATATACTTTAAATTCTTTTTATGTCAAGACAGCGCACCTAATTTTTTGCCATCTGACGTCTTATTGTTAGTTAAAATTTCTTTTTTAGTGTTTAGCTTGGTTTCATTTCATTTTTTTATAGCTCATTAACCAACAGAAGAAGAATTTATGACAACCGGGATACGGATCTATGGATAGAAGAATGGTGACAATGTATAACTGTCTGCACAATAATGTTATCTTACTCCAAACAACCATTTCAGTTCAACTGATTATCCAGAGTGAATAAAATAGACAATAGGACAAAAACATTGATCGCTTCTTTTAAGATAATTTAAAGCAAAGAATACGTTTTTTCCTGGTACAGAGTAAATATTACGTCAGTGTGCCATAAACGTGAATAAGTGGCTTTTTTTTACACCAAAAAATAATGAGAAAATAAGCTGCAACCGTTCTTTTTATATTTTCTTTATAGGCCTATTTATTTCCATTATGATTAATGAAATGTGTGCGGGAATGAGTTTCATTTGTTAGGATATTTATGAAGTAGTAGAAATGTATTACTTACGTGCGTGGGGTACGTGTGGGATATGAAGAATAATTATACTACTTACACTTAAATTGTATACATATGTCCCAACATTTCCAAGTTTAATAAAACTTAAGGTTTTTTTACTGTTACAATGGTTACAATCGAGTATTTATCATTCCTTTTATTGTTAAATAAGCTAAAATATTCGGATAAAATACTCATGCAGATATCTTTATAATCAATTTAATTTACTATTTGATGAAATATGTTTTTTATGAATTTAATTACGTGGTCATTATTACAAACCTTTGCTTTAATTAAGGGTTTAATTAAGGTTGTAAGATCGAATTATCGCACCGCAAAAAATGAAAATTAAATCACTTGAAAGGCAAGTTCTGTTTGCGACTTTGGAAAATTAATGTTGTTTACAACTTTACCAAAGTTTAGTTCTTAGAAGTAAAATTTATCAACTTCCATGTAACATTAGCCTAGCAAGAACTACGGGTATTGTAGCACCCTTTTACAGATACAAATAACAAACTTACTCTGATATACAGGGTGTCCAGCCTAGGATGCAACGGTCCATAGCCGACTTATTATTAATTTTTTGAAAAAATGTTTCAAATAAATGTTACCTCGAATCAAATTCTACACATTTTAAAATTAGTATCAGTAATGGCGGACTTCCGGTTCTACTGTAAGTAGATACTAACTTTATTATTTTAAATGGAACACCCTATATATTATTGCAGTTTTTGATTCCTTATTAAATTTAAAAAATGAAATGCTGGTACCTTCCCCTCGCATTTCACCAGGCTTGGGACTAGCAGCAATAATACTGGCATGCTTAAAAAGTGGCCAACAAAACACAATAGAACCACTAGAAACAAACAAAACTCGAAAGAAAAAACGTGTAGAATTTACAAAAATGTGTTCTGAAACATTGGAGATTAACCTAGCACGGATAATAGAATTTGTACAACACTATTATTTATTTCATTAAATGTTTGAAGTGCTGTCCATTTTGGGCCCTACACAATTGAAGTCGCTTTTGCAAACAGTTTCGAACATTTCTGAGCATTTCTGGCGTGACTTCTTGAAACACTCTTAAAATTCGATGGCGCATATCATCTTGAGTTGTTGGTGGCGTCTCATAAACTTTATTTTTAATAAAACCCCATAAAAAGAAATCGCAGTTTGTAAGATCTGGCGATCTCGAGGGCCATCTGACAGGTCCTCCACGTCCAATCCAGCGGTCCGGAAAAGACACATCCAAAAACTGACGAACTTCGACAGTATTGTGTGGTGGGGCACCATCGTGTTGGAACCACATCAGTAGACGTGTAGCCAGTGGAATATTTTCTAGCAAAACGCCCATTTGAAGATTCGATGGAACATTTATTTGAAACATTTTTTCAAAAAATTAATAATAAGTAGGCTATGGACCGTTGCATCTTAGACTGGACACCCTGTATGTATGTAACTGCCGTTTAGATTTTTCAATCACAACAAAAATAAATAAATGCAGAAATATTTGTTCAACTACTTTTATTTCTATTGTACGGTTTCAGCGTAACCATATTAATTTCTTTTGTTTTATTTTAAGTAGCACGGGCCGCCCGAGCGTGTTACCTACCATATTTTTTGGAAATTTTATTGGCATTTTGATTTGGTATTAAATAACATAATTTTTCTTGCCCAAGACGACGTTTTAATTACCCCATCCACGGTTTTTCGATTTTTCTTTATTTTGGAGGTTACAGACGGCCAGCCAAATGAATTTGATGGTTGGTTGGGTACGAGACCATCATGCCAAAATATTATCTATGGTCGGTGTCGAGGCACTCGAATAAATAAGAGAACCACGACGTTTTAATAACCCCATTCACGATTTTTCGATTTTTATTACTTTTGAAGGTTCCAAACGGCCAGCCAAATGAATTTGACGGTTGATTTGGTACGAGACCATCATACCAAAATATTATCTATGGTCGATGTCGAGGCACTCGAATAAATAAGAAAATCACGGCATTTTACATAATTACCCAATCCACGGTTTTTAGATTTTTCTTTATTCTGAAGGCCACAAATGGCGAGCCAATTAAATTTTGTTGTTAGATATATAAAATAGCTTCCACCTGAGAGAAATCGGTTCATATATTATGGATTGCAGAACATTTCATTCAAACTTTCGTTATAATAGAAATGTGTGGAAAGTGTGGATAACTTCACGTAACCACAAACAAGTTTAGCAGACACTGATCTATACGATAGATATATCAGTTCAATTTGTTCTCAAATGATTCCTATGAACTTGAAGTAAATGAATTAAAAAATAAAAATAGATAATACAATAGAAAGAAAAGTACAAAATCAAATGTAATAAAAGATAAAATAATATACACTGATGGAAATAATTTACGAGCACACTTATATAATCCGAAAGGGTGGAAGGGCAGTAAAATTTGGTGTATGAGCGAGTATAGCTTATGTCCGTTAAGAGAACGCTGCAGCGCTGCTAGGTGAATTCGCGGGTAGGTGAGCAACTATTTTGTTGCACCATGACTTCACAGTTTTCAGTAATTTTTTATTTTTGTTGACAATGATTAGTTAACCGGTTTAAAAGACCATGTTTCGGTTCTTTTTGTAGTAAATGCATTTCTTTTTCTGTGAAGGTAAATTAATGTTTTTTTTTAATTATTTTACTAATTAATTCAAAATCAATTAGGTTGTTTGAGAAAAAGAGACAATAAACAGACATAAAATACAGTAATGAATAAAATATAAAACAAAAATAAATTCCTTGAAACAATCAAGTGTATAAAGGGTAGTCTGAGAATTTTGTAGGAAGTGCTATATGGGCCAAACACGGACAAATGTAGAGCTCAGAGTTTTAGAGCATCAACATAATATTTAGTAATTTAAAACAAAAGCGTGCTGAATTGAGTTTGATCAAATTATTCTGTCAAAACCGCTCACACATTTACAAATAAAGATGTAAAACTATTAAAAATTGTAAAGAAAAGACATGTGAGGGAATCCAGTGATTGAATAATATTTTGTTAAAATATATCAGACCTTGATCTGCCCTAACACAACAAATTGTTTTACAAAAAGTTGGACAAATCCAATACATATTGTTATGTCACGAATGACGCAAAAATGAAAAATATAAAAATTTTAAAATAAACAAATTATAATGTGAATCACAAGCCTTTTACAATTAATAAAATAAATGCCACCCAGCACCCTTACCTCTTTCCCTCTTATGTGTGTATGTGTGTGTCCGTGTAATTTAAAATCCTTCTCTCCTGTGGTGCTTGCGTTCCAATGTTCCAATCTCCTTATGTTTCCACTCAATATCTTTCTGCTTATTCACTTTCTTTATTTCTCCTGTTCTTTGCTTTTTTAATAATAATAATAATAATAAATGCCTTTATTACACAGAAATAATACCAGCCACAACAATGAACTATTCACCATAGTACAACATCTAATAGATACTATTTCCACACAATCACATGGCGAGATACAGTAGAGTTGCCTCTCCTGATTGATCCACCCATGACAACACTATCAAATTTAACAAATAAACAAACAAAAATGCCTAATACTACTTATACATACTAACTTCATATGAAGTAATTAAACAGAAGCTAATTTTACAATTTTTACTATTCGGCGATTCACAATTGCTATAAATTGACATCGACATTGATTATAAGGAGCACAACGTACATTCCCGTGCCATATTCACATGCACAACTCTCGAACGACCAAAGAAGAAGTAATCAATAAACAAGAAAGTATCAATAGACTCTACCTATGCTATCAAGTGATATCTCAGGACTGCAAACATCAAAACTCAAGGCCTCCACTCAGCAACTCCTTAATTTTAGACGCAAACCGTTTTATATTATATTGTTTTAGTTCAGAAGGAATATTATTATATTTGCTATAAATGTTGTATTGAAATGATCGCTGAAACAATGCAGTGAAATACCGTGGGGGTGAAATTAATCCGCGAAACCGAGTAGTGATATTGTGGACGTCGCACCTGTATGTAATTTTATTATATAGATAAGGTGGAGTTTTACTTAGAATGATTTTCTGATAAAAGGATAGCACCTGTCCCTCCCTCCTGCGCCGCATGTCCATCCAACCCGCCCAATCAAACGCACGTGAGATACGATCAAATTTTCGTAATCCGTATATATAACGCAAACAAGAGTTTTGCATTAATTGAATTCTGTAGGCAGTGTTGTGGTCAATGGCAGCATGATATACAGGGACGCAATAGTTAAACCCAGACAGAACGTATGCCTCGCACAATTTTTTCTTGACACTAGTATTGAGTAGGTTCCTGTAAGGGTAAATTCTTTTTAAATAATAGTATCCCCTAGCAATACATTTGGATATATGTGTACGGTATCTGAAGCTATTGTCTATAATCAACCCTAGATTTTTTACTTCACGACTGAATGCAATCTGCTGATTATCGATCTGAATTCGCATACAATGTTCTAGCTCCGTACAATGGCTTGAATTTCCAAAGAGAATGGCCTGCGTTTTAATGGGATTGATAATTAGAGAATGCGCGGCAGACATTTCATGGACTTTTTTTAAATCGGAGTTAATGTTATCCAGGGCAGACTGCCAGTCAGAAGGTTCAAAGGAGAGATACAATTGCGTATCATCCGCATACATATGTGTACTGCAAAACTCAATACAACTGAAAAGTCTCGAGGTATATATGGTAAACAGTAATGGACCCAGAATGGAACCCTGCGGTACGCCAGCGGCTACAGGTACAAATTCGGAGGTGCAAGAATCTAATTCAATTCTTCTCGACGGTTTATTTTCTTTTTACAAGCTTTTTTGTTACTTTTTTCTTCTCGACGGTTTTTTTTCCAAGCTTTTTCGTGACTTTTTTTCTTCTTCGTTTTTCTCTTCTTTTTTGTGTTATGTGTGTTTCTGATGTGTTTTACAATAATTTTGAAGAAATACAATTTTTCACATTATAATCGATTAAAATGGTCATTGTGAAAAGTCAGTCAATTATAACATAACAATATATTTTTTTATATAGATATTCATTATATTACTATAGGTTTATAAATTGGTCCTCAGTCCAGTGTCAGATTTCTTACAAACCTTTAAAAATAATCATGGACAAATTTTATTTACATTATGTTGATAATATGTACAGCGCATATGAATTGTGCATCTGTATAGTTTTATCACGCAAATGTGAGTACGGAGAAAGATCGTGTTACTGAGTATTAATTTAGTCACTATTGTTGGAATTATAAGAAGAGGATCAATATACTTTTAAACCTTTCCTTCCGTACACACGCATAAATGTTTTTATTCAGTCACTAATGGTATTACCACTTGTCGTTTTCGTATAGCCTTACGTAATTTATCGTTCGGTAGACGCCTACTGTTGAAATTACATGGACGGTCCTCTGCGGTTTCCGAGTTTTTGCTCTTATAGATGTGACGGCGCCTAATAATGTAATTTAAATGGATCGGATAGTTTGTGATTCTAAAAAAGAGTTTTTTTCAGCACTTCTCGTATACGCAGTATATAAAATCTTAAACCAAACTGATAAATCCGGCGATATGGTATTTCTATTTTCGCGCTGTTGAAGTTTTTCGTTCTTCTCTGTCAAAATGTACTCCTGCGAAAGTAGACTACGCCTAATTTTAGGCTGATTTTATCTCACATACGGCTCGCTATATATAAATCAGTTTTATTTGAAATAAGTTTTGCTTCCGCGTTCAACTTATTCGACTGTCAACACTTATCCATCCTGTTTTTGAATTCAAAATGAAAATAAAATGAAGAGTGACATTCAAATCGATTTTGCTGTTTTATATGTAAGTACATATTACGTGAAGTCGCACGTGTAGGGTCATGTGTGCCGAAGTATCTTCAAGAAATAGCGAACGTAATCTTAAAGTGACAGAAAGGACCTACAATGGGATATCTTTCGATCAAAATTTATTGAAAGAAAAATACTTAGTTTATTAGTAGTATTAGTTATTACTAGTCAATTATATAATGTTGGTTTTTGTTAAAGTCTGACTTAAATTGCTTACCAAGTCCACAGATTTTCTACGGCAAATACGTAATATATCCATAGAGTATGAGAAAGTTATATGATATATTTGATAAATGATGGGAAATCTATGCTTTATTGTTACAATTGTGACAAATACACTCATCGAAATTCCTCATAAACAGTTAAGTAGAATATTTGTCTTTTTTTAATCTACGGTAAATTATATACTGAAGTTGAAATTAAATTATAAAGAAAGGCAAACCTAAGAAACACAAATTTCACATTTTTGATGCCGTGATATCTTTTCTTATTGGCATATAGTTTTATTCCTAATAGTTCCCAGAAGTTCGGCTTCAGAATCAGATCATTGACAAAATTGTTCGTCTTGTTGAAATATTCAGTTTTGTAAGAGCATTTCTTTGTTACTAACTGTTAGAACTGTTTCTAACACGTGGATGTAAGAATTGTAATTCATTCGTGTAGAAATAAAACATATACAGGTTTTGTTTGAATGGGTGAAAGGTGCCCAACTCATAATACTAACTTCAGCAAAATTCCGACTTCAGTTACTTGGCAAAACTGTGGCAATAGTATTTGAAATTATCAATATCATTAAAAGTTAAAGTCCCTTCCTCGATTTCGTCTATGTTTTGAAGGATCCAGTCTTTTATTTTGTCTATCTCCTTCTCAGATAGACCGGCTTCCAGATCTTCTCTTGGTTGAAGTACCAATCCCAGCTTTTCTATAGAATTTGACAAGGGTGTCTTGTCAGTTTCTCCTTCTTAGCCGTCCTACTTAGGGTGATAGTTATACATGGTTCATGCTTGAGGTTGTGCCGATGTTTGAGCACGCGATTTAGACAGATTTGTAATGACACTTACGTCAAAATCGCGTGCTCAAACATCGGCACAACCTCAAGCACGCACTATAAATATAACCCTTAGAGCATTCTTCTCCTACAACTTTTCTTGCTTAAGCTAGAAACAGAAAGCCTAGATTGGGTACTTTTTGGGTTCTTTTGAGTGTTTTGAGTAGTTTTATTATTTGATAAATGAGCAGTTTCCTTATTGGTCCCATGAGTAGAAAAGGAAAGTAGGTGCGTTTGCTGTGGGGCCATGCTTACAGTTGGTATGGCGAATGGACTTCAAGCAAACTTATCAGTTAGGTTTCTTGTAAGGTTGACCCTCTTGACACAGCCTGTTAAGCCTGTTGCAAAGATAGGATTATGTTATAGTATATTGGAATAACAAACTGGAAAAGTAAAACGGGTAATAGAAGAGAATGGAGGAAAATTAGTGAGATGGTAGAGTAACAGAGACATGGGAATTGATCCTTCCCGAAGAAAATGGATTTAGAAAGCTTCAAGCGGCGTTGCCCCCCCGGGGGTGTTTTAGCCAATATATATATATATTGGCATGAGAAAGTAGAAGATAAAAGTAACGTTTTGTATGTAACAAAGTAGTAACATTTATTTGTTTTAGCTCGCAATATAATGGGATCACTTTTGTGTAATTAGCCGCCAATAAAACAAGCCTTTCTGTCAAATATTTTCAGATTTAGAATTACTTAATTTATTTCATAGCCAGCTTTTATACGGTATAAAATGAGAACTCTACCTTCGGCTTCTTACAAAAATAAGTGTCTAGGTCTAAGGTTTTCAATTAATATTTATGCTTAGGAAAGAAAAACGCGATAAGAGCTCACTTAAGTCTTGACAATGTTAAAGTAGAACCAAAGTTAATTTTATTTAAAATTTGCGAGTGGCAAAGGTAGTGGAACTTATTTGCATGAAATCGGAGTTCCCTAGTACTTTTAATCCGCTGTTATACATATAATCTAATAAAGCCACGATAAAACTTATCTAGATATTTTATTAATGCTTTCGTTGACGCCTTGAAGCACATCTACCTTCAATGGTTCTATTATCAGGACTTTGCTATCTTCATAATAGTACGATTACGAATATTGGGAAATTAGGAAATTTGACTATGTCTTACCATTATATTTGCTTTTTGTGGCTCTCGTGGCAAGACTGCGATCCGCTACATAGTCAGGCGTGGTGGAGGGTACCTAGAACTACAGCCACCCAAGATTCAACTCGTTTCACGCGGTAGTGTGCATGTTATGCCGGAGGAGTGAGCGTGTGTTTCGTAATTCCGTACATGATGTCTACGCCAGAATATTTTGATCAAAGGGTAACATTTAAATTTTTCGTTAACTGGAGGAAATCGAGAATTGAAACGTTCACAGCGTTGAAAGAAGTGTATGGCGACAATTTAATGCCAAAATCGTCGTTGTATGAGTGGTACAAAGAGGGGCTAGAGGAGTGCAATGACGCTCCGCGCTCTGGTCGACCAGCTGAAATTCGCACCGCCACCTCTCTGCAAAAAGTGGAGCAAGTGTTCAAGGATGATTGTCGATGCTCGATTAGACACATAACGGAAGTTACTGGTGTCAATCGTTAAACAGTTCAACTGATTTTACGTAAAGATTTAGGCATGAGAAAAGTGTGCGCCAAATACGTTCCCAGATTGCTGACTTCCAACCAGAACGAAACTCAACAACACATTTGTCAGGACTGACTCGACAACTGGGAAATGTTCGATCGTATGATTCCTGGTGGTGAGAGTTGGATATTCCAATACGATCCAGAAACCCAACGTCAGAGTTGGTCTAATTTGTGACCAATCTGAAATAAAAGCTCTTAAAACCAATTTTCCAGATACTTAGTTGTCTGATCTCTCATGTCCCTCCTTTTTGTTGATGCAATGTAACTCATTATATAGTATTTCATCAATTCTTGTCTCTCGATGCCATTAATTCCTCTTTTTATCGCGTTAAAATCGACCAATGCACTTGGCGGATACTTTATTATTACATTTGCATCTTTATTTTATCGAATTACTAGGACAGCCGTCGACGAAGAAACCCTATCTGAGATAATACGATTTGTAAGAGCTCAAAAAGATTTGCGGAGCTTCCGGGATTTAATTCAGCTGCAGCTCTATTATTTTCCGATTGGATAAAGAATTCCTCAATTAACGATCAATGTAAATTGCAATTCGTATTTCAATTACCATTAGGAAAAGCCACCACATGCGGAATCGATTCTCTTAAATGTTCTTTCTTAAAATATCGCGCACAGTGTAATTTCTCTTGTTTAAAAGGTCGACGTGTATGGTGAAAGGCGTAATTTTCAATTTGTGTTTCCTAATTGTTTGAATTCCCGTCCCGTTTAATCAAATTTGTATACTCAACGGAAACCCCTTTGCTTGCTGCAGATAAGAATCGTATATTTTCAGAGTTTTAATGTTGAAATGAATATACGAAGTTAGCGACCCGCAGTGTAATTTTAAATAATCCGTAGACCTCATCCGTAACCTTTTACGTACATATACTGCTTGGGTATTATTCTAGACAGTTGGTGAAATATTCTACTTTGTTAAATGCGTTTCATCCATCAAAAAACGCGGTTATCAAAGTAAGCACCTTACTAGTACGTTTGTATTAGCGCAAAAGTAATCTCTTAGTTATAATTTTGCCTGGTAACAATAATTTAAGATTAGTATACTCCCAGTTCGGGCAAAGGATTTATTTTACAAAACTGAAAGAAATAAATAGCGAAAGGGAACGGATATCTATTTATTGACTACTAATGTATACAAAATACAGGAAAGAAACTAAATAATGCCGCACAATTAGAATTAAAATAAAGATAGATTTCTTCAAAATTTCGATTTCGACAAAAACGTTCTTTTTGACACAAAGCTGCATTTGGTACTCTTCCAATCTCGTTCATTAGTTTCTAGCAGATTTTTGGTTGTAGTTTGGTCCACTTGGGTTGTAATATTTTCCGTAACTTATTTTTTGATCTACTAAGCTTAATCGTATTCATCTTCCAAGAGTTCGGTTGGGCTAAAATCTATAAATTGTTCGGGCTATTTGATAACTTAGAAATGATCTTTATCCTATTGGAATTTTCGATATGTTCTTGGGGTAGTTGACGTGCATGAATTCAGAGCTACGACTAATTAAGTGTAGTACTGATGGTACCGCATGGTTTTCAAATATTAAATAACTTCAACATTTTTGCAGGAAGAACCAAGTTGTAAGCAAAGGTGAAGAGTAATCGAAGAGAAATCTAAGCATGATTAAATTTAAGACTAATTGCTTTAAGCAAAAATCCAATTCATGCTTCATAAAATGTATTTTAGTGAATATTCGGTTTTATATAGAGGTGAAAGAGTTCATAACGGTCGCGCGATGACCTTGAAACTTTTTTTTGATAGATAACAACGACATCATTATAGTGGAAGAGTGATTAATGCTGACTTCAAATATGATAAAAATATCCAGTGCTGTTATTTATAAAACACTATTTAAGAAAGTTAAATTTTGAAAGAGAAAATATACGTTTATGTCATGCTGGTCCGTAAGTATTAGCTTCAGTGCGTGACAAATTATGGCCGTTGGCTGAACGTAATTTAGACAAACATACCGTTAGAAAATGTGTTAAGCATTTTCATAACAATCCAAACGCTATTAATCCCGTGATGGGTAATCTCTCAAGTTTAATGCAACTGGAATGAACTATGTAGGTACATTTTACATTAAAAAAACATAAGGGTTTGTCTTCAAAAGTAAGTAAGTACTACGTAAGTGGTAGTTTTTTGGTAAATAATTTTAATCGATAATTGTGAACAAGACGATATTCACTGGCATTTTATTCCGTCAAACATCCTTCATTTTGGAGATATGTGGTTATAAAATCCTTCAAATATCACACAAACGTATCCTGCGTAAGGCAAATCTAACTGTCTATGCTCTTGTCAGTCGATTCCAATGATCTAATCTCGTTAAACACGCTCACTTTCTACTTGGACAAACACCTACAGTTCACACCTTCAGTTCTTAAAGCAGCACTTTTGGAAGCGGTGGAGCAAAGTGTATACTTATCAGGGATCTGCAGCAGAGGGGATGCAGGAAGTGTCCTTGGAAGTCACTTGGTACTCATAAAAGATAAAAATCTACCGCCGATAAAGTGGAAGCTAGGAAGCATAGTGAATCTACATTTTAAGACCGACAATGTCACACGAGTAGCAACGATTAAGATTGTTAGTGGTAATATTAGACGCGTGCTGGTGAAATTGTGCCCTCTATCCGATGACTATGAACTTAAATAATTATGCTACTTTACCGGAGCGGGTATCATAGTGAACGTCTAATATTTAAACTATGAGAAATGCTCCCGTTAAATTTGGAGTGCTCTGATTGGTGTTCAGGCCATGTGATGCTTTTATCGCCTTTTCTGAAGGAGAACTGATATACATATATAGTATTATTATTATTATTATTAGCGTCCTGCTGTAGTGACCACTCTGTTTTGTTGAAATTAAAACTTCATGTTTGAAGGGAGTTTTTGTTTCTATTTGTTCTTTGCACACAATTAATTGCTAACAACAGAGTTAATTTAGGGCCTTATAAATAATTATGTACAAATTATATACAGTGCCCGGCATAATTCAATTAACCATACAGAACAAAAAGAAAAGATAATAAAGAAACATGGTTTATTGATGATGAAATGTAAATGAAAAGACAAAATTGATGATAGTTCAAACTATCTACCACGTTCCTGGATGCAGAAATGATACCGCTTATTGACAGTCGAGCAGGTTTTGTCGAAGAATTCTGGATGTGCGCGGAGAGCATCAAATTCTTCTTTAATTTTAGCTTTTAACTGTTTTATTTTACGTAATGGGGTGCAAAACACTTTATTTTTGAGTACTCCCCACAGAGAAAAATTACATGGCTTGTGGACTAAAGTGGGGTGGGGCACCATCTTGTTGGAAAAATCGAATACCTGCCGACATTGAATTATTTTCAAGTTCGCCCTTTAAATCCATTCACAGTCTCCTAAAAAAAAAATGGACCAAGGAGACCATCGGCGTGAATTGCAGCCCACACTGTTATTACAGGAAGATTTAACTCCTGTGTAATGGTTTCATGGGGTTCTCAGAAGCCCAATAACCGCAATTGTGCCGGTTAATCCGTCCGTTTAATTTGAACTGCGCTTCATCGCCCCAGAGAATTTGCTTATAAAATTGTGCGTCATCTTCCGCGCAACCAGTAAACCACTCGCAAAATCCGATTTCTCTCTCTACGATAAGGGTAGTCTTATGTTAACTTATGTATCAGAAGTGGACGATAACACTGATACTACAGTTTCTTTAACATGCGATGTAAACTGCTGTCCAATATGCTTAATTGAAGCGATGCACAAGCTTGCGGGGTGACCGCTACGCGATGTATCTAACACCGACCCGGTTTCTTG
The DNA here is from genome assembly GCA_023690525.1 of Holotrichia oblita. Classification (NCBI taxonomy): domain Eukaryota; kingdom Metazoa; phylum Arthropoda; class Insecta; order Coleoptera; family Scarabaeidae; genus Holotrichia; species Holotrichia oblita. The sequence continues at coordinate 67,797,611 of CM043015.1, forward strand.
GAACTTCTTTAATTTGTACACCATCTGTCTCGTAGGAACAGGCCTGATAGGATACTGCTCCGCAAATTCATTAAGATCATCTCGTAATCAGGGTGATAACGCAAATACACAGTCAACAGACAGATCCGTTTTTCTTGACTATAATATCTACGGGCTGCCATAGTGACACCAAGTAACCGATTATCGTAAACTAGCATTAACCGCCAATTCCCACCCCTCATCGTTTTAGTCAGGCCGCGCAAGCGCAGTTTTCGGACATCGTTGCCGAGCCTGCACATAGCATTAACTGACTACATACGTCAGTTAATGCTATTTGCAGGCTCGGGCACTGTACTGTTAAAGACATTTTCATTTTATACTCCGACGATGCATGCAGAAAGTGTCTCTGGAAATTGTTCTATATAATCGACATAATAAAAGACAGAAATGGGTTGGAATTTCAGGTGGGTCCTTTTTTCCCTTCACAATTATTGGACCTTAGAAGAAAGTGAAGAATTTTATTAATAAAATTCACAAACATAAAATTTTCTTGCAATTTCTTCAGTTATTTACAAAAGAAATATTACAACATTACATTATTACCACAACATAGAGTCGAACCTTCGTCTCAAACTACTACCGCATTTTCTCTAGCTCATCTTTCTCCTTAAATTGGGTTCTATTGCACATAGGGTAAGGGATACGTAGGACTGTAGGACTTTGTATAAAGTATAGTTTGTTGATTTCTAAATAAGTTCTATTCGATAAACTTGTAGCTTTCCGCAAGGTTAATCTGTACCTACAAACTATCAGTACACGAAAATTATTTTTCTGAACACTCTATATTGAAAATTTAGTTGAAGACCTCTACTCTTACAGAATTTGTTTTTAATTATTTCGCAATTGCAATTCGTAACTCCTTTTCGGCTAAAAGGTCTCGTATTCCCGCGCAGTTTTCACATGTTGGCAATAAAAATCGATTACATAAGAGTATCTCTTATTCGTGAACTAACTGCAGATATACATAACTTACTTTGCTTATATCAATACTATAGCGAAATTGAGCCTTTGGATAAAATAAATTAAATAATCAAGTTTTTTACTTATAGATTATATTAATAATCTTGAAAGTATTATCTATTTAAAACGAAAATGCAAATATTTGGTGTATGTATAATATAAAACCTATCATAGTAGCCGAAAATTGAGATATGTAGTTGAAGAGGAAGCCTTTGATGTAATGTTTGATAAAAGTAATTCAAACAAAATTAACTTCATTAAGATCAGTGTTTATGGTGCACTAATATTTAAATATTGCTTCCGTCGTACATTCCCGTAACTTATATAAATCGCTAAAATGAAAACAAGATGAGTTAGTTAGCATTCACGGTATTAAATTACCATCGTGATATCATAAGTGAACTTTAGCAGATTAACAGAATGTATGTATAGTCATTATAAAAACCGTATTATTATCAAAAACGAAGTGATTAACAAAATTAGCAAGATTTAAATAGCGTTCCCTGATTTCGGTAAACGTTTTGGAATTTTTTCTTAAACTTTGTATTATTATATTAATATATAGTATTAGACTTTTTTTTTATTATTTGCATGGTTACAATGTAAATGTTATTTGAATTGTCAGATCGCATTTAGTTGCTTCTGTTATCTCTGAATAATATATGTATATTACCCGTAAAGAAGTAGAAAGGTACAGCTTGCGTATTAAGTAATGTCTTCCCCTTTGAAGAAGCGGAAGAAAGTTGGCATGTTCTTGGAAAGGGAAGACATTACTTAATACACAAACTGGACATATTATTTTCAAATGGAGCGTTTTTGTCTCTGCACGACTTGCTGTCAAGTTTAATTGCTTTGCTGTGTGTTTTATTTGCATTTAGGAACATTTTAGTTAGTCAACATGTAGGATTAGTTTCTGAAAATACTGGATGAAATACTCGCCTTCAATTCTAGAAACATCATTCGCTACATCCAAATTCTTGTCTAACATATCCAATCTATTTCCAGCTACAATACCAGTAATAATTGCACCATTTTAGAAATTTTTATATGATCAAGTATTTGAAAAGAATTAGTGAGAAACATGGAAGAGTCGACTATGATAGTTATGGATGGAAGTGTTGTGTTGCAAAATACACAAGTCCGCTTTGATTTGTATATTACTAAACAACTTTCAACTTTTTTGACAGTTGATATCGTGGGTGTTAAATTCGAAAACTATACATTTTACTGCATAGATATGTGCACTGTACTAAATACAGTATTTACTATGTTTTCCACCGAATTTACAAATCTTTTAGAAGTTCAATTAAAGAGACTATTAAATTTTCTGGTCCGGTCGAGACATTTTGACATTTGACACCGATTAAGTTACTGTTAAGCCTTTACAGTAAACATTTTCACAAAAGGTTGCTATCGGGAGTGGAGAATTCTTGCACATTTAACTAAAACAAGGATACCAATCTGCAAAGTAGATAAGGGGTTCATACTCTGTCCTAATGTCTCTGTGTATCTATAAGTTGTAACTTCTAGTTGTTTGAAAGGTAAAGAAACCTATGGTATTTAAGAGGAGCTTAAGTCTTGCCATGTCATATATGGAGCAAAATAAAATAGAATTTTCCTTCATCTTGATTAAGAACCACGTACTCATGGCAAACAGAAGCAATGTTTTTCAGTTTCACAGCGACACTATCTGTTAAAGGTGCTAGCTGTGCTATAGCATTACAACACATTCAAAAGCTCAAAAAAATGAGAATTCTAGTTCGTTAACTATTTTGAGGCGCAGATTAGTAAGTGCTCAGTATAATGTATTGAATCCTGTTTCGTCAATAAGATAATGAACAAATTTGCGAGATTACCGACATTTGCCGTTTTCACAGCACTATAACTAATAAACTAATATACATATACATAACTATGAACAAAAATGATAATCTTGGGTCTGTTTGTTATAAAATAAAAAGATGCTTATAATTCCTCAAATAATTTTCCTAAAATTATAATTAAATTACAAGACACACATACATGTTAAAATGACAACCAGTCAGATAGAAATGCAATGTAAAATTATGAATCCGTCCAATTACAAAAAAAAACAAATATAAAATATGAACTAACATAGTACATATATGTACATACATCGGAAAATACTAGGCGCATCAATAAAGTGAAGGCTCAACCGTCAAAACTTAAGATGTTGCAATAGATGTTACTTAGTTGTTGTGTATCAGTTTTAAAATTAATAGAGTTATTACTTTTAAAAACATTTCCAATTGTAGTGCTATCATAATCGAAATTGTGATCACGGTCATGTACGTACATCTGCGGCCAAAGCACATCAACTCTTACCAATACGAATGTCACTTTTATGTTGAGTATTCTATTTTAATGTATTAAATATATATATGTGTCTTGTAATTTAAATTAGTTGTAAGTATTCACATTTTTTTTGTGGTGGGTGCTTAGTTGCAGTGACTTACTTGTCTGACTATCACTGCAACGCTTGCGGTGTAGTTTGGTGTGTGTAAGTTGTGTTCAAATGGCTTTGTGACAGCATCATATCGCCTTTTATGATGCCGCGCTGTTAATCACTTTGCTCCCAACAGCGAATGGCAAGTCGATCCGGGATTAAACTCTCTGAAAAAATGTCACCGTCCCTCCAGAGAATTGAACCCCGGCACCTATCGTCCTCTCACAACGATAGTCAGCCGCCTAACCACTGCGGCCATCGACCCGTTTTTAAATACTTTGATTATTTCAATCGCTTAATTATCATTGTAGTGTAATTTCCTGATGATGCCACAAATAAATGTCGAAAATTTGAGAAATTATAAGCATCTTTTTATTTTATAAGAGACCGAAGACCCAAGATTATCATTTTTGTTCCCTAACTTTGTACGGTCGGTACTTCTGATCACACATAACTATATATCTGTATATACAATATGTGTATATATTATATATATGATATATGTATGTAATTGCAAACGTGCATCACATAAATAAACCTTGAACTGTCGAATAATTGGTTCGAATATTTGTTCCGCTTGACCTTCTTTCGTCGGACTTGAAAAGCGGTATCGTCACAATTGCGGTGACAGCACTGGCTGATATAATCAATATCTATCATTTTCATCAGAGAACATTATTTAGTTTTAAGTGGAGAGTTTGTTACTGTACAAAAGCAGCTAAATACTTTATTATGTTTTTTTTTCCTGAGTTTTTTTTCTAATGGAAATTCGAACAGAAAATATGTAGATGAATTGTAAATTCAATAATTATAACACTTTTAATTTTTCACTGAACTAGGTCAAATTTATCGCTTCTAAGACTTTATGAATCTAGCTGCACTACGTCCTGAAAACTGCAATCACCACTAATATTGATTTCCTTCACATAGCATAAAGTCGTAAATTATTCCATGCTAATAATTCTGTACCTTTCAGCAGAAACTTTAGTGTCAACTTTTAATTAAACGAAGAAGTACTTAAATCTGAGTAATTTATTCCCGTTGGAATTTGTATTCACCACTAAGGGTGGGTTTATCAATGTGAGGATAAATAAATTAACTTGCAGATAAAATTTTATTCGTAAGATAATTACAATGAAACGTTTATTGAGTGTTAAATAGAAGTTATCTGCAAGATAAAGCATTGTAGTTGCTAAATTTTATGTGCCAGTTAGCAATATCTGTCAGTTACTTACCTAACACTTTTATCCTCACATTGATAAACTCACCCTTAGTCAAGAAAATATTCCGATGAGTTGATTAATATTTTGCAATTAGTCCTCAAATTACCGCAATATCTAATTATATTTTTCTCGAAATCAATAATATATCTTCCTTATATGAATAACAGAATTCGTGCGTCTGGTGATGGAGAATGTAATAATTATTTTATTAAAAAAAGACCGAAGGAAGGATTTGTACGTCATTCTAAAATATTAACAATATTCCTTATTAAAACTACATTATTAATAGGAAAGTACGTAAAAGGAATATTATTATATATTCACAACTCTCCGGAAATACAACTATTTTATTTTGTTCGTAAAGACAAACTAATTCGAAGTTCTAAGAGAAATTTACATATCTTTATTTATGTATATATCTCTATAAGTTGCATTTATAAGGATTAATAAGCTTACAAATTGAGATCTCAAATTTCGAAAAAAAAATCAGTATACGAAATTTCGTTTTACTTGAGTTGAAGGCAATATTGATTCTTTCAATATTTGAGTCCCCACTTTGCGGGCTCATAAGTCCTGATGGATGCAACTTTATACGCAAGTTGCCTGAAATCACTATATTTTGAGATCTCCGCACATGCTTACTCTGCATCAGTTCCTATGAGGAATATCTATATCTATATAATCGTGTCCAGACGTTTCTTCCCACGACGGTTCACCACAGGTCAGTTGACCACGGACAGTTCTTCACAGCGACAGTTCATCATAAGCAAGTTCATCTTTGGACGGTTCACCACAATTTGAATTTTTTATTTCACATTTATTTAACATTTTCATCAATAACTTATGTATTAGTTATTTTGGAAGTATTGATATATATTATTAGTGTGGAATAGTTTAAATAATAATTATCCTTTTCAATAAATATTTGTAATTTGTAATTACTTATATTCAATATATGTAGATTTTTAATATTAAATTTAATTGTTTTGATGTAAAATTATGTTTATAAAATAAAATCAAAATACTTTAATATTTTTTACGAAATAGAAGTAGCAACAAAAAAGGTAAGTCAATAATTTGTTTCTTTCCATGTAACAAATTTGTTCAATGTGACAAATGAATTATTTACTCATTGTCAGTAGAGATCTGTCAAAGTTGCCAGTGTTAGTTTATGGTTGATTACTGCATGCATTAACTGCATTGCTACCTGGTAACCTAATTAGCTACTGCAAAATATGAACACATTTTCGAAAGCCATATTATATTACACAAGACATGGTGAATATGATGTTTATCTTACGGGAATATAATAGAACTTGTCTATTGGCAAGGAAAATTTATGCGCAAAGGTATCCTGATGCTGAAAAAAAAACCGGTTCCAGCCAACATAAATTAAGGAAACCAGGGAGTTATAGCTGTTTTACTAACGGTTTAACAAGATCGCCAAATTAGTAGTAGATGGTATTTTTAATTCAGTAAAATTTACAAAGTGTGCGACTCATTTTCAGAAAGCACACACCTTCGCCTCGGTTGATAGACAAAAAACGGTAACACATATTTAAAATCTTTTTGTTGGAGCATTGGTCCATTGGGAGCACGTTCTAAAATTATTTTGAAATATACAGGGTGTTCCAAAAGAAAGTTACACATCAAAGTTATCACAATTTAAATGGAACACCATATTATTGCATATTTCGATGACGCAGACTAAATAAAGGCAAGTTACTGTTATATTCCCTGTACCTAGGTTCAAATGTTTTTGAGATATTTAACAATTTTTGAAAACGTAGATCAATATTTAGAATGAATATCTGGCGTACGTATTTAAGTTGCATGTTTCAAGTTGTGTTATTTAATTAGCACAACCATTACATCTAATGCTATATGCTTCTATATGCATATATAGAATTGGCTCAGGAATTATATAGTCATGATTTCGTCAATAAGACACCCCTCTGTCATTGAATTCTGGAGAACATTCGAGAATTGCCAGACCTTTTAAAAAAAAATCTATTCTATTACGCAATGAGAACCCACATTGGACGCGACAAGTAGTTAACAAAAAACAACATGGAACCTCAATGTCGGAGAAGGAAGTAAGTTTTGGAGGGTTTAGTAACAACTGATGTAAATTTGAATTTTTTACAGGATCATTTATTTTAAGATGTCGACGCTAATGTTCAGGAAATCTTTTGATTTCAACACGACGGCGTTCTTGTTTACTACAGTCATAATATTAGAGAGTTTGCGAGCCAACGGAAAGAAGTACGGATCTAACTTGTTTTGATTTTTATCTATGGGAATTTAATAAAGGTCAAGTTTCAAGCTTAAGTTTCAATAATAATACAAATTATGAAGGCAAATTTTTGCAATATCAGAGATGCATACTCGAGAATTCGCTTTAAATTTATGTTCCATTTTTAATTTGGCGATTCATCGTCGAAATTTTGTACAATTATTACAACTCTGATTTTGGTATATTACACCGAATATATTGTAGCTTATTCAAAAATGTTCTACGTATAATACAGTAGATATATGTATTATACAGAGTGGAACAGCCAAATGGAATAAATTCGATAACAAATAAATGAGGGTGTATTGCGAAAAACGCTTGGACACGTCGATTTGTATTTTTAAATGCGCATTAAAAAAAAATTATACAGGGTGTGTCATGTGACAGTGGCCGATACCAACTTTCTTATTTTAAATAGAAACCCCTGCATATTATTTATTTTTTGGGTTCTTCGGAAAATTGTAGACATAATTCATGTACAATGTCCCACACCTATCTTCAACTGTTTCGGAAATATTAAGTGTTTTCAGATTTATTACAAAAATTAACATTAAAAAAAGAAAATTATTTTATTTCACAAATTCGCTACATTACACTAAAAATCTATTTCCCATTTAGCTCTTGATATTGATAAAGTAAGCAAAAACCATTGCTGCGTTCCTTTTTACTGATATGAAATTAAAAAAATACAAAGACCGTTTTGTTTATTTTCGTAAAAACTCTTAGCCTTAGCAAGATGTTGTCTGCCTGCATGACAGTAGTGATCAGTGTCAGTGCTATTGTCGTTTGAATTTCGTTAACTGTACGTAATAATATCAGAAAAATGGTTCATTTAACAGAAATGCACAAAATAACCATTCTACAAATGATTGGTTATGGAGATAACACACGGACACAAATGGAAGTTTCTCGCTTATTTCACGAAAAATTTCCAAATTTGCCGCCTGTATCCCAAGCAACAATTAGCAAAATAGAAAAACAGTTTTGCGAGCTTGGTTATGTAAGACATATTAAAAAAGTAGCTGCCAATGCAGTAAGTGATGATACGAAATTGGATATTATGCTTGAGTTTCAAGAAAACCCACATAATTCTGGTCGAAAAGCAGCCCCGCTGTTCAACATTAGCCACACATCAATTTTTCGAGTATTAAAGGAAAGTAAAATGCATCCCTATAAAATGATGCCAACTCAGGAGCTCATGGAAGACGATTTCGATAGGAGAACGTATTTTTGTGAACAGATGATGGCAATGTTAGATAACAATGTGATCCAATTAGAAGATATTTTATTTTCTGATGAGAGCACATTTACACTCCACGGCCATGTTAATCGTCAAAATTGCCGCTATTGGTCTAATGAGAATCCTCACTGGATGAGAGAGGAACAACGCAATATCCTGAAAATGTTTGGGCAGGAATTGTTGGAAATCACATCGTAGGTCTCTTTTTCATTGATGGTAACTTGAATGGAGATAAATATTTAGAACTGCTCCAAAATAATGTCGTGCCAACTTTCGCAAACTTCCTAATCCAGCAAACCCACAAGTTCCTGCCAATACAGTATGGTTTCAGCAAGATGGAGCACCGCCCCATTTCCAAATAAATGTCCGGCAGTACCTGAACCAAATTCTTCCAAATCGGGGGGAGGGATCGATAGAATGGCCAGCACAATCTCCTGATCTGACGCCATTAGACTACTTTTTGTGGGGATATGTCAAAAGTCTTGTATACAAAACTAAACCCCTCAACTTAGATGACTTAAAAAGACGAATCACGCTTGCGATTAGATCAGTCACGCCTGAGATGTTGAGTAATGTTAGAAGACATTTCTATACCAGATTAGCATGTTGCCAAGACGTTCACGGCGAGCATTTTGAACATTTACTACATTGACATTAATGTTTTTTTGTTTTTTTTTTTTAATTATTAAGAAATAATCAGTATTACTTATTAGGTTTTTAGTGTAATGTAGCGAATTTATGAAATAAAATAATTTTCTTTTTTTAATGTTAATTTTCGTAATAAATTTGAAAACACTTAATATTTCCGAAACAGTTGAAGATAGGTATGGGACATTGTACATGAATTATGTCTAGAATTTTCCGAAGAACCCAAAAAATAAATAATATGCAGGGGTTTCCATTTAAAATAAGAAAGTTGATATTGGCCACTGTCACATGACACACCCTGTATAATTTTTTTTTTAATGCGCATTTAAAAATACAAATCAACGTGTCCAAGCGTTTTTCCCAATACACCCTCATTTATTCGTTATCGAATTTATTCCATTTGGCTGTTCCACACTGTATGTATTGTTATGTCAAAATCAAATCAAAATAATTCAAATAATTTTTTCAGTATGCATGCATCATAAACCAATTAAAACACACTCATAAGCGTGCATAATCGGGCCTTAAAATAAAGGTTGCTTGGTAACAGCCAATCCCAAGCGTTTAATAGTCCAGTGAAATGTCAGGAAATGTCAAATGATATATAGGTACATGTCATGTATTGAAATTATTGATTTGATTTCTTCTAGTTAAAATTATTGTTGCATTTATACTAAAAAATATCGTATGACACTCGTGCATAATTAGCTTTTAAAGCACGAGTAACGAGTTTAACGAGTTAACGTTGATTATGCACTAGTGCACACTTTACGTGATTATGCACTAGTGTCATAATATACTATTATATTAAGCACTTTACAATTAATTTAGACCCACCCTCTCTTACCTTAGTAAGTCTAATATTAAAAATAAAAATAGTAACTTCTTCCCGGCTTCTGGTCTTCTGATCCTTCTTTCCTTTGACATTTTTCTTCTTTTCCTCTTTTCACTTTTCAATCTTTTCAAATCTTTTGAATCTTCAAACTTTTCCTTCACCTGTCTCTCTAATTTCTTTTCTTCTTTTCCTCTTTTCACTTTTTCAAACTAATTTACAATGTTCTTTTTCAAATTTCACTTTCTATTTTTAAAATGTTTTTCTACTTTTTAAAGGGACTTATCTTTTTCGTCTGACTTTTCCTTCTTTTCCTCTTTTCACTTTTCAATCTTTTCAAACTAATTTCCAATGTTCTTTTTCAAATTTCACTTTCTATTTTTAAAATGTTTTTCTACTTTTTAAAAGAACTTATCTTTTTCGTCTGACTTTTCCTTCTTTTCTCACCTTTCAAAAAAAACAATCGTCCACCTTTTCTTGTTTTTTCTTGACCTCCTTCTCAAATTTTATTATTATTTTTCAAAACCGCGATAACATGAGTGTGCGTCGTACGTGTAATTTTGACAAAATATTTCCTAAATTTACAATGCTTAACATAATATTCTAACGAATTTTGTTGAAAATTAACGAAATAACATAACAGTATATTAGTCAGAAAAACGATAATATAAAAACAACGGGCTATAAATGAACAATAACGTATGCACAAGATAATGGCAAAAGAATAATATCACAGTGATTAATATAATTAATAGCAAATATTTGATAAATCATATACTTTAAAGATGTCGTATATGGTATCAACACATTATTATTTTAAAGATGTTCAATGAGCAAACATATACTGGATGTTGCCTCTTAACAAACAAGCAATTTTTTAATTGCAAAATGTGAACATTCTATATGGTGTGAACGTATAATTATTATTATAATATTAAATCTACATAATAGACATTACAGAAATCTTTCTAGTATGTCACTTTAAGTTATTTTATTATTATCTATGTTGAATACCTTCTTCTGAAACGAACCATTTTATAGCCGGAAGACATTATTTACTCCAAAACTATCACCCATATATCCAGTGTGTATAATATCAAGCTAATCAGCATAACTCGGATAATATATACGGATAAATAATCATAATCACACTGGCCTTCTTCTATCTTCAAATAAGCGATTACATATACCGTATACGTAAAATTTTTAATTACAATGCTAGGGAGAAACTGCAGCTTTAAATAAAGAGGAACATATTGCAACGATGCTTCTAATGTATGTGTACTTACTTATAAACGAATAAAGGCCCACCTCTCCATAGCTGCTCGTTCCTGCTCTCTACTGAATGCGACACTGTGTGCATTGCAGTGTATCCCAGACTCTAATTAAATTTTTTTGCTTACCGTAACATAATGCATCTACTTCCTCTATAATTGTAAGAATGTTGACGTGAAAAGCTAGAAATGAATTAATTAATTCTGGACACGAAAAGCAAAGTTATAATTATAATTGCATGAGGAAACGAGATGTTTTAAAAGTTGTATTTTTAATATAAATTAGACCAACGTTTCATTTTATATGTTTCAGTCAGTCATAAACCTCATTGTGTTCTAGGTAAAAATTCGGTATACATACGTACTTACTTGTGTATGTACTAGATACCAAATACATTATTTTACGTTATTTTTCTATTGACTATAACTCGAATCATTCCGAGCGTTTACAATTTCAATCTTATTTAACTTATATTTAGCAAGCCTTCGAATCGAAATTAAAATGAATTCCAAAATTAATTTAGATCTATCAGCGAACGCTATTATGTAGTATTATTCATATAGAAGCATATCGTAATTGAATTACACGATGATGCTTTGTCCAGAACACTTGTGAATTGCGCCGACACTCCATTGTTCCAATTATTTAGACACGCTTCTCTCGATATAGTCTGTAAACATAAAACTGAATTTACACCACCTAAGGTATAATTAATTATCTATTAATTTAGATGAGAATAAGAATTAACATGTAAAAAACTTTTTTTACATAATTAACATATATCTTTAGAATTGAAATACATATATGCTATTTGGAAATTATTCCGAAGATCAAAAACTAATACTAATATCACAAATGTAAATAATGCACTTGTATAATTACCTGTAAGCCTTGAAGGCTTATACTATTACATTCCATATTTTTTGTCTCTTGTTCTACTTTATTATTTGGGCTACCGTTGAAACTACACAAACATGCTCGGTAAACTATTTTCCAATTTAGTTCTTCTTTCAAGTTTCCTATAATTAAGGTCAAATTAAAAACTAGTTTATGAATTCAATGGTTAAGCGTTGTAATGACCTGTACTAGTTTTCTTCCTATATACGTCAAATTCTGAAATATTATCATTTTTTATAACTGCTATGTCTGTAGATATGCTAGTTAACTACATTTTCGGTATCGTTATCCATCGTTTTCCATTGGGCGTATCAAACGCTACCTTTTATTAACGGCAGTTTGTCATGGGCACTTGGTAATATCTAGAGAACACATTCAATGTAGTAACATAGCATTCTCCAGCTAATCGATCCAAATGATCGTCTATGAGAGGAAGGGCTTGGTTTATTTTTCGTTAGATTTAATTTATATAACATTCTGTTTTAATTAAAGAATACAAACATTTAGTGCTGCTGAATTTTTATATAGAAAAAATCGGTGATCTTGAAGACGAATTGTTTTATTCGGAGAATATTTGTCCAGAGGACATGTAGTGAGTGTAAATTAAGGTATTTATCAGATTGTTACAAGTTTGCGTCTAATAATTTTAGGCAAAGGATTTTTGATAATTGTAAGGTTCACGTTGTCAGGAGAGCCGTTAACCCAATCATAATTCTTATCTCTCCAGCGTGCTAATGTTGCACAATAATTAAACGACGAGGGCTAAATCTGGATTTGACTCTACTGTCTTCATTTCCTGGTGTGTTTCTTTAAATTTCACCTCTTCACCTCTTATATATTTCTTTTTATTAAAAACATATGTATTGCGCTTTTGCAGAATAAACCACAATGAATCTTTCTTTCAAACTTTTCTTTTACTGTAAAGTTTTACGATTACTATACTATAACCTCGGAACTGGTATTATTTTTTATCATCTAAACGGAATATCAAGTAGTCGGTAGTAATATTGTAGAGCTTTAAACTTAAACTGATTGCAATAACGTGTGTAAGAGTTTTGATAGATATGCAAAAGCGTTCTATTATATTGTACATTTATTTAATTTGGCTAAATCGGTAGCTGTATATATTTACAAGAATACATTTCGAGGGTAAAATTCAGGGTGTTTGTTGTATATTGGGCACTGTACCAAAAAAGCACATATATTATGATTTGCGCAATTTTACGCTTCATATATTCGTGTTTTCGGTTGTCAATGGATAAAACTGTACAACAAGTGGAAATTTATCTGTGCTTGAAAAAGGAAATTTAGGCTATAAACTTTCCGCCCGAAAAGATCTATTCCAATAGCGTGGACCCATTTGTTTCAGACTATTGAAGCGAAATATCGATGCACTTTATCATCGACAGTTGTCAAGAGGATTAGAATTTTATTTATTAAACTCTACAAGTTACATTGCAGTTTCCTGCGTATCTACTAATTAACTGTAAAAATAGTACTTTTTACTAAACAATATTTTTATCTGTTTATGTTCTAAGGCATGAGTGGAGGTAACAAAGATATAAAATTTTTTTATTTGACTTTATATAAAATACTTACATAAAGTTGAAACTAATTTAGTTACATATGTAGGTGCGTTATTTTATTAAATTGTTAAAGCATGGATTGCCATAGGGTAGTGTTCTGGGCTCTAATTTATTTCTGTTGTATATAAATGAATGATCAACGACTGCACCCTACCATATCATACCGTTTGCAAATGATAGGACATTTGTAATAAAAGTAACAAATAATGTCAACGATCAATGAGTGGTTTGCCCCAAATAGAACGTACTTAAACCTCGACAATTCAAAATAAATAAGAGAAAATACGCAAAATAGTATATTATGACACTAGTGCATAATCAAAGCACGAGTAACAAGTTTAAAGCCACGACGCGAAGCGGAGTGGCTTTAAAGTTACGAGTGCTTTAATAGTAATTATATACCAAGGGAGAGAAGACATTTTTCTCAGCCGAGTAGCATTATTTCCCGAGACGCGCCCGAATCATGGCTAAGAGGCTGAGAAAAATCTTCTCTGCCGTGGTTTATATACTATTTTTTCCACTACTAGCATATTTAACTGCTTTCTCAATAATAATGTAATTTAATAAGCCGTTCCGATAAATGTTTAATTTAAGATATCCGTAGAAAACATGTTAGTCTGTAAAAACAAATGAATAAACATTTAATGTCAAATTGAGATTTTATTCATGTCTTGTCACAATACCAAAAAAAAATGTCAGACAGTAGTACTCCTTCAGAAATCCGCAAGGAAGCAAATCAAATAGAGTATCAAAAATACTGGTACACTAACTTGCAATAAAATCTCGTACACCTTAATGTCAAGCAAGCTAATTTTTGAAGATTATTTTTCAATGTAAGCTGACTTTAGATTTGACGGATGTGACACACTATGCATAGAGGTTATGGTGACTTATAAAAATAGTGTACTTTTGGAAATGAAACGTCAAATTAGAAATGTCACAAAAGGTGAAATCAATATAGGTAAAACTAGGTGTACGAGATTTTATTACAAGCCAGTACGTCAGGAATTAACATAAGCTGCCATAATTGCGCTATTAATTATTATTTTAATAAGTAGTGTTTACCAAATTACGCATTTCCTACTTTGTTTATTTATGTTAAATGTTAAGGTCTACCCAGACACATCAGTGCTGTGTCCGTTCAGTATCAGTGTCAGTGAAAAATACTATCTACTTAAACACGTCACTGTGTCGGACGTGTGTGAACAAGTCTAGTTGAAGCAAACGCAACGATATTTTATTTTTCATTGACACTGATACTGAACGGACATAGCACTGATGTGTCTGGGTAGACCTTTAACCTATCCTTTGTTCTTGAATTGCGGATTTCATTCGTGCATCTATACGACATCTATGGGTTTATATTCAAATTATTTCTATTCTATACATTTTTATTGAATAAATCATAATTTTATTATTGTCAATTGTTTTTATTATTTACTAGTAGGAGATAATTTTTATTATTGACTACTAGGAGAGAAATTCATCTTCTCAGCCCGAAAACATACCAAATAATGACGTCTTCTAACGCTAGTAGTGGAAAAAAGCTAATTATGCACGAGTGTCATACGATATTTTTTAGTATAAATGCAACAATAATTTTAATTAGAAGAAATCAAATCAATAATTTCAATACATGACATGTACCTATATGTCATTTTACATTTCCTGACATTTCACTGGACTATTAAACGCTTGGGATTGGCTGTTACTAAGCAACCTTTATACGCACGCCGTGCGATAAAGGCCCGATTATGCACGCATATCATAAATCCCTAACCTTAATAATATGGTCATAAACGATAACGTACATTAACAATATGTATTATTATTATAGTTCTCGTACAAAAAATATTGTACAAACTTCGTGCGTGAAACATTTCGCGAATTCGTGCCCATAAAGCGAAAATGATTTCACGCACTTGGTTCGTAAATAATTATTATGATGCATGCATACTAAAATAGTATATTATGACACTAGTGCATAATCAAGCTTTTAAAGCACGAGTAATGAGTTTAAAGCCACGACGCGAAGAGGAGTGGCTTTAACGTTACGAGTGCTTTAAAAGCTAATTATGCACGAGTGTCATACGATATTTTTTAGTAGAAATGCAACAATAATTTTAATTAGAAGAAATCAAATCAATAATTTCAATACATGACATGTACCTATATGTCATTTGACATTTCCCGACATTTCACTGGACTATTAAACGCTTGGGATTGGTTGTTACCAAGCAACCTTAATACGCACGTCGTGCGATAAAGGCCCGATTATGCACGCTTATGGGGGTGCTTTGATTGGTTTATGATGCATGCATACTAAAAAATTATTTATTTATAGTGTTTCAATATTGTGTTGAGCAATGAATCGGTTGAAAATCCATTGATTGAAAATATTTTCAACTTGGTGACGCTTTCGGAAATAGTAAAAATTTATATCGACGTACTATGTACATACATTCTTATTTAAAGTGGATGATAACAATAATTGAATGGAGATAGTGATAATCTTTCGCTTTTTTTAACGCAGGCTTAACCATACAAGATATCAAAATACTGTTTTAACTATTACAGTTTTCGAGTTGTATTAATTAAAGAAACGTGACAATGATTGCCGTGATTAAGCAGTGCACCGACCATAGACCTACGATTAGTACATGCATGAATTTTTTGATGTATATCACTTCAAACTATGCTATATAGATTTTTAAATACATCTGTTGAATATATTGTAATGTTTGCCCACCACCACCCAATCAGCGACGTCCGCCATTTTGTCGCCCATTTTGGATTTACCATTTTGTCGCGGGAATTTTGAATTTACATTTTTGTGTTGGGCATTTAGAATTGAGATGGCGCCACGGCTGGAATTTTGAATGAACATTTTTGTGTTGGGCATTTCGAATTGAGATGGCGCCACGGCGGGAATTTTGAATGAACATTTTTGTGTTGGGCTTTTCGAATTGAA
This sequence comes from Holotrichia oblita, assembly GCA_023690525.1. Taxonomy (NCBI): domain Eukaryota; kingdom Metazoa; phylum Arthropoda; class Insecta; order Coleoptera; family Scarabaeidae; genus Holotrichia; species Holotrichia oblita. The sequence continues at coordinate 67,814,045 of CM043015.1, forward strand.
ATGGCGCCACAGCGCGGCAACATCAATTATATACATCTACCCAAAATAATCTGGCCCTGTCGCATCATGAAGATAAACGTTACGTCAACGAAGACGGTATAACCACATTAGCTTGGGGACACCATCCCATATAGATATTCACGCACGCATCCATACTACTACGCCTGTGCACATCCCCTCCTACTACTTATATATAACGACTCGTCAAACCAGCATCCGCACACTCTATCGCTACACTCTGCCGTCCTCATAGGTATCTACGTCTCTGTTATTTACTACTACACCAGCAACGATGGAATCAGGTAATAAATAACCTTCATATTTTACGTTTATGATTTTTTTAAATTTATGTTTCTTGTTACAGCCAACGAATATAATCAATTTGTTGAGAAGAGTTTGCTAGCTAAAGACGAACTAATCGCATGCGAAACTACGCTGATCGGCCAGTCTACGTACTACCTCAATAAGCTCGGTAGCAAATGGGTCAACATTGGCTTAAGTCCGGCATCTGGGTTTCTCCCGATTGTACATATTCAGTCTGCTAACGCCTGTACCTTCTTCACGCAAGAGGAATGGGAGGACTGTAAAAGCGAGTAAATCACCAAATCGAGGTTAGCACATACAAGAACATACAAGTTATTCGTATCAAGAGTAGAGGACAGATCATCGTGTTATAAACAGAAACGTATAATAATATATATAATTTAAAAGAACTGGTTGATCAGAAAATCAGTATACTCGCTAGTAGTGATTTTCCTAAGTTTTATAGTACAGTCGTCGATTCCTGTTGCAAAATTAATGGTGCCTTCCATTCAACCGTGAAACGTCTGTTGGCAAGTCATAGTACTTCTGAGAACATGCTGTATATGTTAGAAGCGCTGTATTTGTTTTATAGCACCTTTTTTTGAACTATCTAAAATACGTTAGGACTATGATATATTTCGATATTATTGCTTATTTTCGTATGTACATATTTTTAGAATTATTGTTTATTTTCATGTTCATATTTATATATTTTAAAATTATTGTTTATTGCCATGTTCATATTTATATATTTTAGAATTATTGTTTATTTTCATTTACACATTTTTGAATTATTGTTTCCTATTCATTTTTATATTTCAGCATTATTGTTTATTTTCATGTTATATTTTAAACTTATTATTTCATTCAATATATATGTAGAATGTTAGAATAGTTTATGTATGTGTTTAATTTTGAGTTTAATATATTTTATGAAAGTTGGCATCATGTTTTGTTTTTACTAACACCTCTATAAAACCTTAGCGACTCTATCAGTATAGATCGAAACGTCCTGAAAGAAAGGTTAGAGCAACACTTGAAAGCTATCAAAAAGTTAAAGTTAGAAATTGACATATATTCAGTGAGACGGCAAAGAGCGCAACTACAATGGACTCAGAAAAAATCGATAAAAATTGCAACTGGGTGCACGGAATAAATCTTGCCGTAGTCCCAACGTACATACACAAAAAGTCAGAATTAAGGGATTATCTGCCTTGTCACGAGCACTACAACACAGATCTAGATCATATAGACGGTCCACCATCGAGTAGAAGAAGTTGCGGCGGCTGCAAGAACCCTAATAAAATATGAACATTTATTATGGTAGAACAGATTGATCTCTGATAATATCTGAATCTGCACCATTTGACTTTGTATTGCTATTGGTGATTATAATTACGTGTATCATTATTAGTCAATACATTATTATTATTATTATTATCATTCTATATATCCTCCATATGATGGGTGCGTATGATAATGTATACGGCCCTGATGGAGCAAGTATACATTTATCGATTCTGTTTCTTTTACAAATGGAAACAAGTGGACCTCTTATTTTTTTTTGCCTCTTTTCGATTTTATTGTTGGGCCTTTTTTTCTTTCTTTTTTTTGCCTCTTTTCGATTTTATTGTTGGGCCTTTTTTTTTGCCTCTTTTCGATTTTATTGTTGGGCTTTTTTTTTGCCTCTTTTCGATTTTGCTGTTTTTTTTTTCTCTGTTTTGTGGGTCCTTTTCTTTTCTCCCCTTTATCTTCTTCTCTGCTTTCTTCCCCAGGGACTCTCCCTCTTTCTTCTTGGCTACCCGATGATCATTCCCCTGATGATGTCACTAACGCGTGTTCTTCGTTGCCTGCTGGCAGTCGTTGCTTGTCACGTGTTCTGACTGAGTACTTGTCTCATTATACTTGCGGATTCAAGGATTACGATTTTCTGGAGTTGTTTGTATAGTGAAGCTGGTAGATGTAATGTTTGCAATGCTTCATGCAGTTTGGTGGGTATCTCGCCAGTTGCTCCTACTATCATTGGTACTATTATTACTTTATTTTGTTGCCACACTTCTTGGATATCCTGTGCTAGTGGTAGATACTTATCTATTTTCTCTCTATGTTTCGCTTGAATGTTTACCGGTGCGGGTATGGATATATCTAGCAGATAGGTGGTGTGTTCTTCTTTGTTGATGATTGTTATATCTGGTCTATTATGCTGTACAGTTCTGTCTGTCTGGATGGTTCTATTCCAATATATTGTGGCTTTTGGTGTTTCTGTTATTGCCTCTGGCTGGAATTTGTAGTAAGGCGTTATTTGTATGTCAGAGTTGTAGAAATGACAGATTTGCTGAAAAATGACCTTTGCGACGTTGTTGTGACGTCTTATATATTCCTTGGGGGCCAAGATGGAACAGCCAGTAAGTATGTGTTCCACTGTTTCTTGCTTTTTTCCACAGACCCTACACGACGAATTTGCGATATCTTCTCTTAATACGTATTTTCTATAGTTCAAGGTAGGTATAACTTGGTCCTGTATAGCTGTCATGAACCCCTCTGTTTCGATGAATATGTTGCCACCACACATCCATCTTAATGAGGCCTCTGTGTCGATATTATCGCTTTGCACCATGTGTATGTAGCGTCCGTGGAGCTCCTTTCCTTTCCATTGTTGTATTTTGGCGGCGATATCTACAATGTTTTTCTTTGGCTCAATCTCTTTGTTTTTCAGATTGAGTGGTGTGATCTTGTCATCTGTTTCATTTATGGCTTTGTGTAGGTTAGATGTTTCTGATTTTGATGCAAAGAATTCTCTGAGTGCTTCTATTTGCTCATAGCACATGTTCTTCATGTCGAGTATACCTCTGCCCCCTTTTTTCTCGGGAGGTGGAATCTTTCTATGGAACTGCGTGGATGATGTGCGCGGTGTTTTGTAAATACCACTCTGATTTGCCTATTAAGGTCGTCTAGGTCGGTTGCAGTCCACTGTATCACCCCAAAGGAATACATCACTACCGGGAGTGCATATGAGTTTACCGCTGTTATCATATTTTGTCCCGACAGCTTTGTTTTTAGTATTAGGTTTATTCTTCGTCTTGTTTCCTGCAGAAGGTTCTGTTTGGTTGTTTTGTTATTTATTCCTCTATTCTGTTCAAATCCTAGGTATCTGTACGTCTCTTCCGGGTCTATTCCTTTTATGAATTGTGGTTGGTCTGATATTATTTGATGGTCTTCGCTTTCCACCCATTTCCCCCTTTCCATCGCGTTTATTCGGCATTTGTCTAGACCTAGTTCCATCCCGATGTCTTTACTAAACGATTCAATTTTTGTTAGAGATTTTTGCAGATCGTTTTTATTTGCGGCATATACTTTCAGGTCGTCCATGTATAGGAGATGCGTAATTATTTGTCCAGTTTTTCCAATGCTGTACCCACTCTTGTTTTTGTTTAGGATAGTGGGTTCATCGCAATACAAAACCACAGTGCACTAAGAGAATCACCTTGGAACATTCCTCTTTGAATGTTTATGCTCCCCATATTGGCTATCGTATTACCAGTTGTCATGTAGAGGATTGTTTGCCATTGGTCCATCAGATGTTGTAGCAGATTTATTATCTGGGGATTGACCTTATATATTTGAAGTATTTCTACTAGCCATGTGTGTGGTACTTTATCAAATGCCTTTTTATAATCGATGTAAGCGGTATATAGCGGCTTCTTCTTCTTTTTAGCATCTCCTACTATGACGCTGTCTATAGTTATCTGTTCTTTACAGCCCCTGGTGTCTCTTCTACTGCCTTTCTGTTCTTCTGCAATAATGTTGTTGGTTTCCAAATGGTTGGTTATTTTATCCGTAAGGATGGATGTTAAAAGCTTATATAGCGTGGGGAGACATGTGATAGGTCTGTATTTGGTGGGATCTAGGCTAGCTGGAACTGTTTTTGGGAGGAGATACGTGAGGCCCGTAGTCATAAATCCCGGTATTCTTTCTGGGTTTTCCAGCATTTGGTTAAACAGTTCTGCCATTTTTAGGTGTATGTTTATTATTATTATTATTATTATTATTATTATTAAGTATGTTAAATTACGAGTATATTATATATTACATTAAAAAGAATTATTATGCAAGTAAAGAAGGTAAATAAAACTGAAATTTGCCTTTTATTAAACATAATAGAAAAAAACTTAAGAAAGAGTAACGACGAACGCGATGACGTCACAAACTCGATGGCGTCACACAAACATGTTTCAACACGCAAAAGGCTCATATTTAACATGATCAGCAACGAATAAAACTTATTTTCAGTATAAGAGTGCGAGTATTAAGAAACACACAATATATGTTATCTTTTCTATTTTATTTAAAAGTAAGGCATTTGAGAGTAATAAGAGTAAATAATTATAACATATCATCAGCATCAATCCAACTATTGTGGGAACTATCGGAACCCAACCATTTAAAGTACGCTTTATCTCCATTTCTTCACAAGACTTTTTCGACTAAGTAGATGTCGGCATATTTATCTTTCTGTACTTCCGGTTCATAGAAGCTGCCAAGAATCGATCTACCGTCCATTTCATCCAGTAAATATGTACGAGGATTGGTTATTTGTACTTTTCTGATCCGGAATATTTCGGCGCTTCAATTAGGTATATCCTTTAGCGAATACGCCTTTATACTTGCTAATGCGAACACTATCGTTAACTTTGAATTTGGGTTTTCCTATATACATTAGACAAGAGGCACTGCTCATTCTTGCTACTGACGTCGCGGGGTTTCATTTTAATAGTGCTATGTTTTGTATCGTTGTATTTATCGGTTATTTCGGGTAAAATATCTATCCATTTGTAGGTGCCTCGCAAACTAAATGTTTTATATAATTTGCCTTTAGTCGTTCGAATAACTCGTTCGATAATCGATGTCTTTTTAGTACTGTACGTAGAGTAATGGTTTATGGTAAGCTTGGCCATTAACTCTTTAAATTGCCGATTGTAAAATTCTTTACCAGCATCCGTCTGAAGATTTTTAGGAACCCGACCTAACTGTAGAATTTCAGACATTGCGTTTCGAATTTCTTCTGCTCCTTTATTCCTTAATGCACGCGTCCACAGATACTTGGAAAAGCAGTCGATCACGACTAATACATACTTATATCCGCCATTCTCCCGACTATAAGGTATGAACTCCATTAGATCTCCCTGCCACAAATCATCAAATCCTTTAATAATCACTCATCGTCTAGGAAAGTTTCGTCGAGCAGCCCGATGAAGTTCGTTAACGATATCCGCTTTGCTCATTTTAGTAAGGTATTCTAGCTTTTTAGGTTTTATTATTAATCGTTTTATCGGAAGCTTCGATAATCTTACGAGTTGCGGCTTTATGACTGTCCACGTCGTCTATAAATGTCTATGAATGATGGAATCCATTTCTGCTATTTTAGCTTCTAGTCGTCTAGTTAACTCTTCTATTATAGAATTTAATCTTTTTTGCATTTCTCCAGCTCTTTTATTAACACCATGACTAATTTTAGTTACGTACACCTTGGTGACGCAATCCTGATTATCAAGAGGATCGACTACGTGTCGGGTACGCTTTTCATTTGCATTAATATCCCCTTCTGATGTTAACGGCAATCCTGGAGATACGAGCTTTCTCGTCGAAGAAAAACGTCCGAACTTATCGATGCTCATAATGGAAATGGTTTCGTAATTAGTTTTTTTGCTGTATAATACCCCTCTCTCTCTCAGCTCCTTCAATATGGACATAATTTCATTGTTGTGACTGGTATTGCCGGCGGATTGTAAGGCCAATAATTGATATAGTTGAACAGCTTCTGATCGTGTAACTGATATAGTTGAACTGCTTCTGATCAGGTAGCCTACTACCGATCAGGTCAACTGTCAATGGTAGAATAAAAACTCTAACGGGTGTCGGAGCATTTAAGAATAACGAAGCAACGATTTAGACACATGATAACTAGCTGGAAGGTGCGTCTTATTCTTCCCGTCGGCTTGGTTCTCTTCGCCATGACTAACTCAGGAATGTCATTTTAACGCTTAATTAGACACATACATATACCATTCAAAGTTCTTTCTATCTCTTCCCTTATCGATGTCACTGTCTTTATCTATTACTAGAAAGCCGTATTTATCTTTCCAACATGCAGCACATATTGACTGGTCATATCTGTACCAACGTGATCATCGTACACATGCTTTAAATTCATATCGTCCTGTTTAAAAAGTAGTAGAAAGTTGCTGTTAAAGCAAAGTAACTGCTTCGGGATGCGACTATATGTCTGGCATAAATAAAAACTGTCCACCACTTTGTGTCGGCCCATGCAGAAATACTCTCTGATCTTATCTTGCTTTCTGTAGGATACATATAATATAATACATAATATAAACACAGAATTTTCTTTCGCCTCTTCAGGCGCTATAATCTCGTCATTCTCGTTAAATTCATAATAGTGCGAGCTCGGGGTAGCTTTCATCACCTTTTCCAAGAACTGGTACTTCGGCTGATATAAGGACTTGGAGTATATACATATATATAAATTCTCAAATCTGAGTTTGTCGATTAATAGTGCGAGCATAAGACGACAACTGCTACAGAAATACTGACGAAAATGGAATCAAGAAGGCTGCTATCTAAATTGATGAAATAGAATGGCGTGTTCCCCATATAACCGTTAACGACGATATACGATTTAAATTATTGGACACTGTGCAGAACACCGTTCCGACAGTGGGATCTGTACGAACTACCCTCTTTACGCACCACTAAAATGGATATCTGGCCGATAAAATCCAGCATCAGCATGGAAACGCCTCGTTATGTACTTGTAGCATTTCAGTAAAATAGGAAAGATAATTACAAAGTAGGCGCTTCGCTCTTCGATCATTCCTAAATTACCAGTATCAGATTACATATAAATTCGGATATTTATCCGTATACTGACATGAATGTGAATATGGAAGAGAAACGTTATGCCGTAGCGTACCACATGTATGCAAACTTTCGCTCGAGCTACTACGGTCATCCGAACAAACCGCTAACGAATTACGCAAAGTTTCACTCCTGCTCCGTATACGTAATCGATTGTTCAAGACAGAACGAGTCGATAAAAACGGGCACTGTAAACGTAAAATTGGAAATGACACCTAAAGAACCACTTAATACAGATACTACTGCTTATTGCCTCATTTTACACGATTCCGTCTTTGAGCAGCGGCGACTGGTGCGTGTCACTTTTCGGTGCACAGAAGTTAGCGGCACATTGGCTACCTATGCAAATCTTGAATTTATGCATAGGTAACCGGCGGGGCCTACAAGTAGTCGTGGTGGGGGGCGTTGGGTGGTAGTGGGGGGTGTTGTGTGGTGGTGGGAAGCGGGTCTCGTACCCGCTATATCCTTCTACTGTAATTGTTTGTTAGATATATTATAGTGGCTTTCGATTTGTGCACCGTACAGCTCGGGAGCTGTTCCGGGTCACCTATCTGTCGTTCTATTTTGCCATGTGAATCGCACTTGTACAGTTCCGTTTCTTCTTCCCCTCACCCCTGGTGCAGCAACCTTTCGGCTGGGGCGATATGCTCCCGTATGCGCACTTGCGTTTGTTTACAAAAAAGTGTTGACAATTTGAATGAATTGTGGACAAAACGAAAACTTGAAAGGTTATGTTACATCTGTGATTAGATGGCCGCCACCCCACCGCCCTTTATTTGTTTACACTTTATCTGTACCTGAACTGTACTAAGTTAGTTCACTGTACACGCACACGAGTAGCTCCGGAGTTGTTCCCGAGTAACCTCTATGGACAAATCAAAAGCCACTTATATCATCATATGAACTCAATAGTTTTGAAAATAAAATTGGACTAAAACTGTTGTAAATATTTAATAATAATTTATCAAGTATTGCCATCTGTAATGCCACTCTTTCCTGCCTTGAAGTCCTCCGGGTGTTGTCGCGCAGATAAATTTTTATTTAACATTTTGCTAGTCATGCTGTTAGCTTCTTCAGAAGCACATTTGAGTGACAACCCCGGAAGATATCAACGCTGTAAACAACGGTCGTGAAAACCTATGTTCAATTATAACTAAATCTTGATGAAATTCATGCTGTTTTTTTGGACTACACTTATTACCCGTATTAGGTTTTTATTGCATCACTTACACCACTTTCAATGGATATTTTCTCTCTAAGTAAGTATACAATAATGATACAAATGGTTACAAAAAAACTTAAACAAAACAATTTGCATCGTTCTATATTGACAGTAAATTTACAATTAAGCAATAACTGCAGTTATTATTATATACGAGGGGACCTGAAATGTTTCCGGAATTGATAAGAAAAACACGGTATTGGTGTGGTTTTTTTTATTTTTATTTTTCGATGTAGTCTCCTCGAAGATCAATACACTTTTTCAAACGGTGCTTCAGTCTTTTCAAGCCGTCGGAAAAGTAGAATATTTCGAGGTTTGCAAATAATCATCTATAGCGACGATGACCTCCTCATTTGAGGCAAATTTCTTTCCTTCCAGCGATTTTTTCAGGTTTGGGAATAGGAAAGAGTCTCTAGGAGCTACGTCCGGTGATTATGGAGTAGGTATGAGAGACTAATTCGTAGCGTAACTTATTCACTAATCAGCCGCTGCATTGTCGTGGTGGAAAACCACTTTTTTTTCGCGGCAAACTAGGCCAGTTCTCATTCAATACTGCATCGAATCGGGTCAATAAGTCGTTGTAGTATTGCCCCGTAATCGTCCTTCTCTTCTGCAGATAGTCGATGACGATTACACCATGGGAATCCAAAAAAATGGTCGCCATGACCTTTCCGGCCGATGGAACGGTCTTTGCTTTCTTCGGAGCTGATTCGCCTGGAAATGTCCACTGCTTCGACTGTTCCCGCATGAAGAAATCCCTTGGATTGCGTTGAATCCTGGTTAGACACTCCTCCTGCTTGAACTCGGTCACCCAGAAGCTGGTAGTCGAACATGATGGAGTAGATCCGCCATGAACCTCTAGCAAAATATTTCGAATTTTCGTGGCTATTTTCCCGGTCAGCCAACAGTGTTTTATCACTGTACTAAATTCGACTTTATCCATTTGTGCGAAATCGCCTGACTTGCTACACAAAACACACTCTTATACAACAAGTGTTGAGAGTAGACGTTTGAAATTTTGACAGTTGCATAATATGGTTGAGACAGACTATAGTATTGCAACTGGCAATATAGCTTATGGTGTTGCGCTCCGCAGTAATCACTTTCCTTATTTGTCTGTAATGCTATGTCATGCGATATACACATAGCTGCACATAACCGCCAAGTCTCAAACATGTGCAAACATAGCTGACTCTGCGATATGCTAATACTTATTTGTGTAGCGTACAAATGAGGTGTCGTATATGTTTATATTTATCAAATATAAACCTTCTGTATGAACTATGTGCTTTAAACGTTTATAACAGGTATAATAATTTATTGATCACTTTGATAATATAACTTAGATGTGATGTGTGTAAAAATACATTCGGCAGAAATCACATTCGAAGAACTTTTCTACATTATAAGAAGCTGTCTCAGCAAGGAAGTTTTTCAATCAGCTCAAAAAATTGTTCAAAGATGTTTCATCTATGTATAATGTTGCTCGGAACACGGTTGAACAACCTACACCGTATCATTAGATATTAGTAGTACAATTGCTACAAATTCAAAGATTCTATTGAATAATGTAACCAAAGCTAAGTTCCCGATACAAGAATTTTCCAGTAACAACATAATCTAAGAAAATTATACTAGCTTTCATTCCTAGGAATAACAGTGGAGTAAAATACATTTTTGCTTTCAGTATAAATAGGTACGTTAGAAAAACATTTTACATGCTATTGCCTATCAATAATATTTTCAAAGAACACATCTTGAAAGTTTAATTACAAATATTATTTCAAACTTCGTCGTAAAATAATAATATTTCCTTGCTGTCTTTTAAATGCTCTTGTAACAACAGACCAATGTTATATATATGATATATATGATATCATCCCGAACAGGAACTATCTCTTTGGACTTGCGTATTCTTGTGCTGGTGGATGCTAAATGCAGCAGGATTGTGTGGAGAAGTCACAGTTGCGTGTTTTCCAGACGCCGGTGACAAGCGAAACCCTGACGTCGCGCCAACGTGCGGAATTGTACACGAGGACGTCGTTACCTATAATATCGGGAGAAAACTTTATTCCTTGGAAATTTTGCCAAAACACTTCAAGTTGTCCTTCAATACATCGAGTAGAATTTTCGTACAACAATACGAATATTTAACGTGTGAGCGAGGAAAACTTCAAAAGTGAGTACAAATGCATATTTTCTCTTGTCATCGTAAATTTGTAAACAAGAAGGAACTGCATAGAAAGTTGCCTTGATGTTAATATATACATACATATATCTTGCATTGGTAATTGTGAGATATACAGATATTTATAGTACTTTTGCGATATTAATTGTAAATAAAATTCCGTATGCATTATAATCATAAATGTGACCAATAATAGTATAGCAGACGTACTTACTGCTAGTATTTTTAAGTTTCATGCCATGCAATGAAATTAATAATTAAATTATAGATGTCGTATTTTTTGAAAAAGTGTAGGAAAGTATATCGAAAAATATTTTTTATATCAAAAGAATATTACATAAAATTAATCAAAATAAGCACCTTTATAAAATTGGTAGTTAAATAAAAACGTTCTACTTTTATCAGTAAATAAAGTAAAGAAGCTGATGAGTTGTGGAGGTTTGAAAAAATCGTCGACAATTAATTAAAAGTAGTTGAGTATTCAAACTTTGTTTGTTGTACAATCCAATTTTATCGATTTATTATCAAGTTTTATTAATGTATTTTTATGGACAATGGCAAGCTTCTTGGACTTTAATTTGTATTACAGGCAGCATGTTAACAAAGTAGCATCCAGGGCCTTTATTGGATACATACATTTTTTATACTAATCATTGCGGTTGATTTATAGACCTTATCTTACTACTGCTTATGCTTTCCAAAACACAAGTTTGCGTTGAATTTATGACATTAGAAAGTGTTATAAGCTATCTCACCCGTCAAGGGATGTTCTTTTGTTTAATGTGGAAAATAGCTTCCAATTATATTTGCCTTGTCTCTACCACTCACTTAATACAAAAGCGGTATTTTATTCCTTGTTTTCTCAAAAGCACTGGGATAATTAGCCCGACGCTGTGAATAGTAACAGATGTAGGTACTTGTCGGCCTGTTTCATGTCTCTTGATAATTATTATTAGTTTATGCGAGAATTTCGTCTTAAATATGGTGGTGCCATAATAATATGTGAAATGTTCGACAAATCCTTGTTGTATTAGGGGGCAAGATGTACTGTAGAACACACTAAAACAGTGTAGAATGTAATAAATAAAAATGACGATCATACTGGTTACTTGTAATTTACTACCAACATGCAATAATTGTGGTGACGTGTGGATGAGACTACAACAGACAGCTTTTCTGCCATACTTACATCTATAACACAATGTGATATGATCGTGTTATAGTACAATGTTTTAAAACAAGGCGGCAGAGTTTAAAATATTAATACAAATTAGTGACTTTTAACTTAAACTATGCTAACTTCAGCGGGTTTGCGAATAGAAATAACCCCGAATACCGTCAACAGTACCTGTCGCCAGGGTGTGATGTCTTTTCATAAAAGTTGTTGTACGATATTTAACGCCCTCATCGTCGTAACTAGAAATTTCATCGAAAATACCGCGATATTCAAATGTTTTGTTTATATAGACTTGTATTATTTTGATTTTGATTATCTAATTATCTTCTGTTATCACACCAAAGAAGACCATACCACTGGTTTTGGAATGACGTTAGGACATAATAAGAAATAACTGCAACACACCGTACACAATACTATGAATATGCTAATAATACAATCTACAATTCATGAAAATATTGATAGATTGATTAGAAGAAAAATACTAAGATGCTCACAATATAAACAAATAGTTTGAAATGGTATAGTGAAGATATTTGTAAATACGCCAGGAATAGGGTAAAATTACATCTTTTTAAAATGATTTTGCGGTATAAAATTGTGTACATATATTATTTTGGTGAAATAACAAGCAATTGAAGAAATAAAAAATATATAAATTTAAATTATTATTAGCTGCGCGAAAACGAAGTGTTATATCATGTTATGTCAATGTTGTCGTCTGTGACGTAGATTGACAGTAAACAAAGCATGCTTGTCAGCGTGAGGCTACGTCCCCATGTGTCCGTTTTGCATGACGTCATACAGATTTTGCGTGTATGTTTTCTGTTCGTCCTATGACATCATCCGTAAATGGTCCGTAATTTCGTGTTTTGATTGAATTGTGAGTATTATGACATAACTAAGTTGTTTATGTCATTTCTTATTTGTGTAGGCGTAATAGATTACTGGCTACATATAGGCAGGGCCGCTGCGTGCGGGCGTGCACCGCACAAGGGCGGCATTTTCAAGGGGGCGGCATCGGCGACAAAATCATATCGAAAGGAAAACAAAACATTGTCATAATTTGCATGCCTACAATTGTACAAGGGGCGGCCTAATCGGTGTTGCACGCGGGCGTTCAAACAGCTAGCGGCGGGCCTGCATATAGGATTTAATAATTGATACAATATGATGGTAAAGAAACAGGGTGTAAGTGAGTGCCATAATTATAATGTATTATAATGTAGTGTAGACTGAATGAAATTGAACAGAATACCTTGATAAATTTTCACCTACGGTTTCCAAGATAAGTAAATACTTAGTTACCAGAAGTTGGCACCGCCGCCGTTAAAAAAGTTAAATGTCCGTAGACGGAGGACTTGCCGCGATTACAATAATTAACACCATGTCGTGATATTACCGTGTAGTATAGCGCTCAATCGTGCTAACACCAACACGTTACACAGTACTAATGTTTCAAAGTATTTGGTCAAATAATTCATTAAAATATCATTTGATGTAATCTAGAGCATTTGTATACATATATATACAGGGTGTATCACTTAAAACTCCCAGGTCAAATATCTCGGAAACGCATAAATATATTTGAATTTTGTAAAAAGCAGTTGTTAAAAAATGTGATTGATTCCAGTTTGCTATCACAATTGTGTTTTATTACGTGAAGATAAAGATGGCGCCGCAATCAAAAGAATTGTTTTGATCGCTACAATCTTCAGTTGTTTTTTATTTGAAACAGCATTAAACTTAATGCAAATTTTATTATTTGTGTTAGTTTCAAAAATTTTATGGTTTCATAGATATTTGTGTTTAAAGAAAATAAGAGTAATTTCAATTTTTGTCTTTATTTTTTATATTTCTTGTAACGGATCAAATGAAACTAACAAAGATGTTCAAAATTGTTGCCTTCTTGATTACTACACAACGTATACTGCCTTATTAGTTCTCTTCCGCAAACATTTAACAACGTATTTCTATTAATTTTTTGAACACTTGCAAACATTTTATTGTAAAGGTCCCCCATATCTGTGATCGGTTCCTTGTAAACTTCAGCTTTCGAGTAACCCCACAAGAAAAAATCTAGCGGGGTTAGATCTGGGGAACGAGCCGGCCATCTGAGGACGCCATTAGTACCAATCCAACGACGTGGTAAGGTCTGATTCAAATAATCAGTAACTATGTTGGCAGTATGAGCAGGTGCCCCGTCTTGATGTAACCACATATTATTTCGCAACTCTACTGGTACATCTTCCAAAAGTAGTTGTAACTCATTTTGTAGGAAGTGTAAGTAGCGGACACTGGTTAGTGTTTCATGATAAAAGTGGGGACCTATGATGTATCCGTTTAATATTCCACACCAAACGTTAACGCCAAAAATCGTTTGATTTTTTGTTTGCCTTATCCACCGAGGATTATCTTCTGACCAATAACGAGCATTAGGTATGCTTAATTAAAGTACCATTGTTGTGAAAGCGACATTCGTCACTCCACATAATCTGATTTATTAAGTTGTTGTTTTCTGCTAACATTACAGAAAATTCTGCCAGAAATTCGAGTCTGCGTAGATTATCTCCTATTCTTAAATGGTGCACTAAATGAACATTATACGGAAAGAATTTGTTACGGCAAGAGGTTATTGATAAATCATGCTGTTCTTCTAATTGCCGTAATGATGTATGCGGTTTGTTATTAGCTGTTTGTAGTACCGCTGCCGTAATTTCGTCATCTCTAACTCTTTTCCGCCTTAATCGTTTTTATTTTTTAAAGCTACCATAATTTCTGAGATTTGCACACAGACTTATAAATGTTTTATGGTCTGGTAAGGGTCTGTTTGGAAAGCGTAGAGCGTATAATCGCACTGTTTCAGATGCATTTCTACGGGATTCTCCATAAATTAAAATCATATTCAATTTATCTTCATTGGTGTGTAAAACCATATTTTTAAGACAATCTCAATGCAAAGCAAATAAATGTTTGAATGAAGATAATTTTTATGATAATTAGTAATCAAGCAAATGTCACTAATGTCAAAATATTGTCTATTCTTTGTCGATAATGGAAAAAACTGCGAAAAAAATGACGAAAATTGAAATTACCCTCACTTTCTTTAAACTGGAATATCTATGAAACCGTCAAATTTTTGAAACTAGCACAAATAATAAAATTTGCATTCAGTTTAAAGCTCTTTCAAATAAAAAACAACTGGAGATTGTGGCGATCAAAAAAATTCTTTTGATCGCAGCGCCATCTTCACATAATAAAACATAATTGTGATAGCAAACTGGAGTCAATCACATTCTTCAACAACTACTTTTTACAAAATTCAAATATCCTTATTTGTTTCCGAGATATTTGACCTGGGAGTTTTAAGTGGCACACCCTGTATATATTTTTTATTTGCAAATTCAATGCATTGAACACATCAACATATATAAAATATACCATTTGGTATATAATAATAAAATACAATTTTTGAATTTAGAAGCATACATAACAATGCTGTATTTACATACAAATATACATTATAGTCAAAAACAACAGACATGACAACATTGAAAATGTAAAATATTATTCCATATTATTGGTGAAGTATTCGTCTTAAGCGGCCCCTAGACGATCAATATTTTCGTCAATATATTGTACAATAATATTGATCGTTTGTAAATCATATTGAATTCAATATGATCTACAGTCTTCAAAAACTAACGGGTTACAAAATGTTTGGTTTGTGGTACAAAACTAGTACAATACGATGGCATGAGTGAAATTTTGAAATTCCGACATGGGGAGGGGGGGAGCTAGCATGTCCCTTCTCCCCCCATCTAAAATCGAGTATATCTTCTAAAAGGGCGAGGTACAAAATTTTTAATGTTTGGTACAAAATGGGTACAAAAATTTAGACCAGAAAGAATTTTAAAATTCGGGGGGCTGGCGACAGGCGCCTCTGTATTTCGTATTTCAGGCTACGTCCCCATGTGTCCGTATTTCCGGATCTGTATTGGACAGAAAACAATCAAAACACGAATATTGAATAGCGTCTGACGTCATAGGTTTTACGAACATTGAAATACATAATACGGACGAAGTTCAACTTTAACATTTCTAACATATACGGACGTAACATGTAGTTTATGTTTATGGTTATGTTATTTGTTTTGAACTTAAATTATTATATAATTACAGCTGTATAATTTATACCTATAGAAGAGGCGCCTGCAAATGTAAATACATAAATTTTAGGTAATCTGCAAAAATATGTACATTTACTTGTATAACTACATGCTTGCCATCCAGGACACCAATGCATCTTTACATATTTTCTTCCAATCTCTTTCTGTTGGAACTTTCAATACAATATCTTTTAAATAAATCCAGATTCCAATACAAGTTTCTGCTATGATTTTGGAAACTGTATAATCCAACACGAAAAAGATATGCCAAAGATATCATGCTGTCACCAGATGCAAGATATCGCGGAGTTATTTTGAGTCTTATTGTGGGTGGTATTGAAGTTCTAACAATGTTTTGCTTCTCTATTTTACTTTTGATCAAATTTAGCAGCATAGTAAATGTTTCTGACGACATACGAAAAAAATTGAAAAATTTTTCTGGATCATTATCTTCAATTTCTCTAATCAAATTGTTACACACCTTGTAGAGTACGACATTGTTCTCTAAATATAGGTCTAATCTAAAATCTACGCTTTTTTAATTTGAATTAACTGTTCACTATGCACTGTAATAATATAACATTTTGCTATTTTTTTTACAAATGTATTGCTGAAATTTTGAACTCTTATTCCTGCATTCATTTGTATATTTCTTTACCATCATATTTATTAATATTTAATCCATTATTAAATCCTATATGTAGCTAGTAACCTAATTACAGCTACACAAATAAGAAATGACAGAAGGTAGTTCATAACATAATTCATGTCCATAGATAATAATATAATAATACGGCAGAAGGTCCCGTGTACTGTCGTCAAAGTTTTGGTACTCACACATTTCACCAGATGTCGCTGGCATTGCTTTTTGAAATTTTGAAATATGAAAAGCGCGAAATTGAGTGTGTCATTCTGATTTTGTATGTTGTGTCGCAAGCGTCTTTAAAAACAGTATTAGTAGAATATGGTAATTCTTGTGATGTTCTTGGAGAAGATATAATATTAGTAGAAGGATTATGCACTCTACAAAAACTTTTTGAATAAAAAAGAGATAACAACAAGAACAAAAATGACGGTGTATCAAGCAGTATAGTTACAAGTCTTAACCTATGGAACAGAAAATTGAATACTTAATGAAAGACAAACAAAACGACTACAATCCAGTGACATTAGACAGATGCTGACAACAAAATCATTAAGAACTGAAGTAGAAGAAAAGAAACTGAAATGGTGGGGACACTTGATCAGAATGAATGAAAGTAGACAGATGAAGCGGGTATGGGAGGTAAGGAAAATCGGGAAAAATCGGAGAGGACGACCCAGAAAAACGTGGAACAGCAGTACGGATGAACTTCTGAAAAAAAGAGGAAAAACATGGAACGAGGCGAAGGCCCTAGCCAGAAACAGGAAAGAGTGGCGTGAATTTGTTGAATCTGTGGAACTAAATTAAGAGAACTTTACACCTCGACACCTTCGGGTATAAGAGGTCTTTGATTATGTAGGTATGTATGAAGGATTATATTGGACGTGGTTTAGTTTAAACCTTAAACAGTAGTGTTAAATACCGCTTAAGGATGAAACTATCGTTTCTGTTAAATTGACAAGAGCTGACACACTAGTTTTAACATAAAGCAGTGACACTTTATTTTCATATCGCATTATCCCATACAAATTGAAGCAGTACAAGAAATGTTTAATGTCTTCAAGGCGATAACACCAGATACAATATACTTTGCCAAGGAGAGTGCAGTATACAACATCCAATTAATAGGTAAATGCAAGATGTGTTATTAAATTCTGTTATGGTTTAGACCTACATTCTAATAGTACCCTTTAGTGGCTTTCTGAGTTTGTTAAAACTTGAATATCTTTTGAGATCATTTTTATAAATTACTTAACCTTCTGTTTCGATATTACAGATATACGTGACATATATGTATCATCCAAATTGAAACTTCACGAGAAGCGTTAGGGAATGAAATTTTATTTCGTCGTGTTCCACGAAGATAACATTTTTGTAAAAATATTTTTAATGAAAATATAGGACAATATTCAGAAACTATATAAAAGCGCTTTGTTTTTTAGTTTAAAAGTTAGTATGGTCTGTTTTAAATTTAACACATTTCACTAGATGGCGCAGAAACACGCCAACAAAATTTTATTAGAAGTGTCCAATATTATCTATGTTCATGTCATAATTCAATCAAAATACGAAATTACGGATCATTTACGAATGGCACCATAGCACGAATAGACCTTTAAGGTGACGTTACACAGTTGTGGGGGAAGTTTAAATTTTCCTCATTTTTAGAGTACCGTAGATTTCTAAACGTGCAAGAATATCGAAATTATTATAATTTCTATAAAACTATAACTGCATTAGGCAGTTGCTTATTAACAAAAGAAAATTGGAAGACCTGTAGTAAAAAAAATTGTAAAAATTACTTGAAGAAGTAAGGCTTTTTAACGATATCTCTTAATCATTACCTAGATATATACATGTAGTTTCATAAAAAAGACAAAGCAGCTAGAAATATAGTGTAATTAAAAAATGTATGGTATTTTTTTAGTAAAAGCTCAATAATATGATGCCGAAGGCAAATGTGCATGCATAAAGTTCAGCGATTGTGTAACGGATGGCGCTCATTAAATGACAATAGGTTTGTTCCTTTTAGTCGTTTACAATACGACGCATGCAGAGATATTCGAAACTCGTTCTTACAACAATGCAAATGGAATAGAGTATTTTTATGGCGCATGATCGCGCATTTCACTATATAAAGCAGGAAACCAAATCAAACAAAGCTAATAAAATGTTCAATTGCCATAACAAAATTTAAAACCCGTCTTTAGAGGTATAATGAGAAATTATTAATTATTTAATAAATATTGAGGTTTACTATTAATCTAAGGTCTATTTACCAGTTCACATTTTACTTAGGATTTTACGTATTTTTTTTTGAAAAAAATTTTGTGTTATGTCAAATTGAAATTATTTCTACCAAATTATCGTTTTATATATATGTACTATACTTGCAATCCAAACAGTTTAACAAATTAGACAAAACAAAAAAGTATTTTTGTTATTAATTTATTAAATATGCTTCACCACTGTGCAACATTACATTACTACAGAAAGTAATAAAGTTAATAAGGCTAAGATGTTAAATAAAAATACCTTAATTTTTACATAAAAAGCTAGTTATGGATAAGAAATAAAACAGCTTGCTTTTTTATTAATTATTTCTGGAAATATAAAATTCTGATAAAATGTTTCTAATTTAGGAACTATTTCATTATTATTGATATAGTAATAAATTGAATTGTTTGTTCTACAAATGTTTTATTGATATGTAAACTGGTACAGGTACTTTTTTAACTGGAATTAATCCATTATTAATTATTAGCTGTAAGACCTAGAAAAAGCTAAATGTATTAGATCGAAATTTCAAAAAATCTATAGGACTGAATACTATATTTTACTTTTTGCCCGTCGTTCCTGCATTTTCAAAAGTCTAGGGTTTTTATAAAGAGTACATTGGTGAAATGATGTATTTCTTGCTATTCTACCCATTCTGCAAATCTTATATATAAATAATAAAATTATAATTATATAATAACTCATACACTACTCATCTATGCATGTAATTCTTATGGTAGCAAAACCTTTAGTAAATCGATAAGCTGTCCCAGAATAAAATATTTATATAAGTATATATAACACCGCTATATACACAAACCTGGAATTACTACTGTATATACGGTATATTTATTTACACTAATAACAATAATAATACTGTACTGACTAAAAATGTTAACAAATAAATCTCTTGCGAATTTTTTCTGGACTAGAAAAACCAACTAGCAAACAGTAGAAACATAATTATAATACGGATTGATACTGATTATAGTTGTGGAGCAAGTAAACTTTCGAGAAAACGAATATGTAATTTTTACCCCAACGTATTTATTGCTCGCTCTACCCTTTCGTAATCCAATACAACTGACAAAGATAAACCGATAGTCTGATTATTCAGGTAAATCCAAATACATAGCAAATAAACCTATAATACGGAACTAAAACAAGGTCATTAAATTTAAAGGGAAATTTGTGATGTGTATAGAAATATAGTACTCTCCGAGCCATCATGTTTCACTTGCGACATGAAATATATTTTGAACGATATGATGAATATTTAGGCGCGGAAACGTCCCCTTAAGGGGGCCTGATACGCTCGGTCTTCATTCCAATCTTAGTCGTACCGGTCTGAAACGCACAATTTTATCTGGACTGACTTTGCACACTGACACCTGTGCTGACACGCTCATGCTTTTTGTATTTTACATGCGCAATTTTGAAGGAACAAAGTTTAATGTCAACAGATGTAAACAGATCATAACAATGGTGAGTAATAATTAATTAATCACATTGCAAACACGGCACGAACTTCGCAAATACACGTTCGATTTTCATTTGTGTTTACCCGAAGCGCATGACGTGACACAGTTAAAATCAAGTTCAGTCCGATTTTGTTCGTGCCGTGCTCGTTCTAACTTTTTCATGCGTGTAATTTCCTTACACGTTCAAAGTTATTTGTACCTTTCTGAACGGTACGAGCAACATTGCAATGTAGCACTGGCGTGTCAGGCCCCCTTTACGTACGCGTAAAACTTGCGTGACGTCATGCAATACGGAAGGTTATACGGACACATGGGAATGTAGCCTGACACCGGTATTACAATAAGATTTCACTTTTAATTGTCGTGTAATAGACCACAAATCACTAACACTCAAGTGGTTTGTGTAATAGACTGTCAATATGTTTATTACACCTGACAGTTTGGCGAGTATTTACTACTTACTGCCTTTCTACGTCATGTCCGTTTTGCGATGACTCATAATTTTTTAATATTTGGATTAATTGAATCGTTGAATATTTGTTGCAGTATTAATTTTTGTCAAATGTTGATTACTTTTTGGTAATAAGAAACATTCTACTCAAAAACCATGTAAATAAATACATTCTGCAATGCATGCACATCCCTATTGTGGGTACTGAGCAGTGTTGCCAATGGCTTCTGACTAAAATACCCGCAAGTCCTGCATTAAGCGCTCACACTTTTACTCACAAATCTAATCCAATCCTCACAAAATCCCCACATTTTTTTAAAATTTGGTGTTTATATAATAGTGCGGTAATAAAACTATAAATTGACTAGATACTTATTTATCCATTTTTATTGCACGTTATTACAAAAATAAATAACAATATAAAAAAAACCGATAACTTATAACGTAAAACTGAAAAAACACTTATTAATCCTAAACATATAAAATCTAATAAAATAAATAAATAAAAAATTAACAAATAGGCAAATAAAATTTAATAAAAAAAAATTAAATTTAGAGATTTAATTTTGCCACACATTAGTCTTTAACATTTTATTTGTTGGTGTGAATTTAACACACCCACTTTGTCTAGCAACTTCCTCCTTGGTAATGATCAAATAATTAAGGCTGTCCGTTTTCAATCTGTTCGTGTGGTCTGTTTTAATATTTTTAAGGTGGCTAAAACTCTTTCAACGGATGCGTTTGAATATGGCAAAATTAATAAGAGCGATGTTACTATTTCTAAATTTGGAAACAGAATGAAATCTGACGCATAAGTTATGGAAAATATATACATATATAAAATATAGATAAACTGTTAAACATAAATTTACATAAATAAATACATATTCCAACTCGCTACTCTGGCTACTCGCTACTATCGCCCTCCAACTGAAAAAGAGCAAACTTCCATACATGTATCACATACAAATATGCTATAAAGCGATAAAGCAATTCCTATTTTTCTTTAATAATAATAATAATAATAATAATAATAATATATTTCATTTCATTATGCACATATACAGCGTGAAATTCGTCAGTTACATACAATATACAATAAACACAGAAACTACAGGGTATACATTCATTAAAATACTCTTCAAGAGAATATATACATTTTTCTACTAGGAATGCTCTAATACTGTTCTTAAACTTATTGCTACTTATAATCTGTTTAAACCTTTGAGGTAATGCGTTGAATAATTTTAAACCCAAAGAATTAGGACAGTTTTTGGTTAAACTCAATAAAAACCTAGGAATATGAAAATTTCCTTTAAACCTAGTATCATAAGTATGGACGTCACTATTGCACGGAAATTCCCGTTTGTTCTTGTGAATATACTTCAACAATTCATATATATGCAAGGCAGGAACGGGCAGAATATTCCATTTTCTAAAGTAAGGCTTACATGATTCCCTAGAGTTAATTGCAGCCATGCAACGAATAATACGTTTCTGGGCCAGAAATACATTTCGCACAGCGGATGATGCACCCCAAACAGTAATACCATATGATAGTATACTGTGAATATTAGCGTAATAAAACGATAATAAAGGTTTAATATTAATTAATATTATATATATATCATATATATATTATATATCAATTAATAATAGTGTAGACGGCACCGCCTAGATTGTGCGCGTCGGGCGAGTATAAAAAAGTGAAGAAAAGAATTCAATTAAGACTTATGCACTTTTTTTTGTTATCCTTTTTTCATTTTTACTTATTCCATCAGAATTTTAAAAATCCTCACGCTGGCTTACCGCTCACATTTTACCCGCACTTCTTTATAATGCTCACCAATGTGAGCAATTCCCCACAAATTGGCAACACTGGTACTGAGTATGCGCGTTAGGAATATTGTCGATTGTGGTGCCCTCTTCGTCATTTCTGAGTACCATGTGATCGAAATGATCCAATAGCAATTGAGGAATGTTTAGTAGATAAGAAATATTCCCCCCTGCCTGTCGTATTTGTATGTCACGGAGTTACTTCATTTTTATCAGAATGATCTCCTTATTTGTTATTCGTTATTTTGAATGACATATTTCGTTTCAATGAAATTTGATTTGGGTGATGCAATAACATGTAAACGAATAGGTACACTTTATTTGTAATTCTTTATGTTGGATATTTTTACTGAACATAAATTTGTAGATTAATGTTGCAAGATATCGGGGTGAAACATGTAATGCAGTCAAATTTTGCAATGAACTACATTCATAGTACATTTTACGGTTTGTGACAATGAGTCGCTGATAATATTTGTTTTACATGTAATATGTGTAATTTCGATGTCAAAGTATAGTTAACTACCAGCGATAGCTTCTGTTATTTTCAACCATTCAATGCATGTAGTTACTGCATAAAATGTTAGGGGTTGGGTCGAAAAGGAAACTATAACAACATCTCAATATTCTGCCCGAAGCTGGTAAGATCATAATGAAATTTCATATGAGAGAGTTGCTTTCTATATTTAATGAAGTCTAGTTAAAGTTAAACACAAAGAGAATCTCTCTTGTGATATATAATCTCGTGCATGAATTCACTTACACGAAAGTTAACAAAGCATTTCCTACATAGTATCAGATATACCATATAGAAGCCTGACAATAGATTTAAAAACGAGGACAGGTTCAGGTTCGCTAGAAAGATTAATAATTGCGCATTCTTCCTAGCTTTTGTTCATTATGGTTATTATAAAGGAAACGTTTATGTAACAAGGAATGTTGTGTACAGATTTTACGCCTGTTTTCTCAAAACATATACATATATCAATTCTCTTACTTTAACTAAACCGACTGCGAACGTTGTAGCAATTGGCTTTTAAAACGAGTAGAACATGCCTTTATATTCTGTCTCCATCTGATCAAAAACGTTTTTTTGAATAATGAGAGATCATTAGTCATGTAATATCTTCTCTTGTAATTTCGACAGTTTACCCTTTATCACACTTAAATTCTATTAAAGTGGAATAGCGGTTTCCGGTCTTCGTTTTTACCTTGTTCCAAGAAGCGTTACAATTTGTTTATGATAAAATTTGTAATTTATTTGTGTTGTTCCTTATGAACAAAGAAGGCATAACTACTTTCATCTAAAGATTTTATTACAAGCGTATTGAGGTCTAATCTAATAAAATATTTATTATAATGTTTTAATAAAAATATCAGATGCACTATTGAAAAAAAGTGACGAGCTATTATCTGAAAGTCTGACTTTTCTTTTTTCCTGTCTGCCTTTTTGTCAATGTAAAAAACATCTATACTTACCATAATAATGTCTTTTGTTTTGGAATAACAAACATTGTTGTATGTATGAATTCAGTAATGGAATAAATTACAATTACAATGGAAGTTTAATATTTTAATCCTAAAGAAATACTTTGAAAAGTTTGAGGAATTTCATATTAAACAAAAAGATAACAAAAATATAATACTGATTTTTTTTGTCTTGAAGGAATATGAATTCTTAGTAAAAGGATTTAGTTTCTGACGAATAAATTCTTCTTTGGTACTGAAGAACTGTAAGAAATTATATTTTGTGTTTGCGATGATATGTCTTAGACTTTTTTTTAAGTCGATCTTTCTTTGATACTGACAGAATTTCTTTTGAGGAAAAATATCATTCTCTCGGTCTATAAACCACTAAAACTATCCGAAAACAGATTATGTTTATACAAGCAATTTCTGGTGCGTATTATGTTACTATACTAACTGTGAGTGTAGTATTGATATGAGTGGAATTATCTGTGTCTGATTATAATAAGTAAAGAAGTCTTATTAAGCAAAAATATGAAATAATTGTTTTTCAAAGTAGAGAAAAGCCAATTATTGAAGTCACTTTGACATAGTAAACTACTAGAAATGAAAAAGCATTACTATCAAGAACATACTGCATTGGGTGAATGCTTTAAAAACATATTTTGTTTAAGAGGAAATATCTCGTTTGTTTGAAAACGATTTCTTAGGTCTACAACAATTCTAATACTTCATTTTTCATTTTCAAATATCAAACTAAGATATTTTGTATGCAATAGTGGTTGTTGTTAATTTGATCTCTGTTTACACTTCCAACTAACAAAAATGAATACCAAACGATTATAAAGTAAACATGAGCTGCTGCAGTACAATTTTCAAAAGTAGTTTGGTCATTGTTATTAAAATAACACAAAAAATAGCGAATATAATGTAGGAATTTACATATACAAACTGAAGATACGTTTCTGGTAGATCTACTGTTTGTGAATAGATGGCGCGCCAATATCAAGTATTTATTTGCACTTGTAATATGACCTAATGATGAAATTCAATTGATACGAACATATCAAAATCATACTTCACATGATTTCGGTATGTGTTTCAATATACTTCTAATAATACATAAATTTCAAATTTCTTAAACACCCTTTTTTAATGTGTGGTGGGTGCTTAGTTGCAGTGACTCCGTAAGTTGTATTACTTGTCTGGCTATCACGCAACTCTTGTGGTATAGTTCAAACCACGGGGTAGAATCTCTTATGGCAAAGTTGGGGCAAACATGAGTAGTACATGACTAAGCCCACAAGATGTCGTTGGGAGTAGTACGCCGTAAGTGCGCAGGTGCCATCAGGATTCGTTGTACGCTGTTTTGACAGACATCTGTTTACTCACCATTATTGTTTTTGTTGTTATGGGTCGTAGACATCTTTTCGTAGTGCTAGTGTGTGATTTCAATGAATAGCTGTATTTCTTTTCGCTGTATCTAATATTTTCATAGCATTTGGGTAACACAATAACTATTTCTATATCTTTATAGCGTTTGTGTGAAAGATATTGTAGTTTTATGTAGTTTTTCTATCTTCTCATAGCGTTTGTATGACAGATAGTGTAGTTTATCTATCTCTTCATAGCGTTTGTGTGAAAGATATTGTAGCTTTGCGTAGTTCTTCTATTGTCTAAGACCCGATATAACTTGTTAAAAGTTTTAAAATCGTGTTTTATTTTCCCGCATTTACAATTATGTCCAAAAATATACAAATTTCTGTATTAATGCATAGACTTATTGTATATTTCTAATAAAAACAAGATATGTTTATACAATAGTTGTTCGTTTCACCGTTATTAACGGAGATTAATTTAGAAATCTAGTTCATCTTACTACTCACTGGTAGATGAACTAGGCATCTGAATTAATCTCTGTTAATAGCGGCGAATGAACACAAATTTTCATAATACATCATTTAAATAATTCATATTACCCGCCTTTTCGATTTAGTTCGTGACTAAGGACGTCAGAGGGAGTACATGTACTTTGCCCCAAGTGTTTACACGTGAGTTTCCGATCTATTTGTACCTTATCTATGGTTCAAACTCATATTAGGAGTGCGTACAATACACGTCGAAGGCTCAGCGAACGTTTAACATATTATTAGTTTTCATGAAAAATGTTCGTCTACAGCGTTGAGCAGTTTGACAAAATATAAACGTTTACAATTCATGGTGTACATTAAAAACATGAGATAAAAATACGCAACACAACATTTAATATAGCATCTTGTGTTGCTTGTGTACCGTATATATCTTACATCTATGTTCCTGCATATATTGAGTATTTATTGATACAAGGAACTTGCTTGTTGACTTTATACATTCGTCTTCGTTTCTCTCAGTACATGACGGATGGAGATAAGAATAAAATTATAAATTCTGAGCACGCTGTTGTAGACATGCAAATGACTTTCCACAATTTCCCCAGAGAAATGCAAACTGGTTATAAGAAGTATGGATACTTCTATTTAGTTATATCAGATGTTCAATATCTTTATTTTAGATAGAACACCTTATTTATATTAGGTGTGTTGTATGTTAGAATTTTTATTCTCATAGTTTTTGGACTTCAAAAATATTTCCGCATTCGTAAGACAGTAGAAAAATTTATAGGTTTCATAAAATTTTAGAAGCAATCGCTGACAAGTTCTATATTTTATACCCTGATGTATGACGTGCTGTATATCGTAAGAATTAATCATTATTTTTAATATTATTAAACCGAAATGAATTGACCAATCATATTCATCAGGTTTACAAAGAAAATGTTGAAACTGTGTTACTCTCTCGTTTGTTATCGTTATATAAATATATACGCATAATGCAATGCATCTGCTAATAAAAATAAATTGGCGGTATTGATACGATATTTATTTTTCTTTTTTGTATGTTAAGCGTCTCTGCGTGAACTCCACAACACGTATAAAACAAGCTACGTTTTCATAAAAGAGATATCTGATAAAAAAAAACACGATACGGTGGTTTTGACACATTAAATGCTGCCTAGAAAGCAATTTAAGGAGAGAGCTGCGTACGAAACAATTACGGTTAATCACAAGCCAAACAACAGATACCAAAAGCTATGAAGTATGGAATTTTCTAAGGCGTGCTTTATCGACATACATACAGGCTGTCCGGATTTCGTAGGAACAACATGGGTAATTTTTTTATTTGAAGACATAGATAGTTAGATAGACGGTTAAATTAGTAAAAGGTGTAGATTCAAAAGCTCACTAAAAATCCATTTTCAAATTTTGCTTGTCATGCTTCATTTGTCTAATATTGAAGAAAAACTGAAATCTCCTAATTTCTTTTATTTGCCGTAACTTTTTTGTTACTCGAGATATTAAGATGCGGTTTGAAGCAAATCAATTTGTAATCTAAATACCTTTATTGACGCTTAATAAAACAAATTTCTTTTGCGCAAATTATTGGTAAACTTACCTAACCTCAAAATTTTAAATTGGAACCGTACAACTTTCGAGACTCTTTTAAAAGAAGATTTTTTCTGAATATAATCAGATATAATGATATGGAAATTTTGTCAAAATTTGGAAAATTAAGCTTATTCTGATTGCGGAGAGACATCACAGCTTTGTGTTTATAGCGTCATCTGTGAAAACAACACGGTTGTCATGATACGAACCTGTCAGAAGTGTCAATGTTATTACTTCAATTTATAAGGATAATTTTGAAAAATACGATGTATTTTGTACGTACCTATATCAAAAGTTTGAAAAGCGTAAACCTAACATTTAATGACACAAATTTCATGTGTGCTTATTATTAGTAACTTGATCTCACCTCAATTTTTTTTTTATTGAACTATGCAATGTTGCAATGCCTTTTAAGAAAACATTATTTTTAACCAATTGTTAGATGATATGGTAACTCAGTTTGAACTAATTCGTATGGTAATTTAAATACTTAATAAAACAAAAATACAATTGTGCTACTAAATAATGAACAATATTAAATTCCTCAAATAAATCACCATCGTTCACAATGCAAAGATGACACCGTCTCTGAATACTATTTATTACTTTGTGGATAATATTGGGATTAATGGTGTTAGATGCCTCAATTATTACCTCTTGCAATTCTTTAACCTATGCGTAGGACCATAGATTTTATTTTTAACAGTACCCCATAAAACATATCAGAAGAAGTCAAATCAGCTTATCTTGTAAGCCAGCAGATATTGTGCTTTTTACTATAGTGACAGATACTGTCCTAATGTCACCGTGAGTACATGTATGATGGTGTGCTTTTCTCATAGATAGTATGATAAATAAAAAGTTGAGACTGCTTCCTAAAAAGAATATAGGGTTAATTTTTCAAATTTTTAAGAAGTTTCAATATCATGCGATACAAAATTGCACTCAGAAAAACATTACATGGTTCAAATGAAATGCTAGTTTTACGCTCTTCAAACTTTTGATATATACGTACGAAATATATCGTATTCGAAATTATCCATTATATTGAAGTAATAACATTGACACTTCTGACGAGTTCGTATAATGACAACCGTGTTGTTTTCAGAGATAACACGATAAACAAAAGGTTGTGATGTCTACCCGTAATCAGGGTAAGCTTAGTTTTCCAAATTTTGACAAAATTTTTATACCATGTGATACATGATTGCATTCAGAAAAAAATCTCCTTTTAAAAGAGCCACAAAAATTGCACGGTTTCAATTTAAAATTTTGAGGTTAGGTGAGATTACTAAAAATTTGCGTAAAAGAAATTTGTTTTATTAAGCGTCAATAAAAGTGTTTAGATTACAATTTGAATTGCTTCAAAGCCCATCTTAATATCTCAAGTAACAAAAGGGTTACGGCAAATAAAAGAGATTAAGAGATTGTAGTTTTTCTTCAATATCAAACAAATAAAGCATGACAAGTAAAATTTGAAAATGGATTCTTACTGAGCTTTTAAATCTACACCTTTTTACTAATTTAACCATCTCTCTATGTCTTCAAATAAGAAAGTTACCCATGTTGTCCCTACGAAATCCGGGCACCTTGTATATAGGGCTGTTTCAAATTCGTAAAGCACTATAAGGATATCGCTTATTATAAAACATACACCGTATGTTTAAATTTGGGGAAGATATTAAAGTTTGGCTTAAATAATAATGTACCTAACAAAAAGTCTTGGCTAGGGTCGAGGCCTGTGAAAGTATACCGTAAAAGTAAGAACTTGTGGTTTTACATTTTTTACTTACTTATACAGGGTGACTGGTAATGAAACGGTCATACTTTACAGCGTGTTAGTAAAGATCATTTGCAATAGATATAGCCCAATTTGCCTTATTTAAAAGTCACCCGTTTTTGAGATACCTATTGGGTTTTTTTTTGTTTTTTCGAAGTTCACTGCTCATTCAAACTTAAAATTTACGAAAATAATGGAACTTTTTCTCAATTTTTCAGTTTGTCTGGCTAGAGGACATCTCAACACACATTATTTATCGGTACAATTACGTTAAATACTTGGAAAAAAAATTAAACTTCCGCCTTTGATGAAACTGTAGACACAATCGGTAAATAAATAGTAACAAAGGTAATGATTGTGTCTACAGTTTCATTCAAAGTGGAAGTTTTAATTTTTTTTCTTTTAATTTTTCCAAGTACATATTTAACATAATTGTCACCGATAAATAATGTGTGTTGCGATGTCCTCTAGCCAGATAAACTGAAAAATTGAGAAAAAGTTCCATTATTTTTGTAAATTTTAAGTTTGAGTGAGAATAAGTAGTGAAAAAAAAAAAAAAAACACAATATCTAGAAAACGAGTAACTTTTCGATAAGGCAAATTGGGCGATATCTATTGCAAATGATCTTTACTAAGACGCTGTAAAGTATGACGTTTCATTACCAGTCAGCCTGGATAGTTTTAAAAGTTTATCTAAAACAAATAGCAATTTATTAATGTAACTTCTTAAGATAATTATGCTGGAAATGTTTAGAGTAGAAACCTATTTCTTTTCTTGTCACCTTACATCGATTATTTTTTTCTGATTGAAACGTGAAACGATGATGTGAAACAATATTCCTCAAATTGAAAATAGAATAGCAATTTAGATAACCTACACATATAAATAATATCTTCTAACACGAAATGTAATTCTCTTTGAATATAAGTGATATAATTTACAATCCAAGGACAGTTATGTATAGCCAAATCTTTCCTTTACATGAACGGTATAATACAAATACAAAATTATACCAAACGTACACCGAATGAATCATGGTATCTATTGTACACAAATCTCGTTTCCTTCTCGGTTATAAAATAGAAAACAAAACCTTACTTAAGATGTTTTTGTACTAGGAATCATTATAGCTCGTTACCTCGTCGTAAATAAATGTTATAGTTGTTGCTGTTTAATTACGAATAGTGCTTTAATACATTCTCAGAAACAGTGGCACATGTTTTTCTGCCTGATTTAAAACAAAGACGTAAAGTTAATACTTAGATCGTACATGGTCAATCGCACATGGTCAATATCCTTTATAAAATTAATGTTTTTTTTACTAAAAAAGTATATTTTTTAAACATGTTTCATAAATATAATAGGGATAATGAAGATAACCGCATGGAAATTCTAGATTTATCGATTTTTAAGATGCAGGCTTGAAAGAGAAAGCAACGCAGCGAACATCACTTTACGAGTAAAAAAGCAACTAACGTTTAATTACTTTGTAACAGACATAGTACTTAGCAATCAAGTAATTCATTCGAACAGTATTGTGTAGTGTATTAAGTTTATGATGAAAATTTGTATGTAATAAAACATGTATTGGTGAATTTTTGTTTTGTTTCCAATAAATATGAAGCAACGTCCATTGGACCACTGCCTACTATTCAAAAATAAAGTAGACAATAGATATTAATATCTGAAATTAGTGTCATCATGTCAAAGCTACCTTGATTTAGCCAAATTTTTAGTACATAATCCCCAATTAAAACACTAAATTAACTTTTACAAAAAAACTATAAGAGATAGATATTGGAAACCTTAATAACATTTAAAAGAGAAATAAAATTAAAATCGAATGACGGTGTTAGATACAGAGTGTTCCATTTAAAATAAGCAAGTTATTGAGCATTAATGGTACCCACAGTTAGAGGTAAGATTTTAATCACCCTGTATAATTTTTAGAAAACATCTTTAATTTAGCATTAGATGTAATGGTTGTGCTAATGAAATAATACAACTTGAAACACGTAACTTTAATACGTACGCCAGGTACTCATTCAAATATTGATCTACATTTTCAAAAATTGTTAAATATCTCAGAAAATATTGAACTTAGGTATAGGGAATATAATAGTAACTTGCCTTTATTTAGTCTGCGTCACCGAAATATCCAATAATATACATGGTGTTCCATTTAAATTTTGATAACTTTGATGTGTAACTTTATTTTGGAACACCCTGTATATTTCAAAATAATTTTAGAACATGCTCCTAATGGACCTACACATGCTCCAGTAAAAAATTTTAAATATGTTATCGTTTTTTTTTATATCAACCGAGGTGAATGTGGTGCCCCACCCTGTATGTATTTCGATTGAAAGCAAATAAAACGTAATAAACGTAAAATATAAATAATATAAATAAATTTAAAGAACAATAATACACACATTGAAATAATATTCCAAACTTCTTATTAGTAGTTATGAGATATATTGTTTACATGTACATACATATACATACGAAAATCATAAAGCATACACTACTCTCTTTATTTTTTACTTATATGAAATCTATAAATGCTACTAAATGGCCGATGGTCGAGTCCAAGGTGCGCTGTCAGAATTATTATGGAATAATTATCTAAATTACACGATCATTAATAAAAGAATTACTTTTAAACGCGAATTAGAGATAAAACAAAAGATACACGAGTCTTATTTTTCGAAATATATACAGGGCGTTTCGTGACATTACTGCAAGAGAACATACGCTGTAATGAGGGCAGCTCAGATATTATTGTCCTTGACATAAAATGAAACGACTTGGAAACGCAGATTTTTTTATTTTTCAACATACAGTCTTGGCCAATTGTGTTAGACACCCTTTACTTTCATAGGTTCGAAAGGCGTTTCCGGCCGCTTTTTGGGCGATTTGTTGACGGTCCACTATTCATATCGTTGCTGGGTGGTACGAACCGCACATCGCGAATACTTCAACATTCTCGGTATAGCGATGAATGTCTTCCTTTGTGTCTTAAGTAGCACTGTTTGCCCTTGTTTTACTTTGGTTAATTCACAAACTTTTGGCATTGTTTCACTAAATCAAATTTAATCCTTAAAAATTAAAGTATCCAACACAAAATATCCTGGTTATAAACTCCCAACACATACCTCTCTCCAATCGCGTCGACAATACACTAATATTTAAAATCTAAACATTGCTGCCTGCTTACCTATTGTCCCAAAGTAAGCACTAAATATAATAATGCAATTTTTTTTTGTCCCAAACGCCAATTAATTAAACATATTTTTATATAAAAATATGCCGTCCCGAAGTGGAGTCGAACCACCATGTAGGGCTATCGCGGCTCTACCGCAAACCGTTGCGACCACCGGGGGCTTCGACTACACATGGTAAAAAGTCTATAAGATTAATTGCTTTAGCATCCAAAAAAACTGTGACCATAATCTCCGCAGATGCTGTTGCACACAACTTTCAAAGGGGTGATAAATCCTTGTGCCTTCATTCCATATTCTGTCTTTTTGATTCAAAATCATAATGGTGAACTCAAGTTTCATCTACAATAACGAATCTTGTTAGGAAGTATCACGCTTAATGATGTCCAAATTCATGCCTGCAGTGACCTATCTAATGTGCTTTTGCTTTATATATATAACCATGAGTGGAAACACTAATTACATGCTAAAAAACTCTTAATATAAGTACATTGATTTTTATTAAATAGAATTTAATTATATCTACATCAATATCTTTGTTAAATTTTCGAATAATAGCCGCGAATATAGTAAACGCGTAGATAGTCGCAATGGTTAGGCGGTTAAGTGTCGTTGTGGCGGAACCATAGGAGAAGCGATTCAATTCTCTGGAACAACGGTGTCATTTTTCTCGGATGATTAATGGAACGACTTATCATTGGGAGCAAAGTAAGACCTGCCATTGGCAGCAAAGTACTGAACAGAATTATACACACACAAAAGCTAGATAGCGAGAGTAGCAGTGATAGCTTGAAGTTTTTAAATTGTAATATTTAGTACGGTCATTCCGATGTTTCCTCACTAGGCAAGGTGGTATGCCGGCCCTCTGACTATTTAGAATAAAATTTTGAGCGCAAGATATTTCTCTATTTAGACGTGTTCGAATTGATTTGCAGGTAACTGTACATTTTCATAGTTGGATAGTACAGATTATACCGGTAAGAAAATGTGTGTTTATCAAGGCAGATATTTTATACGGATATAACTTGTTTCGTTTTTACATATTCTTTACTTTGGCACATCTTAGCAGTCAATTTTGAATCGACTTGTTCTTTCTTTAGATTACCTTGCACTATTTCATATAATAATTAGACGTATGCTGGTTACATATCTATAAACTTTTGTAATTATAGACAAATCGTCCATAAATGTTTTGTTTACGCGAGATATCCGTCTAGACTTAGTTGGTCAGCTGCTAATTTATTTTGCTGTGAAAATAGATGATTTACAAAACAATCAGCTCTAATTGTAACTTTAGCAATTAATAATGCAGATACAATTTAACGTGGGTGTTCTAATAATAGGGCTCTTTCTCTCATATTTTTAATTAAATCAAAGGTTAATGACCTTTCGCTCGCTAAAGTGATTTGAAATTTGTTAGGGTAATTAATGTGGAAAATCTCTGTTTACATGTTTGTTAAATACGAGTGCAATTAGAGCTAGATGATTATATCATGTTACAGTACAACTTCATTATGAAAGAAGAGAGTGTGAAAAAATGCGAATGTCTTCTCGGCTTTGTTCCTTTGGATTGTAGTCTATACTACAACCCACACACTTAGCGCTAAGCGAATTTAAAGCCAGTTCAAGTTGGCTGTTTAGGTTCAGTAGACGTTATAACCTAACAAATAAAGAAACCTTTGGGCCAAAGTGGAAGTTTTTAAGGGAAAAATCGGAAACTTTTATAAAGGTAGAAAAGTGACAAACTTAACAAATATATAATTTTGGTGAGGCGAATTTGAAAGGTTTACTCGAATAACAGGAAACAAAAGGTACTAAACAAAGATTTTAAAATTTCCGAGAATAAAGTAAAAGTCCTGATTCCATTTGACAAAGCTCCAATTCATCCGGAAGAGAAAGTCTTTAAATGAGTCATTGAATAAAGTTCTGGAACTTTCGAGCCCCCTACAGAAGAGGTTGGTTTCTTTAAAACTAATGAGAGTGTCAATTTACGCAAGAGAATGAGCTTGGCTGGACATGTTCTAAGTCAATTGAATGATTTATTGCAGGATTTCCGCTCAGTTTCGACGTTTCATTTTAATCCCGACTTTCACTAATCGATACTACTTAATATCTGAATAAATAGTGCATAAGGTGTATTTATTACTTTTTATTTCATTCATATTCTCGAAGTATTTCACTTCTATTTATATGATGTGTGTGTTTCAAAGTTCAAAGAGATAGAATTTATAATAATGTTAAGTAAGCTATAAACTTGTCAGTTAGAATTATGTGCCAATTCATCAACAACTAGGTTAATCCCTTGATTGTAGAATTATAAGTATGTAATTCAGGCAAACATGATTTAATATCACTGTTAACGAAACTATTAATTTCTTAGTTAAACTTGCATTCCAATTATTAACAGTTGGTTTAGTTTCTTGATATAATCTGTGGGTTTCGTGTGTTACAAGAATTAAATATGTATAAGAGCTAGAATGTAAATTTCTAAATGCTGTTCAAATCTCGGACGTTATCTTCACAATTAATTTTTGAATAACCACAAGAGTTGCTGTACTTTCCTAAACCTAGATTATGTAAACGGTTACATTACACGTTGAATGATTTAATGCTATTAATAATCTAACGGCAATGCACAGACTTTAGAATCCTCTGATTTTGGCTCGGTACAAACTTAGTCATAAATAATAAACTTTCATACTACCCTGTTATCAACTGCTGTTACAAACCGTAGATATAATACACGTTACTGAGATTAATTCCATTTTGCCGTATGTATTTTGAATTTACATAACAATTCTTATTCTTCAAACACACAACTTATTCTACAAACGAGGTATTTTGTCTAGATAACCCATTGGTTATCTAGATCTTACACCATTGTGTAAGATCTTGATTAAAACAAATTTAGGGTTACATTTTCGGTTTGGGTCCCATTTAGAGAGTAGCAGTATACACTCCTATAACGCGCTCACCGTACAACATAACTTTCTAGAAGCATGCAATATCACAGACTGCCGCACATTTTGTGGCCATTCGTAGAAAGAAAACTTAACAAGAAGTAAAGTTTTGAATCATTTAAATATCTACATTGAACATTGAACATCACATCAAGAGCATGAAAATGTAGTTGATTTTTCTGCCTCCTTTTACTTAAAAACAACAATGATAGGTCCCACTAGTAAATGAGCGCATTAGTGGAGCGTAGGTTATCACGACCGGCGTTTACTGCGTTGATGTCTTCCGTTGATGTTGTCGTGTAGATAAGGTTACACTTGACGTTTCGTAGATCATGTTATTAGGTGCTTCACAAGGATTATAAAGATTGACGTTGTTGTCTTCTGCTCCTCGTTATATGCCTACATTATTTCTTCTTTGCTTCGCTGTTTTGTTACAGTTCGATGAGCCGCATCGGTTGCGAGTTATGGTTATTCGCTAGGTATTGCTCAGTTTGTACCCATCGTTTCAGTTGAAGATACTTGGATTCTGCATAATTTCCAGAGATCCATCAATCTCTGATGGTATTGCGTAGTTGTGGCTAAGACTTTAGCGTTGTCATAATTAATGCGATGGTCTCCGTTTTGAATCAGGCGTTCAGCTACTTTAGATCTTTCGGTATATCCATGTTGGGTATCTCGTCGATGTCCTTTAATCCTCTACTGGATACCTACTAATTCCTGTCCGTCCGATGTAAGTCCTTCTGCAATTGCAGATACATAAGTTTGTATATGCCTTTGTGTGCGCCTCAGGCAGCTGATCTTTATTTGGCAGGAGTAATAAAGATATACGACAAAGACGAAAAGAGAAGAAGAAGGAGGATGTAAGTCAACAAGAACCAACAACATAGCCATATCTATCAAGAAGACAACATTACTCTTTAGAAACCCTCCTAAGCAGCCGACAGGATATCAGCTAAACGTCAAGTGTAAACTTATTTACCCTAAAACACCCGAAGACTTCATCCCAAGAAGCACATTCACCATAATATTCCCAGAAGAGGGATTAAAAAAGAAAAACTGGAAATAAGAGAAGACGAACCAGAAATAAAAGAAGATCTACGAGGGCGCCCTGATATGTTCCCGGAATCGACAAGACGAACACGGTATTGGTGTGATTTTTTATTTTTATTTTTCTATATAGTCTCCTCCAAGATCAATACACCTTTTCAAATGGTGCTCCCA
Source organism: Holotrichia oblita (assembly GCA_023690525.1). NCBI lineage: Eukaryota > Metazoa > Arthropoda > Insecta > Coleoptera > Scarabaeidae > Holotrichia > Holotrichia oblita. Next base: position 67,850,863 of record CM043015.1, read on the forward strand.
GTCTCTTCAAGCGGTCGGAAAAAGTCGCTGGGGGCTAGGTCCGGCGAATATGGAGGATGACACTAATTTGTAGCGCAACTCATTCAATTTGGTCACGAGGATGCGGGATTAATAAGCCGGTGCATTGTGGTGGAAAACCACTTTTTTTGTTGCAAACGAGACCATTTATCCTTCAATACTTCATCGAATCGGGTCAATAAATCGCTGTAGTATTGCCCCGTGATCGTCCTTCCCTTCTGCAGATAGTCGATGAGGATCGCACCTTGGGAATCCCAAAAAATAATCCCCATGACCTTTCCGGCCGATGGAACGGTGTTTCTTTGTTCGGAGCTGATTGTCCCGGAAAAGTCCACTGCTTCGACTGTCCTTTGGTCTCCGATATGTAGTGGTGGATCCAAATCACATCCACGGTTACGAAACTCATGAAAAAATCCCTTGGATTGCATTAAACCCTGGCCAGATACTCCTCCGAAACGGTCACTCGATTTCATTTTTGCTCCGGTGTGAGCAAACGCGGTACCCATCACGCCGAAAGCTTTTTCATGCCCAAAATTTCGTGTACGTGATATGGCCAACGCGTTCCTCTTAGATTCCTGTTGTCTCTGCTATCTCTTTCAGCTTCGATCGGCGGTCGGCTAACACGACATTATAAATCTTGTCGTCCATTTCATCGTTGGTAGCGGTTTTTGGATGTCCACTGCGTGGTTCGTCACTTGTGCTTGTGGGGCTACGTTTGAACTCGCTCACCCAGAAGCTGATGATCGAAAATGATCGAGTAGATCCGCTATTAACTTCTAGTAAAATATTTCGAATTTCCGTAACCGTTTTCCCAGCCATCCAGCAGTGTTTTATCACTGCACGCAATTGGGTTTTATCCGTTTTTGCGAAATTGCCTGAATTGCTACACAACACACACTCTTAAACAACAACTATTGATAGTAGACGTCTGAAATTTTGAAAGTTGCTATAAAAAGGTTGCCCTTGCCGACCAATGAATCCACGTCAACCTGCGTGCGCCATCTCTTGCCGATTCCGGAAACAGCCCGGTTGACTTTAAAAACTAATAATTATGTATGTATAGAATTCTTTGAAAATTTTATGGAATCATTATCAAATTCTTATCAAATGAAAGGGATCCAAGTTGAAAGAAACTCAACCAACACAGTATCATTAAATAATGTGTTTTCCAATGAACTGTTCTACAAATCATTTGCTCTTTATAGGTATATGTATTTTATTATTATACTGATATCATTTTATATCATAGTAGATTAACATCACGAGTTATCCAAGTTACAGTGACAGCAGTTAATTAACTTAAATAATATGTGACGAAATCTTACTTTAATAGCGACTATGAAGCACTTAGTGTTCCTTTTTTTATTATCCCCATATTAGAATTCCGCGCGAGTAATGTGTACATTACTGTTAAAACCCTATAAGAAGCTTTGAAAGTTGACAAAAATGTCCGCAAGAATTTCTTTAATTATGAAAATTCTCGGCATTTCTTTACAAAAAATTTCTGGAATAAAAATGTGACATCTTTTAACACTTTCTTCGTACTTTTCGTGATGTTATTCCTGTTTACTTTCGTCTAAGGCCAACTTTATATTTAAGATTAAAAAATAAGAATGTCTGGCTGCATGCCAACGTTACATTAATTCATTCGCTTATTGAATTCTAAGTGGATACTACTAAAATATTCTACTTCGCTGTACAACGATAAAGCAATATAAAACGAGCACTTACTAACACTAAATAAAATTCTATTCTAGTTTTATAAAATACATCTACAAAATACGTTGGTACCATATAGAATTTTTTGGAAGTGTAGCTGTTTATTTGTGTCATGTATACAGTGCCAATATTTATTTATTCAAAATTCAGGACATAAGCAGATGGAACTCAGCACAATCTGCCCAACATAATCTATGATAAAATTGTGATCGGTCTAAAATTAATTACTCTAACTGTAACTAAATACGAGAAGCATATGACTCCTTTTCCATAATTCTGAAAGCCTGCTCTTCCTTAGTGGACGATTAAATACAATAAACATGTGCTACGCTAGAATGTCTACAGAAGTACGTGGTTAGTTATCTAGATTGATACCAATTCCATATGTCATCTAAGGAATAATGAATAACTGCTGAACTACTATATGTATATTTTATATTTCTACTTTCTACACTTCCGGCAATACCAGGTTATAAGAACCGCCTTTTCTCTAATATTTCCGGCATCTTTTATATTTCATACGCAATATAGTGAATTATGAAATACTACAGACAGAAGCGACAAGTATTATTGCCTACTTTGCGCCCTACTTTGTAAACTTACAAAAAATAATCTCAAAGTATATTTTCCACAAACACGAGAACTACGTGTTAAAAAAATTTATTTCATATATTTCTTTTTTTTGGAAATTATTTAAGCACATCGTTAATTCTATCAATCACAATTTTCTCTTCAACTTTCAGATAAGAATTAGTGAATTACTTTCAAACATCGTCAATCAATTTTCAAGTTAGTGATTTAGATGCTATACGATGAGGTCTTTCATCGTATACCACATTTACGAGAATTAAAATTGAAATGTGGTAATGTACAATATGTAGCCCAAGATCTAATATACAAAATTCTATTTCTATTTCTTCTTCAATAACTGCGGAAATCTCACAGTTAGATATTCAATTACGAGATTATTACGTGAGAATTTCAGAAAGTTGTTCAAATTAAATTCTGGGAAAGTCATGAGGGATATAATTTATTGACATATATGTATATTCTACATACTTTTCGAATATGTATGTAAATATATGTACATTTGTGTATATTGTAGCGAAACAGAAACAACTAATCAATTTTTTTGCGAGCTGAATTCAATTAACTCTTTATCAATTAACTTACGACTTTTATTTTGAAAACGAAATAGCAATTTCAATCAATGATGTGAAAAATAAAATGTGTACTTGTGTAGAAAGCCATATTTAACCAATATAATCTATAAAATGCGATTAACTGAAACTATCGCTACAGGCACCATGAAAAACTGCATCTGTTAGATGGAATTCGGTTGTAAATTTAAAATATAACGAATTATGAAATATATTGATACATGATTTTCAGATATTTTACTGCTAAATATTCTGAAGATAAATAGAAAGTAATAAAATAAATTTACAGGAAAGTAAATTACAACTATATTGCAATGCATATAACAAAGGAAGTAATGAAAATTCTATTACTTTCACTTGAATAGTGTATGAGAAATAGTCCATAGAATAACCTTTTCTTATCGAAAAAATGGAATTATCACGAGAAAAAACTTTCGGATAATGATTTACTATGACTTCCAGAAAGGCTTGAGCGCGTATGAGTGTGAGGAAAGTTTAAAATCGGCATTTGAGGGTCTCGCACAATCATTGGCTACTGTTTATAGATGGTATAAAGAATTTGAACCAGGTTGCAAGTCGGTGGTACACAGAAAAGGGGCTGTTCCTTCTTTAGTTGCTGTTAACACCGAAAACATTGCTGCGGTGAAGAAGATGGTGGAAGAGAACAACCGCATTACCTATGCAATGATTGAGTCTAATCTGAAGATTGGATGCTCGCAAGTGAGATCCATATTGCACGAACATTTACATTTGAAAAAGGTTGTAACTCGGTTTTTACTCCATCATCTGACAGCTTTATAAAAAGCAGGACGTCTTAGAATCTGCCAACAAACTTTAGATATGTTGAATGCTGGAGGCCAACGAATTATTTCTAAAATTGTAACTCACGATGAAAGCTGAATCTGGATACATGAAACTGAGAAAACGCCGACGATAGTGTAAAAACAACGAGCAATGAAAAGAGTTATGTACGCAGTATTTTTTAGAAGTACGGGTTTAGTGGCCGCAATTAAATTAGAAGATCAGAAGACAGAAATGGTATGTTGAAAATTGTTTGCCTACTGTGTTCAGTAAAGTGTCAAGCAAGGAAATCAAGTTAGATCACGATAACTCGTCGTCCCATACAGTAGGGACAACTGTTCAGTATTTAGCGGAAAAGAAAATCAAAATTATAGAACATCCTCCCTACTCACAGGATTTGGCGATGTGTGACTTCTGGCTATTTTTTGAGCTCAAAAAACATTTGGGAGGAAAAAGGTTTCAGTCAGAAAAAGAGATTGACATCGCCGGTAAATGTTTTTCTGATAGTATCGCTAAAGACAGCTGGTTAAACTATGGAAGGAAAGAAGGCTCATCAAGGCTATCATAAATGTTTTTGTAATCAGAAATGTAAAACAAGAAGGTGCAAATGTCTCAATAGCGGAAATATAAATTGATTGATAACTTTTATCACGAAACAAAGTAAATTAGCATAACTGCCATGGTATTGTCCCGTCTATCGTGAACGTAACTTTAACGGGAGAAACTCTCAAAAATTTGCAAAATAATTTTTATTTGCATAAATTTCGCTACTTAAATGCATTTATGTGTATAGTGTGTCCGTAAAGTGTATCAACGGAAGATAAAGCCTCCCGAGAATATCTAATGAAAAAAAGAATGACGTACAACTTTAATTTCATTTTAAGTTGTCATTTCAGAATTTAGAATTTTTAATTTTGCTGAAATGTAGATCTTTGTTGAATACAATAGCTAACTATCAAAACCAAGCGTACATGTTTTCTGCGTATACACTCTTCTGCTGAACATCGGGGTTTCTGACGATTTCTGACTACCAAACTGGTTCTACAAACAGAGTTAATATGTCTCAATAATCATATCAACCATCACATCAACTACTTACAGAAAAAAAAAACGCCATAAAGGCATCGCTAACATGCCAAAGGCTGCTTGGTAATATACGGCAATTATAAGACCCATCATGATCACTTATGCTGCTTTGGTATGGTGGCCAAAAAAACAGACTGTACCACAACAGCTTTAACAAATCCAAAGACTCACTTGTCTAAATCAATCGAAAGGAACGAAAGGGCAGATAAGCTTGTCAAAGAAGCAGCGAAAATGCCTTTCATTGGACTTTATCCCTGTTTAACAAATGGGAGGTCAACAGAAAGGCCCCCCACTGGCAGAATACGCCAGGACAAAAGCAGGAGAAAGCACTGTTATCAGAATCGCCTTGGACTGCTGGTAGGGTTTCTGACAGGTCATGTGGCCCTGACATATCACCTACATAAACTTGAAAAAGCTGAAGATCAAATTTGCCCTCTATGTCAAGAAGATCTAGAGACGGCAGAACATATTTTGTGTAACACTTCAGTAGCCCGTTTCTAACGCCTACTGACATCCAGGACCAAAATCCCAGTCTAATTCTAAAGTTCATCAAAAGCCCCCAACTAGTTTAATAACTAGAAGGGCAAGGTTACAATAGACCCATGCAGGTCGGGGTGACTAGAGGCAGCAGTGCCACGGCATGTCTATACTTTATTCTAATATAATGCGGATGTTCTGTGATTTTATAAAAGAGTTGAAATAATTTATTGAATATTTCAAGTTTCAATACGCAAGGTCTGATTTTTTTATTGAACATCCTAATCTTTTGTTTAACATTTTTTAACATATCCGTATATGTATCTAATATGCACTGATTCTAAGTAAATTTTATTTTTGCTGTTTACAAGTTTTGCTTAAAGTACTAGACTGTGCTTTATCGATTTTTCAAAATTCTTCATGATGTTTTGATCGCTTGAATAATGTACATAAATAAACAGTTTGTGCTACCTACAAACAAAGATTTCAGGAAAGGGTGGAAATCCTGTAAGTAGGACCAACTAGATCCTCTTAAATACACAAAACAAACATTTCGTATTTCCTACCAGCTCTAGATGACGCAACAGGACGCTTATAATAGGGAATTTAATATGTATATATTTATCAAGTTCGTAAAGTTTGTATTGTCTTACTTGTTGTTTATATTTGGTATTTAACGGTATTTACACGTTTTCACGTGGTTTATTTAGCATTAATGTTTGAGAATTTTCATTTCTGTTTTATTTGTGTTTGGAAATGTTAAACAACAAAAGCTAAGCTATTAAGTTGTGGATTGTGTGTTGGTTTAATTTAGGTAGTGTACTTTTGCTATATAAATACTATTTGTAATGTACCTACTAATTTTTTTTTTTCGGCATTAATATGTGTGTCTGTAGTTATAACACATTCCTTTTAAGATATACAAGCTCTACTGCGAAACCGGTTCATTAGAAGTCTCCAAGGACTCTAAGTATTTATGAATTCGAACCTTACAGGCTAAGGATAACTTATTAACTTTTCTTTTTCTAAAATATTTTCAATGTCGTCGAACTTGTGGTACAATTGGAAATAGTCATCAACTTTCTTAATTTAAATGGAAGATCATGTATATTATTGCATTTTTTGGATTCTACAATCGATTTAGCAATACACTGTATTAGGTTTCGGTCTTCTTTCGGTCTTATCTTCAATATATCTTCAGGGGTTTTTGAGTTATTGCAAATTAATTTAAAATTCTGCATTTTGCGTAATGTTTTTAATACACGTTCGTTCCTTTATATTTAAATGTAAAACTTCCATATTTCCATAAGTACAACTATAAAGGTTACAGTGTAGGCCACCAGAGGTTTATTATAAGCTGGAAATTTTATGCTGTAAACCGGGACGCAAACAGGGTATTTACCTCTAGCGCTGCTTAATTCGATAGGGCTATACTTCAGGGTTGTTTATTGTAAATTTTAATGATCTCTATGCTGTCGAACGCCTAAGGGACGGTAATCGCCTAACTTTGGATTATGCCGATGAAACGATGTTTTTTGTGGAAGAGGACTCTCCCGACTCTATTAAGCAAACGGTTAACCTCACTGTGGAAAAGATAACTGAATGGCCGAGAGATAATTTACTGGAAAGTAATAAAGAGGAAGCCTATTTATCTACCTTTGTACTAGAGTGCAATGTTATCGCTCGACACTCGAACTGAACAACTGCGTTTATAATGCGAAAAATAGTGTCCGTTTATTGAGTATCGACTATAGATAATAAATTTACTTGAAAAACACATATTGACATCTAATTCTCAAAATTAAACAATTGCTGCTTCAGGCCTCTTTGGTTTAATCTTAATAACATTGTTTTTATAACTAAAACGTTGTTGCTAATTGAACAGATCTGTAATTGTATGAAAACAAGAACATTTTAAATTTTATGTGCAGTCTCACTATATCATTTATTCTAAAATTTTAATTCTAAAATACAGGACAGCGGCTTTTTTAACAAGATAAAATTTACATTCTAGGCAGGAAGAACCATGTAGCTGTCTAATTTAAGTACATACCTTTTGAGATAATGTTTGTTTTACTTGTTCGTTTGACAGGAAAATCAACATTTTAATTAAGCAAACGCTTTTTGACCAGGGATACGATACGGAAATGTTGGTACAACTCCCACGTTTTTTACTTCATTTGCTCTCAAAACAAAGCAAGTGCGAAACTGGGTGTGCCGCAAAGGCATACAAATTACATTAGTAATATCCAATCAACGCAAAACGGTATTCGAGATTAATGTCCATAGTGTTTTACTAAACAGCAGCTGTTTTGGTATATCGAGAAATCGAGATACTCCTCAAACTTTCTAATTAATTTCCAGTCGGAGTGCAAATACAAAAGCTCACACACATACTAGAAAAAGAAGAGTTTATTAAACTTAAATTTAATTTCAAGCTACGCTTCACCGTTTACGTTAAGAATTATATAAAAAATGAAAGAAGGCTACTTATTGTTAGCAAAATTCAAAGAAATTGGCAAAGTTTGTATCTTATGTTAGATAAATCTCTCCTGATAATCCCATGTTCTCAAAACTGTTAAAGAGATGGAAAACTGAACCTTACGAACATCTTAATTTCACAGTACGTTTTAGGTTACAAAACTTTTACGTTTACTTTGCGCGTGAGAATGATCGAAAGTGGAAGTGTTTGAGGAACTTCAATATCGGTAGATTAAATAAGTTTTCTCAAATAAATGCTGTGAGCTATAAAGTTAAAATGTTGAGCTGCATCAAAATAATATTGCTGGTAAAATCCTTAAAACATTACAATCACAATTATAATTCTAATAACTAAGGTCAGTGACTTTCAAAACTTTTAAATATCGGTTCGTGCTCAACATTTTTGGTGAAAACTTTTCCATAATAATTGCCTGATGAATTTTATACAAGCTATCGATCTCATAAACGATATTCAATTAACTAGCGGTGACGACAGTTACAACTTAAAAAATCAGCCACCGAAACATCGCTACCGCAAATAAGATTTTAGAACTGCAATGAGAGTCGTAATTTAATACTGAGCTCTGTAACGTTGCTAACTACGCCAGGTGAGCGCACATCAACGTGAATATCAAGCTGCAGACCGTTAAGTTTATTTTTATTTAGTCTTGTACTTGATGCTGAACAACTTGCGTCAGTAAATAGGGGATCAGTGAAAGATTAGATCAAATACTATGTGAGGTCTGATCTAATTTAGCGATCTGACATACAAAATACGAACGAAGTACCGGCCTTATATAGCCTTACTGCTTTTAATTTTATACAGGGAATACGACTTGTGACCCACTAGAGGATCCCTGACAAGATCGGATAGATCTAAAACACGTGGTTGAGTCCTACTGCTTAATCTATTTTGATTGCACTCGCTTGTAGGGTAATTTCTAAGAATATACCATGAGCACCTATTACATGTATTTTTTGGAGCAGTTATCAACGTCCAGCTGAACACTAGATCCTACTTAGTATTCGAAGGAATGCTGATACCTGGTAGGCAGAAATTATATTTTATAATAGTTAACTTCCTTTATCACGTTTGCTATTAGGATAATTCCTGCAATATACCATGAATGCTTGTTAGAGGTATTTTTAGTTTAATTTGTTTTGGCAATGGTCGACGTTTTTCAAGTATGACTATACGAGGGCGACCTGAAATGTTTCCGAAATCGACAAGAAAAGCACAGTATTGGTGTGCTTTTTAATTTTTATTTTTCGATGTAGTCTCTTCGAAGATCAATATACTTTTTCAAACAGTGCTCCAATCTCTTCAAGCCGTCGGAAAAGTAGAATGTTTTGAGGTCTGCAAAAGACTCATAAGTAGAGGCGATGACCCTCATTTGAGGCAAATCTCTTTCCTGCCAGCGATTTTTTCAGGTTTGGGAATAGGAAAAAGCCGCTGGGGGTAGGTCCGGTGAATATGGAGGCTGCCAGATTAATTCGTAGCGCAACTCATTCAATTTGGACGACGATGCGGGATGAATGAGCCGGTGCTGTTGTGGTGGAAAAGTCCTTTTTTCCACTGCAAACGAGGCCATTTCTCCTTCAATACTGTATCGAGTCGGGTCAGTAAATTGCTGTAGTATTGTTCCGTGATCGTCCTTCCCTTATGCAGATAGTCGATGTGGATCGCACCTTGGGAACCCCAAAAAATAATCGCCATGACCTTGCCGGCCGATCTAACGGTGTTTGCTTTCTTCGGAGCTGATTCGCCCAGAAAAGTTCACTACTTCGACTGTTAGTTGGTCTCCGGTATGTAGTGGTAGATCCAAGTCTCATCCACGATTACGAAACGCATGCAGAAATCCCTTGGATTGCGTTGAATCCTGGCCAGACGTTCCTCCGAAACAGTCACCCGATTTCGTTTTTGCTCCGGTGTGAGCAAACGCGGTATCCATCGCGCCGAAAGATTTTTCATGCCCAAAATTTCGTGTAGGATAGGGCCAACGTGTTCCTCTGAGAGGTCTGTTGTATCTGCTATCTCTTTCAGTATCAATTGGCAATCGGTTAACACGACATCATGAATCTTGTCGACCATTTCATCGTTGGTAGCGATTTTTGGGCGTCCACAGCGTGCTTCGTCACTTGTGCTTGTGCGGTCACGTTTGAACTCGTCGAACTCGAAAATGATGGAATAGATCCGTCATGAACCTCTAGTAAAATATTTCGAATTTCCGTGGCCGTTTTCCTAGCCATCCAGCAGTGTTTTATCACTGCACGAAATTGGATTTTATCCGGTTTTACGAAATCGCCTAATTTGCTACACAAAATTTTTTGGATACTCATAAATTTACACGTAATTTGCTTGTTGTCAATTTTTCTATTGATCCCACAATAAGTTCGTCTAAGTTTCAATAAAATTATCATACAACATCTTAACAGTGATCTTCTATTCTTCAGTACTTATTCATTTTTGCAGTATATCCTACAAATTCGGTGCGATCGCGTAGTTGAGGTATAAGTGGGTCGAATTCATACCCAATAAAGTTGGTTACATTATACATTTTGTAACACCCTGTATATCAGTAGCCACATGTAATTGGAACAAAAAGAAAAGATCGACAAGATAAAACAATTAATTTCTATCGATGTGTACTTCCAAAACAACTTAAAACTATCGCATTACATAAATATCTAGTGTGAGAGTATGGTAACGGTTAAAATAACTTAATTTTATATTTTCGAGAATAAACATATAAAACAAAAGAGACCGCTTTTCGCACCAAAAAAAAAATAAAGATACGAATTTTACTGAAATTTATCTCAATAAACTGTTGCAATGTTGGGAAAACGTGCTCTAGAGTTATGAATCTAATTTGATGGACTTAAACAGAAAGCACTAAGCAAGAAGGCAAGACAAAATCGAATATCTCGAATGCAATTAAAACTACATATGTCTAAAAGCAACTGTGCAGTATAATAAATGTATCGGTTTAATATCAAATTACATTTAATGCTATTGAATTGTTCGTCGTAACTAAAGTGATTCGGGAATTACATTTACGTCTGCGGCATACAATTTAGTCTTACAACAGTTCTTTTTCGTGCAGAAAAGCATGTTCAGGAGATGCCTTTCGATAAGACGATGTTTGTATATTACATACTTGTTACAATAATTTATAGTAACTAAGTAAAGTAATGCTATAAAACCAATTTCGCAAAGTAAACTAAATAATTGCTTCAGCAAGAACGTTCATTAGAAGTTATTTTAATTAGAGAGAACATAATCGACTATATATAATTCTGAATTTTCAGATTTGTATTTTGGCCAAAACCCTATAATCTTCTAATGAACAGTCTCGCTGATACATCCTGTATGTATGTGGTTACAACATCCTGTATGTATGTGGTTACGACACCCCGTATGTATATGGTTGCATATGTAGGAGTATAACCTGCAAACTGTATTTTCATAAGGATGCAAGCAAGAACGATTGCGAGTGCGATTCAAATACACACACATGTACTACATACTTATGTATGTATAGTGAACTGTCCATCACACGATTGTATAAAATGCGCTTTTGTAAACGATATCTAGATGAATTCTGTAAAAGCTGTATTCACGTTTGTTGAAAGAAGTCTATACCTATAGTTTTACTTTGAACGTATGTATGTATGAATGTATTCCACCCTTTTTCAGAAATACGATTTTCTACTTTCAGAAAGAACGTGAGCGAACACAAAATAGCTAAAAAATTGTAATATCCGCAATATCTTCATATTTCGTTCGATTATGCAGTAGATACGTGGAAGAGATCGTAACGCTTTGCTAAAGCACCAAAACGTGGTTTAAATTTAACCGTAAATGTTGTGACTTTAATTTATTCGTCTTTTAACATTTTTTTAACAGTTCTTGGTAAAATGAAAAAGAATAGTACCTAATAAATTATCGTAATGGTATAACTACTGCGACAGCTGTATATACACTATCCAAGATTTGATCCAGAGTATTTGAACAAGCTAGAAGTAATAAATACCGTTATTGAGAATGGTGAACCTTGCGGTTGCGTTATTCACAATTGTAATGATTGGGATTTGATTATTTTAAAGAGAAACGAACTTTATATGACAACCTATTCCTTTACTTGTTGTTACATTACATTTTTGCTACAGAGTTCATACGCGCCAAATTCAAACTTCAGCTTACAACGAACTTAAGACGGAACATCCCGCCCGCCTTGAAAAGCTAAGCTTTCAACAAATATATAAACAAATATAAGTTATATAACAAAATATATGAAAATGTTATGGATTAGTCTATAGGTAATATGCACACTTTAGTAACACTGCGCTTATACACACCACCAGCTGTTTTAACACTGACCACACGCACGATGTTGTCACTACCCGGGGGAACCTGAGCAATCCTTCCTAGTTTCCATTGCAAAACTGGCAAATTATCCTCCTTCAACAAGATCAAAGAACCTATTTGGGAACTAGGAGTTGACTCCGTCTTCCACTTCCTTCTCTGCTGCAGGGATGCTAGATATTCAGAAGACCATCTTCTCCAGAAATGGCGAACTATACATTGCAATCTCTCATACAATTTTAAACGATTTTGAGGTATAGTTACATCGAGGTTGCGTTCTTGTAGCGCCATTATACTGTCACCTATTAAGAAATGAGCAGGAATAAGGGTAGAGAAATCGTTAGGATCAGAGGAAAGCTGGGTCAATGGTCTGGAATTCAAAATGCCTTCGATTTGACATAATATAGTAGATAATTGTTCATATGTCAAGTGCGCGTTACCAACTACCTTCAGCAAATGAGTCTTTATGCATTTGATATTTGACTCCCACAATCCTCCAAAATGAGGAGCTCTAGGAGGTATAAAATTCCAAGTTATCTCGTTTTTTAAGAGAAAATCTCTTATTTCATGTTCCTTGATTTTCATTTTTAGCCAGGAATAAACCTTTCTCAGTTCACGCTGCGCTCCTACAAAATTGGTTCCATTGTCGCTGTATATGTTGCGACATAAACCTCTTCGGGCTACAAACCGCTTTAGTGCATTCAAATATGTTTCGGTGCTCAAATCTCCGACCAATTCAATATGTACAGCCTTAGTTACAAAGCATATGAATAAACAGACGTAGGACTTCATCAATTTTTGTGTTCTTGTAACACTTGCTTTTGTATGCAAAGGACCTGCAAAATCGATCCCGACTGAGCTGAACGGGCGCGTTGGAATCAATCTTTCCTTAGGCAAATCTCCCATCTTAGGAAATACAGAACTTGGTCGAGTCCTAAAACATTTTACACATTTACGAATAACTCCTTTAACAGTGGTTTTGCCGCTTATAGGCCAGAATTTATTGCGTACTGCTGCCAAGACGAGTTGTGGACCGGCATGTAAATATCTTATGTGTTCATATTCTATTATTAATGTAGTCAATTTGTGGTTAGACGGTAGTAGAATTGGATGTTTCCTTTCATAGGGTTCTATTGAGTTTTTTATCCTCCCTCCAACTCTCAACAAACCTTCCGAGTCTATAAAGGGATTTAGAGATAACAATTTACTAGATTTCGGAATTGGGTTAGACTTTGCTAAGCAATTCATTTCGACTGGAAAGGACGAAGATTGACACATTCGTACTAGAGCCTCTTGCGCCTCTTTCAATTCATTACATGTTAAATCTCCAATTATCCTTAACTCTCTTCTGCGCCTAGCGTTACATACGAATCTTAACATAAAGGCTGTGACCCTTTGTAATTTCGTCAGATTGCTAAATTTTTCAAAGGGAAATGAATCATCGCAGGAAATTAATACTGATTGAACTAGCTTTCTTCTTTCAGGTATATCATTTGAAAAAATAAGTGGATTGAAACTCGATGCAGGCCAATGTTCTGCGTCTTTCAATAGAAACTTCGGTCCGTGCCACCAAAGTTCAGATTCTAGCAATTGTCGTGTAGTCGTACCTCTGGACACAACGTCGGCGGGGTTTAATTTTGAACTAATATACTTCCATTCTTCCTTCATGGTTCTTTCTTGGATTTCCGTTACTCTATTGGCTACAAAAGTTTTCCATGTAATCGGTTCAGCGGCAAGCCAGTTTAGCACTACTGTACTATCACACCAAAAATGACGTCTTATACATTTAATTTTGATACTCTCTTCAACTTTAGACATGAATTTTGCTAGCAGTAAAGCTCCACATAGCTCTAGTCGTGGAAGGGATATTACCTTTAATAATAATAATAATAATAATAATAATAATAATAATAATAATAATAATAATAATTCATGCCTTAGCATCCCCCAACAGCTTGCGCCAATTACTCGGCTGGCCATGAGTTATTATTACGCCTGCGGCTGTAAACCGACTTAAGATGTAACCTTTCCGCATTTGCCGTGGAATTTGGAAAACTGATCAGAAAGGAAGCACCGGGGTTCGAACCCGGTACTGCCGGACTACGAGGCAAGTGTGCAAGCCACTAGGCCACGAGCCCGACTAACGGTGAAACTCGTGATCTTGCCGATAGTAATTTGGAAAAATGGTTTCCTTCAACGTCAGTAGTCCGAATGTATATGCATGCGCCGTAAGCTCTTTCGGATGCATCTGAAAATCCATGGAGTTCAAATAGTTTGAATTCTGAATGGTCACCTGTCTCGGTACTAGTATATTATTTATCTCAATTAGCTGATCCCGAAACAATCTCCAACTTGTGTCTAAATTCATTGGCAAAGATTCATCCCACTCGATTCGCGCTTGCCAGATTTGTTGTAAAAGTAATTTGACCTTAACCACAATCGGACTGATTAATCCCAGAGGATCGAATATTTTCGACATTGTAGATAGCATAGTACGTTTGGTTGCCACTTGCTGCATGTCTACATTTACTGAGTAATGCAATGAATCAGTTTTAGGGTCCCAATATAAACCAAGAGTTTTCATATTTCCATCATCGGATATTACGTAATTTTGCGTATTGTCAATTCCGTCCATCTTCAGTAATTCTATCCTATTTGAGCGAAATTTTCTTAGTGGAAAACCAGCTCCGTGAAGTATGTCTTCTATTTCACCTTTCATCTTCAATGCTTCTTCGACCGTAGCTGCACCAGATATTAAATCGTCCATATAGAAGTCTTCTTTGATAATCTTGGAAGCTTGAGGATAAATCGTCTCATTGTCAATAGCTGCTTGGTGTAACGCTCTCACAGCTAAAAAGGAAGCTGGTGCGGTTCCATATGTGACCGTATTTAGCCGATAATGTTTAAGCGTATCGCAGGGTTCGTTGCGCCAGAGAATTCTCTGATAATTTCTGTCTTCTTTGGTCATGCTTACTTGACGATACATTTTCTCCACATCTGCCGTGAGTACAACATTATGCATACGAAAACTTAAGATAATACTAGTCAAATCTCTTTGAATAAGTGGTCCTACTTTCAAGACATCGTTTAAGGATAGACCAGAAGTTGTTTTAGCGGATGCGTCAAAGACGACGCGTAGTTTAGTCGTAGTACTGTCTAGTTTCACTACTCCATGATGAGGTAGGTAATATTTTCCAATTATGGTGTCGTTTGTAAGGTTGATCTCTGTCATATGTCCAAGACGTTCGTATTCACTAAGGAAGTTTCGGTAATCGTCCTTTAATTTTAGATCCTTTTGTAATCTTTTTTCTAATCGCTCAAATCGGGTTATTGCAGTCTGTTCAGAATCGCCTAATTCATTCGAATTCTCACGAAATGGTAGACTTACTTCAAACCGTCCGTTATCATCACGTTTATAAGTATTCAAAAAATGTTGCTCGCAATCGGTTTCTTCGGACGTAAATTTTGGACTGTCATTTACTTCTTCCAGACTCCAGAACCTTTCAATTTGCTTGTGTAGATTTTCATTTGAGATACTTAAATTGCACAAAATTTCTTGCGAGTTGGAGTCATTTGAGTAAGGACCGGAGATGACCCAACCTAGTCGAGTTTTTTGCCAAATTGGACTATTAGGTCCTAGTTTGATTTGTCCTATACATAAGATTTCAAAAAATACGCTAGCTCCCAAAAGCACTTGGACTGGTTCGGCCTTGTGAAAATCGCTATCGGCTAGACAAATACAGTTTGGAACGTGTACTTTGGATAATTCGAGGCTGGTCGTAGGTATTAAGCTCGTTATTTTATCCACTACTAAAAGTCTCTCAGCGTTTTGATATTTTTTGTCAGTCGAAAATATATTTGCTTCTATGGCCTTAGATATATTGCCCTTGCAATTATTTATTCCGGCAATTGGAATACTGACTCGTTGATGTTTAAGTTTTAAATTTTTTTGATAATTCGTGAGTAATAAAATTTGACATTGATCCGCTGTCAAGAAGTGCTCTACATTCAACTAATGTACCAGTTGCATCTCGTAAATATATTTTCGCAGTGGCTAATAATATTTGTTGCGAAATTGGTTGCGCCGTTTGATGACATGTTACGATTTGTGACGAAACAGTCTTGCTTGTATCCGTCTGCTCATTAGTTTCAAGCTGATTTGTGTCAATTGGTTTAACCTTTGTTTCATCTTCATGTAGCGCTGAATTATGTTTAGCACCACAGTGTCTACAACTTCCAGATTTACAATTTATTTTTTGATGACCAGGACGTAAGCAATTTCTGCATAGTTTATGCTTTTTTACCTCGAGTAAGCGATTTGCAACGGACATTTTCAAAAACTTTTCGCATTTGTAATTAAAATGGGTACCAGAACAAAACGCACAACGTATTTTTTCTGTTGAAACATACGCCAAGGCCTTATCATTTGAATACTGTCTATTTCTTTGAGGTTTTCCTTTATTTTCTATTGTTTCAAGCAATTGGCATCTTTTGCTCATGAAATCAGTTAAATCATCTAGTTTCGGACATTCAATTTTACTTACAGTCTCTTCATACTCTCTCTTTGTGGTGGGATCAAGCTTAGACGTTAGTAAATGAATTAAGAGCGTGTCCCAATTTTCTGTAGGTTGCCCTAATGCCGTTAAAGCCCTTAAATGTTTATTGAAATTATCTAATAATTTTCGTAAATATACATACGATTCCTCTTTTACTGAATATAAATCAAATATTGCCTTCACATGGGTATGAATAATTAATTTTTTGTTTTCGTAACGTTCTTTCAGCATTTCGAATGCTATACTATAATTTGCGCTAGATACCTCAATGGAATGAATGATTTGGGCTGCTTCGTCTTTTACACATGATCTTAGATAATAAAATTTCTCGATTTCATTGAGACGAGGATTATCGTTAATCAAAGACTTAAATGTGTCATAAAAGGTTACCCATTGATCGTATCGTCCATGAAATTCTGGTAAATTAAGTTGTGGTAATTTTACATGACTCGGTATATTTATTTGTCTGCTATGTTCGTGTATACTTTCATAATCATGACTGGTTTTTTCATTATTCGATGTAGTGAATTTGATTTTGTTTTTCGCGTCTGTTATAAGCTTATAATACGAGTTCTCGAAATTTTCGCGTTCAGCTTCTTGCACGTGGCCCTCTATTAACTCAATTTGCTCTTGTATGCCATTAAAATTATTTAAAACGTTTGGTTCAATTGATTGTAATCTTGTATCTATTTCTGAGGTGTCAGAGTCTTCGCTTATATTACTTAAAAACGTTTTAAATCGAGTAAGTTGCCCTTTTACTAGACCGCGCTTTAGTTTCAACGTATTTAATTCAGTGTTAATAGATTGAGTAAATTCCTCAGTTTCCGGCATTTTTGCATTTATTAGGAATTTTCAATGGATACAATAAACTAAGTAAATAATACAGAGGAGTTAAAGGAAGGTGACTTACGTTTTTAATTCGTTATCTGCTTGGACGCTTCTCTTGAAATTTACAGTTGTTTTTGAGGTTAGCTTGAGTTAGCTTGTTTGCTTACGGGTAATTATTGAATTCTTCCCGTGTAGTCAGAATCCGGCTCGAAGGACCAAAATGGTGAACCTTGCGGTTGCGTTATTCACAATTGTAATGATTGGGATTGATTATTTTAAAGAGAAACGAACTTTATATGACAACCTATTCCTTTACTTGTTGTTACATTACATTTTTGCTACAGAGTTCATACGCGCCAAATTCAAACTTCAACTTACAACGAACTTAAGACGGAACAGAGAATTTCATTGTTGCTGACCAGATTTAGGCAATATTTGAAAAAGAATATCCGGCAACGAATAACAGTAAGACACAGATCAAAAATATTGAGGCATAAGAAGTTCGTTGATGGTGACGAACAACAAAGTGGTAATAAAAAAGATACCCATATATACGCATGCAGTTAGCACAGTTATTCCAAAAATAATAATTAATCTTCCTCCTTGGTGTTTGGGTTGAGGCCGCTTGTAATTATTCTAATTAATTCTCAATTAAGATAAGCTTACGCAACACTTTATCGCGAAAATGCTTTTAAAACGCGAATATTCACGAACAATATACGTATACTCTAACTTAACTAATGGACATTTGTGGCTAATCGACGAACAAATGGATATCCTACGCTGAAGCTGAAACTAACAACAAGCCGCGATTTCCTTTAAATGCATTCAAATCTTAACGTCTAGA